>OZ026613.1:101980740-102513177 GCA_964020975.1 Hermodice carunculata
GCTTTCCTTGGCATGGTTGGGCACTTAGTGCCTAACCCATGCCAAGGAAAGCTGTTGACCTGGGGCATGTGATCTTGATAAGTCTCATGTACATTTCTCAATCAAATTGTTTTTCATAACTTTTGAAATTAGTTGAAAAAACTGAAGCAGACGACATTTGAACCTCAGCCGGTTTTGCCCGGTTTCAGGGGGAAAGGGTTAATACTGATCCTATCCACATATCACTTGGGTACACACTGCACAATTTGTTACTTACATCAGCATAATACAAATAATTATGCATTTAATTGCACAACTGATATTTTGCTGTCAACAAATTAAATGGCAATGTGGCTGTAATATCCTTCTAACTGTCATCAGATTACTGAAGTAAGGCACATTTCTTTATCCCAAACTGTCATCAAACATCAAACATGCTTTATAGCTCACAATGTGCACCAGAAAAATGTAATTTTGACGAAAGGTTGTCCTCCTCAGAGTTCACATCTTCACCTGTTCACAAAGCGTGAACATTAGTTTTGACAAGGCATCTTAATTTTTTAATAAACTTCCCATCTATTTTGGTCTTTAATAACTTCCAACTGTATCAATTATTCCAGCTTAGCTGCCTCAATAATTCCCCTGCCAATCAATTCATTGATTAACAAAAATTGGATCATCACTGATTGCTTGCTCCCGGAACTAACACTCAGCTGTTCTGGGGATATGTGTCATCATTTTCCAGGGTAGCTTCCAAGGCAACCCAAGGAAGACCAGAAGCAGGGAGATCCTGGTTGACTGTTTTATTGACCTGGCCGCTCAAGATTACTCATGCCTTGATTTAAGATTTTCATTTCCATATCATTTAGGTTGACTACAGAGAGCAGTGGTTTACTGGCCAGGTTACTGTAGGTGTACAAACCTGGCATAATGCCAAGTGCCTCCGCAATCTCTCTTCAAATCTGTATCCTTGTGCTTTGGTTAACCACACTATCATCATATATTATGTTACTTCATAATACTACATGATGGTTGCTTCATTTCTGTTAAGGGCAGCTAAGGCTGATATAACTCTAATCTCCATTGTAATTCTCTTGTACTCCAACATGAGTTTCTGACATGGTTTTAAAAAGTCAGATCAATGATTCACTATTGGTGTGTAATTTCCTCTGGTCCATGAATACATCAGTGGTCCCCCCCCCCCAAAAAAAATGTAACTATGCAAAACTGTTCTATAAATTCATTTTTATCAGCACACAGTTATTAAGTGTTAACTGTGCATGAGTGATTGACCATATCCAAGGTCCATGTGACATTTCTCAGCTGATTTTTGCTAATACATTGGCCTTTTCAAATGATTCCTTCACATTTCATGATTTCTATTTATAAAGTATAAAATATTATTTTGAGTCATGGACATTAAGGATAAGTTAACCCTTAGCAATATATGTCTACAAAAGGAAAAATAAAACACTGACGATTCATAAAATGCCTCGCAAAGCATACATTTTTGAAAAGCACACAAACTGGAGAATCTATTTTTGCTATTGTCATTTGTGTCACTTAGCTTGTGTATATCCAGCAATTAGGTAAACTGACAATACAATTTTCTGAATTTTTCACAGAATAGTGGATTCAACTTTTTTTTATATTTCATTGTAATATTAAAATTCTAGTGAAAAAATAATCTACATGTACATACTTGGTCAAAAAAGCATGTCTCCTTTTTATGGGGGGGGGGGGGGGGGCTGAGGAGGTGTGATTGTTTTGAAGTTGACAAAATGACACCTGCATTTTCATCAAAAGGATCAGAATTTGGAGCGCTATTCTGACAAATCTAAACACTTTTTTATAATAATCTGAGACCTGCTTTTCTAGATCACTTCATGAAAATTCTTTTACTGCAAACTAGATGTTTCTACAACAAAAACTGTCAAATTTGAATCTGTTAGAAGTTTGGACTATTTAGACAAATTGTTAAGGGTTAACTCCTCATTAAGTATCTTTAACTCTTCCCACAGGTACATATGGGTATCAAAGTTTAATTAACATTTCTGTCAATTTGCTCACGCTACAATGAAATTGGTGTCAGTGTCCAATCAAAAACCAGCAAAATGAGCAGCAGGCAGTCTGGTGTATCTTTGCAGCACACACATGATAAGAATGGTCTTCACACACAAAAACTTGGTGTATCTTTGTGCCACACAAACATGAAGAAATCATTGTGCAGCAGACAAATCTGGTGTATCTTTGTACCATACAAACAACTAATAAATGAGTTACAAATTCAACCATTTGCAAGATGCATACATGTGCTTCATGCCTTCTTAAATACAAAAAAGAGACACTTGTAATTCATCTTGCCAAATTACACTACCTTCAGGAGACAATTGTAACTCATCTTGTCACATAACACTACCTTAACAAGAGCCCATGGGCCTTTAAATGCTCTGCTGACATAAAATCTGATGACCATCACAAAAAATCATTTCCTGAAAAGCATTCCCTCCATGACCTTGATAAATTAATCAAGATCATCCATATTACACAATATCAAACTTTCACACAATACACATTTATGGTACATTTGGTATCACTTGCCTTATTCTTTTGCAAGATATTGAATTAAATGTCCTTTTCTTACTTGCTCAATGACCTTGAAAAATAGGTCAAGGTCACAGATACATTGGGTAAAGGTGACCCAACAATTAGTTACCAAGTAAAGTATTATGTACAATGTAATCAAGTGCAATTTTGATCTGGAGACTCAATTTTCTTTCAACTGATGTCCAACCTCCACCCTGCCATTACAAATTCACCAATTCCAACTTTACAGGTCTGGTGACCTAACAAAAATAGGCCAAGGTCACTAATATTACATAATATATTAGCATAGGACATGATCTATAGATCTTATAAATTTGGCATGTCTAATTCATTAATTTTTTTAGATTGGAAAGTTTATATCTTTCAAGATATTTTAACTCATAATTTCCATCAAAGTATAGCTCGTGTCACTAGTATAACAAACAACTGAAATTTGGACCTCCTAAACAGTCCCACTAAATTTCATGAAGATCCACAAAAAAATTTAGGGTGCTGGACTGGTCGTAAGATTTTCACATTTTGGGCCATATATTACATAATACTGTAGAAGGCACCACCACCATTGAAGTTGACATACATTTCCATGCACTTTGTAAGTCCTGAAAGTAATATGGTCCGAACTAAAAAACTGTGGGGTGCAGAGCATTCACAAGATTTTCACATTGTGACCGCCATATTCCGACTGGCCATTTGACCTTGACCTTCAACTCAGATTAAAAACAATACACTGCGACATATGCAACTGAGATTTTGATCTCCTCCACAATCCCACTAAATTTCATGAGGATCTATCAAACATCAAGGATGCTAGAGTGGTCACACGATTTTTACATTTTACCCATATATTAAATAATATGGTAGCCAGCAACACCAATATCAAACTGGAACTAGGTTTTTATACACTTGATAAGTCCTGAAAGTTACATGGGGCTATCCTGACCACTGTGGACTGTATCGTGCTCACAAGTCAAATTTCCCGAGTAGACAGACAGACATGAGTTATTGCATGAGCTCTGCAACCTGTGGCCAGTAGGGCTAGAAAGTAATGCACATGGCTGACTGTTTTGCAGATTGTCATGGTCGTTGGTACTGCTGAGACTAGTCTTCTGACTGATAAATAAAAACAAATACTACTGCTTTCCCCATGAAAAAGAGGACATGGTCAACAGGTTGCATGCAGGAGGGTGGGCAACATGCAATCCACACCAAGCGATGTTGTTTTCCCGCAATATGTTATCCTCAATGGTCTCACCAAAGTCAAGTACAATTGTCTATAAATGACATATTTAAACCAAATAAAAAAGACCTTAAATTAAAAACATTTAATATGTGCACTCCTTAGATCCCTTCCTGGGTTCTAGAGACTAGATAAGCCATAAAGCAGGCAATATGAGACAATACTCAACAGCTGTTGCATGGTCAGCTAAGATGGCAATGTGAACACCCTCTTTACATGGCTGTGGGCTAACGAAAGGACACTGTCACAATATGCTATGTGTAAATTGAGATGACACAGCTAATGTGTGCTGATCAACATGTACAGTTATTGTTTTCTTGTGCACACAAAAAAAGTAAAAAAGTTGCTGACATAAGCAATTTGACCCATGTGACCATGGCAACAGTTTGCGATGGATGAAATGTGTACACCTACCTGTTCAGGTGATATCTGTAATTTTCCTGAAGACTCCAAACTCTGTGAACGTAATCGTTCTCTGTGCAACAAACGGAATAATTGACTGTTAAAGTAGTCAAGAAGTATGCACTTAAACATATTGTAAACATTCAGTATAGCCTAGAAAATGAACTCAGGAGGAATCACAAATTAATGTTAAGGTCACATTACCATTTTCCTAAATTCCTGTATTACTCCATTAAAAACCACTGAACATGATACAGTGCTGATTCAGCACCACTTAATAACAACATAATATGAATTATGAAACCAGTTTGTATCAGAATTACAATAACTTGCAATATTTACTAAAATAGCCCTATGTCCTTTTTGACTTTACAGGAGAAATTTGAATGTCTAAAAACAAGAATCCACATATGCATGCACAGTGGGACTTGTCTTGAGTCATTCTGTGACTGACCCTGATTTTCATGTACATATTTTTTCATATTTAAGGCAATATCCTTGATGCAGTTACTCACATTCTTTGAAACCAACAAATACCAACATGCAGGGTCTACAGTCATTGGCTTTTGCCTAACCCCTAATGTCAGCAGGAAAGTGGCCTAACATTGCAGGTGGTCTTAAAATACAATTTATCATTAAAGGTACAGATCTGGTGTGAGGAAAGGGGTGTACACCGAATACGAGGTGGTCTAATAGGATAGTGCACAGTGCTGAACCACACACAGGTAAAACCAGGACTCCACAATTTGCATGTCCATAGCCCAGGCCAAATCAAATTCCAGTAAAGGCAAGTTAAAAAGCTCACAGCACTAGCCCTAAGGGCAAGTACAAATTTTGTTCTTCTGAAGGTGAGTTGTACAGATGGACAAGCAAGTTTGAATGGAAGGCCAGCAAAATGCCAGAACTGCTAGCACTGAGGACTGCAGCACATGAAAACAATTGCAAAGCCCTGTAAAACACATTAGCCTTTGCAACACTTTACATGATGACTAACATAGTTGAAAGTCACAGCTGCAGAGGAAATGGAGTTTAAATTTTTTCAGTTGACACTGGTGACTCACTTGACATTATGCTCTTATCTTCAATATTAAGACACGGAATGTGGGCTATTGACAAGTCAGGAAGTGACTGGATAATTGCACAATAATAGCTTTCAGAGGACTGAGTCAGTCACTGGGCCACCAAGTGATTGTCAGTGAATCTACCTGTCAAACAGAACCTGTCATTACAATCTGTCTAAAACATTCCAGTGGATAAATTGATAGAACTGTGAACAAACCAAACATTAAAAAATGAAAAGATCATGTAGTATAAATACATGCACACAATACAAATGAGGCGCGCCATTTTCACATTCAAATTGGGGTTTCCCAGGTTTTTAAAGCAAAAATGTATTACACAGGATGGCATACAGAATTTCATTTTTTCTCCATGAATTTGTATCACCCATTACATTAAATTAAGATAAATGAGTTAACATACATATTTTAATGAATAAATGTGAAAGGTGGTATAAAGTAGAAAGGTGGATTACCGTTCACATGTGAGGAAAACACTAGCTGTACATGTCTTTCTTCCCAAAAGACAGGTTTTTACTTTTTCGTTGGATACCTGTCCTGACAGCCACCGCTCTAGCCATTAAGCTGACCCTGTACGTTTGGCCCCACCCAGGTACCCAGGTAAAAAAAGAGGGGAGCGTGTGAAGATTCTATAGGTAGAAATGCATTCGAAGTGCATCTCAGTGTATGGTCCTTGGTGACAGCATCTGATCATGCAGGGGAGCGTGTGAAGATTCTATAGGTAGAAATGCATTCGAAGTGCATCTCAGTGTATAGTCCTTGGTGACAGCATCTGAGCATGCAGTGCCAGTCACACAGGTACATGTACCTATCATGGCAAATGGTCAATCCAGCTAATGCAAGCTGGCAGAGCATTGTTACTCAGTGTGAACACCACCATTTCAATTGCCATTCCTCTCCTTCACATCTTCACCTTTGAAGAGCTAATCATAAAAGTTATGCTAATCTGAATTTGCATATTGATACAAGATTCATTAACTCTTCAAAAAAAGAAAAAAAGTAATCTGAAAAAAGACCCCCCCCGAAAAAAAAAAATAAATAAATAAAAATCAAGCAAGTACCACCTTACCTATAATTGTAAAAGAATAATTGAGGTCAACAGTTTGGGGGGGGGGGGCAGGGTTTGAATAGTTGTGACATCTAGTTCAATAGGTATATGCCGGGGTAACAAATCAAACATTGGTCTGCTTCTGAAAAAAGTTGCATTGCACATACTTCAAGTTGGTAGTTGATGAGCTAACAATTGATACAATACCCGTTTATGCAACCCAGTAATTAAGGATTTTCTGCAATTCAAGTACACATGACCTCAAGAGCATTCATAATCAATTAAGCGACCATCAAACTTTGGTTAGCACAGAAAGCACTTGCCTGCTCACAGTGAACAGACTGTGAACATGTTACCCAGGTCAGGTACCTTGATGTTACATGATAAAGTGTTCCAGACAGGTCTAAATGGATATCTCAGGTATGCTACAGCATTGATACCACATTCCTGGCTCTGCCTCTGTTGTTTATATGTATATGTATTTACTTGTGTGCCAGTTTGTCTGTGTAATCTTTTCACATTCTATTCTTGTTTCGTTCTGTTGCCATGGTTTCTGGAACAGTTAAAAGACCAGAAGTCCAGGTAAGAAGTTACCCTGTGTTTGAAATAAATTTACTGAGACTCTGAATGGTTGTACGTTAACATATTTCCTGGCAAGCTGTTTTGACTGCCAGTCTCTGGATCTGTCCAAATTCCTAGGTTAGATGAATTACCATAAGTCACCTATCAACTGATTTGAACTTGTTTCTGCCTTGCACACAGGTGAAATTAAGAGACCAATTTTCTTATTTTCAAAGCTATACTATCATTCTGAAGGACAGTTGACAAATAATGCAGCACTGGAACCTGTGGTTATTAATTGAACATATTTTGGTAAAAGTCAGTCAAGTAAACACCCATAGCCAAATAACCTACAAACAACACCCAAATTTTCAGGCATGCACAGCTAAGCCATGTGATCACGTTCACCACAGATCAGTTGAAACCTCAACTTTTCACTTATTTCCACTCTCAACTATGGCTTTGTTGACTGGTTTTCGCATTGCCTGCCACACTGTCCTACATCTGCCCCTGTGGCAGGTGCAATGTGACTTTAAGTCTTGCCAAGCCAAGGACAAATCAATGACTTTACACCAGACATACCGATGCGTGAACCAAAGTTTTGATTATGTGTGAGTTATATATACAGTAGTAGCCACTGTATGAGGCCACCATTGCCACAGGGCACCTGCCCTTCACAGCATGGTCCACGGCGGTCTTGAACAACAACTCCAATGAGCCACCACCTGCCCTAAAAATCATCTTTTCATCATGATACTTTGCTTATACTTTTCATGCTATCGAGGCCTGTGTGAGACCACCACAATTTGATCATCGCTAAGAACGGTCTTTCAACACAGGTTTCCCTACATGTTCACATTTTTAGGACATGTATGTGAATTTCTCCTTCCATTTACCTTATAGTGAAATATTACCTGCTCTATGTGGACATTTTTTTTGCAGAAAGGTAGCCTCATAAAGCAGGTACCGCTGTACATTTAGGTATGTTTTCAGATGAAAAATACCAAGAAGGGGATGTCTAAGTAATTTGCAAAATCAATACACACGGTGAATCACTTTGTTGAAATCACAGTGACATTTCACATGCAGAAACATTCTGAGAGTGTTTTGTGTTTGGTTGTAAAATGTACTTGGAATGGGGGGGGGAGGGGGGATACTTACATTAAATTTTCTAAATTATCATGATTATGTACAACTACAAAAATCATTACTGACAAACTAGATCTGGGCACCCGATGCTTTGCACACACCTACAGGTCAGGTAGCCTTGAAAATGAAGTTTTGGGGGGGGTTTCTCTCTCTCTCTCTCTCTTCTTTTTTTTTTTTTTTTTTTTTTTCACAATGTGAGCTCCAACCAGCAAACAGGTTTACATGTAAATTGAGATAGAAATACAGTGAAACCTATTTTGAAAGACCACCCCTAGGGCAAGCCAAAAAGTGGTCATATAAGGTAGGTGGTCTCTCAATAGAGGTATAACATGGGAAAGATAGCAAAAGGGACATAGTAAACATGGTCTGAAAAGGCAGGTGGTCTTTCATCACAGTGGTCTCTCAAAACAGGTTTCACTGTAGTTCAAAATGACATGAATTATTATTTAAAACCTCTTTTCACTGGCATTCTTTTAGCAGAGTTTGGCGACTGGTTTGTTCTGGAGTCAAGACTATATTTCTAGTTTTAAGAACTGCTTTAGACTTTGCCATCAAGCACACAATCAGATGTTCCATTTCATAAATAAAATTTAATTTTTTGGTGTTTAAATGCTATCAAAATAGAGCTGATCTGACACCAGTCCTATTTTACAGCATCTGAAGACCATAGTCACTCTGCATATCCACAACTTGTTAATTTCCTATATCAGCTCATACAGAGAACTTTACATAGCAGTGACTCATGGCCCAATGGAATGTCTCTCAAAATCAATAAAGTCCAACAGCCAGGTGATAGTCTGAGGCACTAGCATCACAGTGGGTGTGACCACACATGTGACTCAGGCATAATGACAATGTACAGAAACAGCCAATCACAACCAGCTACAGATGCAATGATAACCAGATTGCGTCCACCTCCATGGCATCTATCACCATGGTGTCTGTTGCTGAGCATCATAATGAATAGATAATGGGGTTCCTGTTTAACAAAGTGGACAGGCATCCTCCCATGCCACCTTAGCTGATTATTTTTGCTATTTATAACATTTTCTTTGACTGAGACTGATGACATCTAGACATATATCTATGCAGTCAATCAAGTCCTCAGGACAATAAATAGGGGTTTCCCATAGTACTCTACACTGTTACTATACAAAGCCACCACCCTTGATATCAAAAGAGTGAAATACCTGTATGTAACTACAGTCACAAACAAGCTGCACATTCCACATTCCAGTATTTTTTAGGCCAAACATGTTTATCTTTCTTAGCACTGGGCTCTGACACGAGACACACACAGTTTTGACAACAAATTAACACACAATAGCAATAATCTGTGGTTTGTCCTTTGTGTACTTCCTGGAAACCTCCCTTTGCACATGTATACAGAACTAGCAGTTCTTTGGTCATTTTCCTAAAAGTATTGCCTGAGACCAAGACACTGAGATAGTCTCGGGTATTGCTCAAGCAAAGCTGTGTGTTTGTCAGGCCAGTGTTTGTGATCAATGCAAGCTGCCACAATTTCAGATGACCACAACCTGGCCTCAGAAGTCCTCTCACTTCGGGGCACTATTGCCACCTGTAATTTTTCAGTTATATAGATCTGTAGACCCCTATATTAAGGACACCACTGAGGATTTAACTTTAAAATGTGTGCTTTAGAATGAAGTGGTGTCATTTAATTTGCAAATGACAATTTTTCAACACTTTATATTTTCATTTGGGTTATCTGCAGCCAGGTATTGCTGAGTAGCCATGTTTTTTAACCTTTCATTCGTAGTTTTTCACTGGCAATGATACACTTTACACATGACTGAACAAGGCTTGTAAAAACGACTGGGACTGAGTAAAGTTCCAAACATGTAGCATTGTAGAGGAAACCATCAATAAATAACCCCTAAAAGCCACCCAAGTGGCTCTGTGTTAATCTGATAGACATATATACTTTTGGTAACTGTCTGTGGCTGATCCATTCAATCACTGTGTGCCCTCAATAGGTTTTTTTAGCCATGTACTTGTAATCTTAAAGAAATATGAACTTCAAACCACTCTGGTTTGGAGGGGGTGGGTGGGTGCGGGGTGAATGTTGACACACTTTTGACAGCTGAATCTCCCCAGTATGACAGCCTATGAGGTGGTGGTGGTCTTGATAGGGTATACAATTTAATTGCGGATAAACAAAACCAGGACTGTAAATTGGTGGCCTTAATATAGAATTGGTCTCTTTTGAGAGGTAGTCTGACTTGGGGATTCTATTGTACATTTATAATAAGACAGTGGCTGCATGACTAACTGCCAGCATGGCAAGGGTAAGCACAGTGTGTCCTGTCTGCCATGTTCCGACTGAAATCCATCCACATGAATTGGGCTACAGGGTTTCCAAAGGTTTCCAATGAGTCAATACAGTGACTGTTTCCAAAGTACATTATTGAATAAATTCCACGATTCATACACTTTAGCGGCTTGGAAATGCAATGACTTTTCAAGCACTTTCCAGTGCAGAATGTCTACGATTAAGGACCTACGATGATATTCTGACACATTACTATAATCTCAAAGGAAGATTTGGAAAGGAAAATTTCATGCATTAGACAAAATATTTTCCTCAAAATCAACTGAAATGAAATTCAAGGACTTTTCACTTTTGAAGGTGCATATGAACCTTGATTATTGAGATATTTTTCATAAGCATACATATAGTACTCTTTTATGCACCCATCTCACAGCATGCCAATTTAGTACTACAGTTATTAAACTGTAGAGTCTGACCCTTATCAATATTTTTCTTATTTTTGGGAAACAGTACACGGCTCTTACATGTACATCCCCTTTAAACTCCTTCCCAGAGTTATACCATTTTCTCAATTCACAGGGGTGTCACTTTATTATATATGTAATTGACTACCTCTAAATACCCTTTGGCTACATACACTCACCCCCATGTGGGACCTCTTCAGCTATAGAGTGTTCAGGTGCAAAAATACTGCATCTGAACAACAAAGCTGCTGCAACAAGCAGTAATTTTTATGGCACAATCAAAATTTGATACTCCCAATACTCTTCTCTTTGCTAGCTTGAATACAATGCAGAGCTGTTACCGTAGTTGTATCTGTCCTGATACAAACTGATAATCAGGCCTTCAAAAGAGGGAGCACATGTACATGTAAATCCCAAAACAACACACCTGGGTGTGGGGTATTTGCTACCAAATCTCACTCTGTAGTTGTCATGGCCCCAGAAGAACTGTTAGGTCTACATGTAGCTATATATCTAGTTACATGTATATGTATTCACTTCCAGTTCCTTCCCCCATCCCCACCCCAAGATTAAATGTTGTTCTGAAGTTTCATTGACTGGTCTATCCGCAGGCAAAACCAATAAAATTTCCCACACACTATTCAATATCTGTGGGCAGGTATTTTTGGTGGTGGTGAGGAGATGGGGGTGGAGGGACAGTATTTTTACCGTGTTCTCTGCAGCTTGAAATACACGGGAGGTTTACCCTGCCTCTTTTGTTCTGCTCCCTGACCTTTTCAGATTCTTGCACCTTTTGCACATTATTTTGACATTTGATGTCTTTAAAATATATTCTATCCCACAAAAGCAAATTCACTTTAATTTGGTAAACCTTTTACACATTTCCATTCTGTTCATGTCAAAGTGCTATATGTAGTCTATTTAGTCTGCTAAAGATACTTCCATTTCTGCAGAGTCCTTTCTGCTCTGTATCCCATGTTAAACTTTACTGTTTTCATTTTAACTACCCTGCCTTCTTCAGAAGCCACAAAGACCACTGTTCAGAGTTCTGTAGTACATGTATTAGTATATATCCAGCATGCAGTTCTCTATCACATGCCTGAATTTCCGAGGATGACCAAACTGTAATACTTTTCAGAAGTTACATTTGCAAGGGAGGCAGGACCTTTTTAACCATGTTAACTTCAGAGTTTTCTGTGTATACTTGTAAAACAGGGGGTAATGACCCCAGCAACTGAAAGCACAACACCGAGTGAAACTTACATTTGTGTTGGATGTCCCATGCTGGCTAATGTAGGTGACGTTGCATTATAATTTTGGTTCTCAAACGTAAGGCGCAGGCCTCTCCTCCTGTCAGCTGTGAAAAACAAAAACAGTTATGTTGACTAGGTATTCACACAAAGAACTATGTGCAACACACACATGCCATTAATTGATCCTTACCTGCTCAAATCACCCAGAGGCATGTAAATTGGAATCTGTTATTTCAATTTTGCTTTATTGTTTCTTTAATAGGCAATACTTTTGGTGAGAACTGCAGATAAGATATATCATAACAATCCTGAAGACAAAGGCCTTGTTGGCTTGGGTTGCATGCATTGTGTCCAATCATTACCAAGGAAAGCTGGTTTAATAGGTTTTATTTTAAGCAGGAAAGGATTATAGTCATCTGTGACACTTTTTACAGCTTAGCATTACTTGGCTACTTGCTTTAGTCCCTGAATATTCTCACCATGTCATGCTATGTGTCTGTTTTAATATGGTCAAACAGTCTGGCATTTGTTTAACAAAAATATGGCTACACATGACACAAAAGGACTACTTTCCAGTGTGATCTTGTATCTACATAATACTATATAAAAGAAGAACATGTTTTGCTTCATCAGAAAAAAATCTCTTTAAATCAATTTTAATAACTCAGCAAGTGACACTTCACACCTTACCTTGACATTGCTTTAAATGCACGAATAGCGAAAGTACTGTAAAAATCTATGCAAATGATGATGAAAATGAATGTGCTGCACTTCTGGTAAAATGCACAACAAAGTCAACATTCAATGTTAAATGATCTGTAAATAGCCTTCCCTTGACATCTCAATGCAAGGTTCAAGAAGAGCTTCCTGAATAGATTAAATCTAGACTATCACATTATACACGATGAAAAACTTGAGTTGCCCACCACAAATTTTAGTCGCTTTTTTTAGACATAGTATTAGAAAAAATTAGAAGCAAACAACAAAAAGCAAAAAAAAAAAAAAAACAACAAGAGGATCATAATGATCCTGTACTCTGCTGACTGGAATCTGCTACTTCTGCAAGTGCAGACTTTACTGTTCTACTACAGTAAATGACTTAAACTTAATATATTACCAAGATATAGACCAATATATCACTTTGACATGTCAAGGTCATTCAGTCAAAATTAATAACACTATAAGAACACCCATAGCTACTCTCCTACTAATATTTAACTCTTTCACTGCCAACTGCGAATGAAGTCAAAGCACTTGAGATGAACTTCTCTGAATTATCAAATAGATACTACATGTATATTAATATTCTTTGTAAAAAGACCTTTCATTTTTTAAGTACCAGCATGCCCATAGTTCCATAGAATATAACAGTCCAGCTCAACAGCTTGGGCACCCTTTGTGTACATTGTCCAAAAACGTGCCGACGAATGCTGTTGACTCAACCAAAATGTGGCACTGAAAGAGTTAATAACTATGGACCTATGATCTACTACTGCCAAGATAAAAATGATCATGTCAGTTTGACCTTTCAATGTCACTCAAGGTCAAAATTAACAACACACACACACACATACACACACACACACACACACACACACACAGTCATACACATAAAAAAGCCCCCAGTAACCTTGCTTAACAATAGTCATGGGCTTAGGGTCCACCATTACCAAGGTATACATGGTATATGCCAGTATGCCAAATTTGCTGAGTCAGCAAAAAGCTTAAATTCTATGGAACAATATATGCATCCCCTATCAGAAATGTCATAATTAATGCTACTGCATCATCATCTCCTTCCCACTTTTGGTGAAGATCAAACTGGGCTACATCTCTGTGTTAATGTAACCAAGTTCCTTTGTATAGTGATTGTACCTCTCGTGTTTAAAACAAATATCCAAGACTGATGGTTTGTTTACTCCTTTTATATATATTATTCTTCCAGGTGAGTAGGGTGCAAGCCAGTGTTCATTTGGGGTACTTTATAGTACCAGTTCCGATCCTCTCTGGCAAGACCAGGATGTGGACTCTGAATTTAACCGACTCATGACTGAATGACACAGGAAATAGTATGACGAAGATAGTTATAAAAGTTGGTATTTCCAGGGACGTGCTATAGATGGACTGTCAACGGGAGCGCTAATCCCTTTAGTGGTCAACTGGGCGCGACGACTACAAAGTGTGTTCAGTAGCGCCGCTCAAGTTAATCGCCCCTGCTCAGTCCGATTGTTGTTCCATCTATGTTTCCGCGTTCGGTTGTATCGGGTTACTTACATCAGGCTTACATCAGGTGTGCTATTGTACCAAGTTCAAAAACGGAGAGTTTTATGCGTGTCCAGTCTCATCGTTTGAATCAGAACCGTGCGTATCCATTGATGTGTCTTTCGTTGAAATCGGCCGATAAAAGTGCAAGTTTTTGCATTTTTTCTGTCCAAAATGATGCAAAGTTAGACAACTTGGGTGCGTAATAACTCCTTACGCCATAATCAGCAAAAAAAAATGTAGTTTTAGATGGATAGTGTATGCCGGTAGGATCATGATGGTGGTTTCATTTCTTGTAGCTGAGTCCGGCATAACGCTAAATTTTGACTTTAAAATGTGGAACACGGTGAAACATTTTGCACATTTCAGTCGGTGACGCGATTATTCTCGCCTTTCATCGCGTGACCTGGCCGTATTTATATCATGGTCGCCAAGTGCAAGTAACATGTAAACAGCACGGACCGTGGAGTTGTGTTTGTTCAGCACTGAAGGTGCTCGCTCAAACACCCGATCACTTGAGCAGCGGCAACATAGATGGTACAAAGGGGGCCCCGCCGTTGGTAGTCCATCTATAGCACGTCCCTGGTATTTCTTTTGACAAGATATCGGATGTTCTGGGATATGACCAAATATGGTAAGAATAGATTAAGTAAGAATTTACTAATTGCTCAGTGACATCAGCAGAGAGATGTTCCAAGGTTTTTCCAGGGGGACGAGGAGATTTAGGTTGGGCCGGCAATTCACATTGATTATATATTTTACAAAGGTTTTGTGGTGTTCTTGAATGATTAAAACAAAAAGGATTCAATTAAGAATGATCTCGCAAGATAATTAAAACATGGAATTAAAATTAAACTAGACATACCTTCAATGCAAGCATGGACTGAAGGGGTCTACCATTTGCTCAAATTGGGACATGGTGACAACAAAATCTAATCAGTTCATCTTGGCATGCTTGATGAGCATACTACCAAATTTGAGCAAAATACATTGGAGCATTCTGGAGATATTGCAGTAATGAGCCCTAATGAGTATGTAATTAGCTAAAATTAGGTCGTGGTGACACCAAAATCTAATCAGTTCGTCTTGCCAGGTAAGGTAAGCATATTTCAAAATTTGAGCAAAATATGGAGGCATTCTATACTTATTGTGGTAACAAGAATGTGCACATCTGGACAAACCACAAACAGAAAGGGTCCCTCCTATGGGATGGACCCTTAAAATAGAAAATGACTCGATTATCACTCGATTGTTACATTAAAGCAAATTATTCCATACAACCCTTTTGACAATATTGCAATACATGCACTGTGCTGCTGCTATATACCTATACACTAGGAGCACTCACTGACACGTGGTCACAAAGTTTGACATCCCATAATTTCATCAAAACTTAAAATAATCCCATTGTTTTAATTCATTCCACCCTGATAGAAGACCAAGTCAACAGCTTTCCTTGATACACTCTGGGCACATTGCGCCCAGAGCTTGCCAAGGAAAGCTGTTGACCATGGGCATTTAATTTGGAATGATCTTCCACGCAAGTTTCAACCAAAATTTTGAAAAATAATCCCTAAACTAGTAAACTACAATTAGCAGATGACATTTAGATATTAGCATGGAAAAGCGTCATTAGGGTGGAATGAGTTAACAAACTTTTATCTTCAGTCAGATTTTATTCTGGCTAAATTCCATTAATATTTGTTAAGCCATTTGAGACAAGAAGTTGAAAATAGCCAATAGTCCTCGGAAGTGTCCTTACACAACTTCAAAGCAATTGACAAGGTGGGTTTTGGAGAATACTTTTTTAAGATTTTCCCAAAAGAAGAACAAGAAACAAAATCATAAAAAGTCAAAAAGTCACTGGAGCATGACCATTTGTATAAAGTTGGAAGAGACCTCACCCAAAGTACATTGCTACTAAGTTTGAAGTGGGTCTGATTGACAAGTTTGGAGAAGTAAAAAATGTGACTTACCATTGCAGTCCCCATTGACCTCCATTGCAATCAACAGGAATGTGTGCATTAACCCTTAAGTACTCCAATTGAAAAATAAGTCAAAAATCAGGGATGTTTGAAACCTTCCTAAAGTTACATTCCCACCACATTTCAAAGTTGAAAACACAAAAATTTATTGAAGAAATAGAGAAAAAAAAATGCAGCACCACCTATTGAACAAATTAAGGTCTGGGAGTCCCCAGAAGTGTCCTTGTGGAATTTCAAAGCAACTGTCTTAGTGGTTTTGGAGAAGACTTTTAAAAATTTTGCCAAATAATGCCCTCCAAAAAGATCATTAAAAGAATAAAAAATCACTGGAGCATGACCATTCAAACAGACCCGACAGAGACCTAACCAAGGTACATTGCTACCAAGTTTATAGTTAACCTGACTGACACTTTTTAATAAGTAAAAAATGTGAATTGAAGACAGTAGACAGATGCACGCCAGATGCCATACAACTGACCATCCTATATATAAATATTTTTCTAAACATTCTGCTCAAAACAGAATTCCATTTAAATATGGAGAACTTTCACCCATGTGACCATTTGAATGCTTCAGGAGAGCCCCACCTGAGGTACATCCCCACCATGTTGGAAAAAGATTTGGCCAGTCATTTTGGAGTTCAAGCAGAACATGCTAATTGTGAATAGATGACCGAGTATAAGATAAGCTCAGCTGAGTAACAAGTCAGCTAAGCTAAAAATCAAATAGTACCACAAGGGTTAAATCACCTTTCAGAACTTGTTATAGCTGAAATATTATA
Organism: Hermodice carunculata; assembly: GCA_964020975.1. Classification (NCBI taxonomy): domain Eukaryota; kingdom Metazoa; phylum Annelida; class Polychaeta; order Eunicida; family Amphinomidae; genus Hermodice; species Hermodice carunculata. Next base: position 101,997,841 of record OZ026613.1, read on the forward strand.
ATAAGTATACTTGTGTCATATGCATGTAAACCATCACAACACCCCTCAATACTACTTACTTTCCTACAATCCACCCTACTCTCTAAGACTATGATACTACAGAACACCACGTGCACAGCAGAATTACGCTTCTCTCACTAGGTTAAGATTATACCTGGCTTTGTACAGGTATATATTAATTATCTCCATGCAGTGTTGCCAACCTAGTGATTCTTTCACAAGTTTTATGTCTGCCAATCTTCTGTATATAAAAAACAACTGCCCAAAACTCAATTTTTTAGGTATTTTTCCAAAAAGTATCACATTCACAATATCAACTTTAAAACCTTTACTTGGGCCTGAAGATCCATTATTGTACCAAATGGTACAGTGTTTTGGAAAATTTAATAATCTTTCAACATTAATGCAGCTTTTGGTTTCCTTGCTGTGAAAATGTTGGCAACCCTGTATATGCATTAAAATTATCATAAAATTAATATGTTAGTCATCCCTTCATTTCAGTAAATGTCTCTGTGATAAACTATGGTCAGTTAGCACTTTGATAAATTAACCATAACAACCCATTTCAGTTTTGAGCAAATTCAGTGATATATTAAAAAGAGAAACACTTTTTGACGTTACTTTTGCTACTGATAGTTTGCACATGTTTGTTACATTAGACAGTGTAAAGCTATTAAGTTCTCTGATCATGCTGATCTGGTACAGTGGGACCTGCAGTATGTGACCACTGGTGTGACAGACCACATGCTGTTTGTAGCCACATTTCTGAGGCCACAGGAGTCATTTCCTTTTTAAATTTACAGTGTGGTGAAACACCACCTGTTGTATGTGACCACTTTTTCTTGGCAAAAAGGGTGGCCACATACAGCAGGTGGTACTGTATTAACTTTTAGCAATGAATCTGATAAATAAAGAATGAGAACATGATTAACAAAATCACTGACCTCCATCATTGTATAATCTGGTAGGATGGAACGACACTTCATGTGCCAGTTGTAATCAAATGCAAAAATTTCACATGCATCTTTCCGGGGTGCATTATTGTTCACGAGGACACACTCTTTTTTTTTTTTGTGAATAAATATCAGGACTGGAAATTATCAAATTTATGTAAGACTTTTGGAAGCAAGTCAGCTCTCTGTTTTCAATAATTCTCAACTGGTATTGTTATATATACTCCCTAAGCCTACACCAGACAACTTTCCAGAGACAACGCGATCAGTGGAAAGTATCACATAGAGACATAGTAGATGAACAAATATGTGCTTACATTGGTTAAAATATCCCCGTAAGGCAAGTCGAGTCTGGGCTGTTGGTGGGTTCCTAGAAAAACATGCCCTGGGAGCTAAGGGAGCTCCTAGAGTATTTAACAACACTTTACTCTATGTTTGAGAGTGAATTATCATTTTCTAGATAAAAATTTAAAAGTAGTTACTCAGTGAAGATCACATGACCTAAACAATATACAAGTAAATTATGATGGGCCTTGAGGTGATGCACTGACATTTAGATGAAATCGAATCTGCACGAGCGATGTTTGATTGTACGTCACGCGTGACGTGGAATAACTGTAAGGAACGTGAACACAGCACACCAGGTGAGCGTTGAAAGCAGGCCTAGGGAATCCTTTTTTTGCGATGAATACCCAATTAAACATAGTATAAACAAAATCTTACACAGCTGGACAGGGAGTTACTATTTTTCTCTCACTGAGGATCGCTGTTGGTAGGAAACATCATGAGTGACCGTGGCTCACAAGGGATCGTTGTTGGTGGAGAAGATCACGTGTGACCAGCGTTCACTTGTGATTTTTCCCACCAACAATGCTCCCTCGTTAGAGAAAAATAGTAACTCACTCTCAGCCATGTAAGATTCTCTATTTATTCCTAGCTCTGATTAAATGGGTCATATATATTTGTTGAATATACAATCTTATCAGTCAGCAATGGTACATATATTAAAACTAGTCCTGGTACCTAAGCTATAAAGACCAGTTCCCATCAAAAGTTCCATGTCTCATCAAAGGTCACAGTTTTACTGCACTAGCCATGGGGATGGTCTTCACCTTTTTTTTTTTTTGGGGGGGGGGTCTTACATACCAGTTTCTATTGTCATAGCTTGCCAAAATAGCAAACAAGAAGACTGTGACAGTCCTGTGCTCAGCTGACCTTTCATGCACAGATTGTGAATTTCCATGGCAATCTTCATTGAATGGCATAGGAATTCAATCATTAACCAAAAAGTAAGCAAATTGTAAAATTTGTTAAAAATCAGGGATTCAGAGTATCATCACCCAATGAACATATTCGTTTAACCCTCCCACAAGCTACATTTCTAGCAAATTTCAAAACAACCTGAGAAATGCTTTTGAAGAAGAAGTCGAAAAACAACGAAATCAAACAAAAATTTGTTAAAAAAAAAAATAAATATAAAAAAAAACCCATTTTGGACAAATTCAGGCTAGAGGGTCCCCAAAAGAGTCCCTACGCAATTTAGAAGCAATTGGCTTGGCAGTTTCTGCAGAAGATTTGATATTTTGCCAAAAAATGAACAAAAAATTCATTTAAAAATCACAAAATCACTGAAGCATGTACATTTGAACATAGTAACTGTATTTGGTAGAGACCCACCCAAGGCACATTCACACCATGTGTGAAGTGAATTTGAGTGACGGTTTTGGAGAAGACCTAAAAAGTGTGAATTCCCATTGCAATCCCCATGGACTTTAAACAGGAATGCATGCACCAACCAACAGGTACCTGAATTTAAAAATTTGTTACAAATCAGGGATCAGGAGTATCACAACTTGGTGAACTTTCATATCCCCCTCCCACAAGCTACATTTGCACCATGTTTCAGAACAATCTTAGACACAGTTATGGAGAAAATATCCAAAACACACACACACACACACACACACACACACACAAAGGGGGTCCCCAGCAGTGTCCCTACGTCATTTCAAAGCAATTGGTTAAACAGTTTTGGCAGAGATTTTTAAAGATTTCCTCAAAAAATTCATCAAGAAATTGAAATTCAGTGACCATTTGAAAAAAATTCACAAGACACTTGCCCATCAAGTTTAAAGTAAATCTGACTGATAATTATGGACAAATCATAAACATGAAATGTGGATGGCAGACAGGTGGATAGACAATGAACCACTGGTGATCACAAAAGCTCAACTGACTGAGAAGTCCCCTGCTTTCCCCTGACATGGTTAGGGATGTCCAGATTCCACGATTTTTTTTGTCATTTTCCGTTTCTCAAATTAAAAATTCCGTTTTCTCAAATTGATAATTCCGTTTTTTTTCCGTTTTAAATATTTTATCCACTCTGCAATTATTAGGAAGGGCTGTTTGAGGCTGGTCGTGTTTGGCGTCCATCGCCACGCTGTTTGGCTGTCATATTGCTGGCCAACTTCGGCACATAGTAAATAATAGTCCCGCACAAAATGAGGCCGGCCGCCAGCATTGGGTAATTTATCTAAATTTGTCACCAGAGGTCTCTGGTAAATCATTGTTTATTAGAATGGAATGGTAGTGATCACGAAGGATGAGTTTTATGTGAATTTACTTCAAATAAAGCTTTGGAATGGCTGAAAATAACGGGAAATGGTTGCAGTTTTGGAGAAATCTATAATTCCATTTTATTTTACCGATTCCGCAAATCCGTCCGTGATTCCGTGATCGCGGAAACTGGACATCCCTACATGGTTTGACAAATATCTCACAGGTAAAACCTACCTGTATGTATACAGACCACACTTTTACTGGGATTTTCTTCTCATTCAAACGTTACATCAACTAGCATGCAACTACCTCATGCACACCCATTAATCATATCAATTTGTCCATGTATCTTGTGGACATTCCCTCTCCATGGGGCATTCCTTCCATGGAGAAAGAAGGGGAGAGCATGGGCTTCCCCCGCATTAATTACGTCACAACCCAGATCACGTGGTGTTCTCTCTTGATAGATTCCACGTACTATCTGGGCCACAGGCTGATGCGTTGATCAAACCGCTAGCCAACGTTACGCATGCACAAAATAGCATAAAACCATAACATAATAATAGGTTACCACAGGGTCAGTTACGCTATGGTATAAATACCGGTGTTTGTGTCTGTTACAAACCAGTCTTTGAAGAGTCCGTTGCAGGACGAAACCGGTCAGACTGCTTCTAGTAAACATAGGCCTCTAAGTTACCTAGAGCAACTTTTTATTTTTGCAAACCAGCACATTCGCCTCCTTGGCACTTGACGAGTATTTCATGACTGAGAAGTCAGCTGAGCTAAAACTCCAACCAAAACCAATCTGAGACTTCCAGCAGACCATGGTGCCTTGAGAATCAAAAGTTCTGCTGGCTGTGAAATGTAACCTTGGTTTATTAGTCACAGAAATGCATATGTATCTTCCACAACATGCATTGCAACTTTGTTCCTGTGCTCTATATTTACACATTCAAAATATGAATGCTTTTCCTACCAAGCATTGCAAACCTTTTTCCTCTTGTGACAGAAGTGAAACCACACAAAGGCTACATAATCAAATTAGACACATTCTGTGATATAGGGTTTGGGGTTTTAGAACTAATGGTAAAACAACCATGAATGCCAAGTTTCCCCAATATCCAACTAAGCTAAACAATAAACATCTTTATCATTGTTCATGACTACCACTGATTTACAGAACACAGGTCATCTGACTTACATCGTTAGTTTTCTCATTGGACTGAACTGATGAAGTGTTTAAATGATGGCATAACATGTGAATTGTATCTGGACATTCCTCCCATTTCGTTATGTCTGACATACTGCATGTATCAGAAAATATATTCCAAACTATAAATCATAATTTTAAAGTAGTTTGCTAAATTCTGTTTACTTAAAAAATAATGAATATGAAAAGCAATACTTGCACCCATGACTTATGCAGAAATTGCAGTGCATGCTTGTGTATGTCTCTTTTCAACTGGTCCTGCCTTGCTGCCGAAGAAGTCAACCCATCCAGACATGAAGTGATTGGATACAGTTTTTCCTACATGCACTACAAGTACCATTCTCACAGTAGTCATCTACATGGTACACAGATATTCAGTGAAACCTCCCTATACCGAACACCCTTGGGACCAGAAAAAAATGTTCGGTACAGTGAGGTGTTCGGTATGGGGAGGTTTGCTTACATTGGAAGTATATATATCTGGGACTGAGAAATGGTGTTCACTATAAAGAGGTGTTCGGTATACGGAGGTTTCACTGTACATATAATGTCTTCAGCATAACTAATGCAACCATCACAGACATCTAGATCAGTTAGGTTGCCATATTTCTGAAACACATAGAAGTTGCCAAAATATGACCTTTCGCATTCCAACGTTATTCCTGAAATATCCTTGGAATGTCACTAGTTTCTTTTCCCCCAACACACCAGCTCTTTACCACACACCAGGTATACACACATGATAACATCATCTGTACTCAAAGCTTCCATACACATAAATGGTGATCAATTATAAAATTTGAACTAACTGGTATATTATCAGTTTTGTGTCATTCTACAAAAATATTACAAAGACCACAACCTGTAAAATGGTGCAGAAACAAGATATATATGAGCATTTGAACACAGATCAGCACAGTAACATGTTTTGTTTACATTTTATAGTGTTAAGCCAGTGGCCTGGGATTTATCACATGTTCATCAGTCATTATCACCAGTTTTAAAATTGGGAATTTCCTGGTTATTCTCTTCTTATCAATAATACTGACCCACAGAACCATCCCATCTGGCCACTCACTTTTCTGAGAGAAGCAAATACTGTACCCCCCTACAGACCTGAGGCTAGGCCAGCTGGACAAACTAGGAATAGTTCTCTGATGTACTTCAGTTTTCTCCATATTCAATGTGCGACAGGAGAGATGACCACAGGGTGATGGTTTGATGGATTTTCCGGTGGTTCCATAGATAAGCATTGTTACTAAATAAGGGAATAACCGCAGAGTTTTCTGATATTAATGTCAAAGAACCTTAATTGTGCAATATGTATTACTGGCATACACACTGAAAGTGAGGGGTTATCTCCCAAGGTAACTGACATAGAAACTGTACAATGGCAGTGCTCACCATCAACATTTTGAAAGATAGTCCTACAGTTTTAAAGTTAGTGGAAAAAATCCCTAGGCTTGAAATCTGCCAAAATTCTGCTCAAAACAGAGAATTTCTGGGAAATGTTAGTAACTATTTGCTACATTTACGAGCCACTTTGAAGTTTTAGTAGCATTTGGCTGTTTTGGCAACTGCTAGCACCAACAGAGAAAAGGCAAGCCCCGCTGCCTTAGGTAATTAGAATTTCTGTCTATGCAACCCAAAAATTATAGTTCAATAGGAATTTAACCAATTGTCATTCCAAAATGAGAAACATGTAATTGGGACCAACGTAGCCAAAAACATATATGATGACTCCTGGGTTCTACTCTGTTAAACCCAACCTAGTTAGGACCAGTACATAAGGCAGCTGCTGTAAACATTAAGAAGTATTATTTCCTTCTAGATAACTTCAATAAAATGCTGAAAACTGATGACAATCTGAGATCATTCAGTGTCCACTACCACTGCTGCCTGGCAACTACCCCTGGTTAGAAGCCTACTTCTATCTCTACAATGTCTCACATATGCAAGAGCTCATGATATCTAACATGGACACATTCTGCAGAGCATGCCAGAGGCAGATAGAGCTCAAAGCTCGTGAATGCTAATGACTTGAAATTGTAAAATTTTCTCAATCCTTCCAAGCAGCTTGGTAAGGTAAAATGACTGTCTGCTTAATCCAACTAGAAACTATTCAGGCTCAACAGTACCATAATTAAGTTTGGCATACATGTACAGGGACATCAAATATGGGGACTGAAGCTTCCCTCTGGTGACTGTGCACAATCTCATCCAAGGATCTTTATGACTTAACACCCTTTATTACAATCTCCAGATGTGAATTCAATGAATCTCTGGTGGAATGTGGAATGGAGTGAAAATATTTGACCTGGGTTGCAGCTGCAACTATACAAGAATGACCACCATAGCCCTGTGGGATACAAGACTCATGTGAATTAGATCCACAGACGAAGGCTTTTGGGCCAAAAATGCAGTATCAGTGTGAGTGAGCTTGACTGCCCCTACCATACCTTCTCATGACCTTTGGATAAGACATGACCAAAATTTTGTTTTCAAACATAGACTTTGAACAAGTAGGCAAGTAAGTTACACTGCGGGCAAGTGCCCTGAAGACTAGAGTAGATTAACAGAATTGACAAACCCTGGTAAGTGTTGCCATCCAGTTACTGTGAATACATTTATTTTCACATGCATTAATTTTCACAGTTTTTGCATTTTGGACCTTTCGCTGAAACTTTAAATTCACTATTTTTGTTATAATTCATATCAATGCCATGTTAAAAATATATTTCACTGGGTTCTTATTTTCACGGTTTTGAAGCATCAGCGATGTTAAATAAATTCACAATATCCTGAGGCAATAGTGTGTGTGTGTTACTGTGGCAATATTTGTCTGAGTAGCGAGTAATAAATATTGGCAGCTTCTGATTGGCTCTTATGGCATAAAGGTCTACTTGGGGGCAACCCCAGAGGTCCCAAATTGCATTTATCATCCTTGGAAGCAGGGACTACTATTTGATGCTCAAAATGTGAGACTTTCAACTGAGCAGGTCTGCTCTGATATTGAGAGCTGTCAATGTGACACACTGATAATTGTCAGCTGGTTCTCCAGACACCTACCAATTACAGTTTTCTTGTTGAATATGCAATGGTAGGTGCTATGTTTTCTTGGCCTAGCATCGAAAGGCTCTGAACAAATTTCCTTTGGTGAATTGGTCCTCTAGCAATATCACTTAGGTTCCCTCCCTGGAGAAGACCAAGACAAGAAATGGTATTCAGCCGAGTCCCTGGGCAACATGTCAGAAAACTGACAACTTCCATATCTTTTACTGTTTGGGTGGTAGAGAGAATGAAGCTTCCCAGATCACTCAAGTAGGAGAGTGGAAGCGGGATCTGTTGGCACAGGGACACTAGACTGTTGAGCAAACAACAGTCTGCAGCTGTAATACACCCTAGAATCATCAAATGCACATGTATGCATCACACCAATAATTTAAATTATCATGACAACACCTCTATTACGAATTGTCTAGTACCTGTTTCTATTACCAGGATTACTCAACTGGATTATGTGGTACTTCGCTACAAGTTGGACACATTCTGGAGAGGTCAGTTTTGTAGCTTGTGAAGTGAATTTGGAAAAACTTGTGGGTACACTTGACCTATCACATGCAGTTCTAGTCAATTTCATTGTTTCAAAAGCCAGACGAAGAACCAGGATGTCGAACTCAAAGTTATGGATGCTTTTAACCTATTTATTTCCATTGGTAAATAGGTCAAAGTCATCCATATCATGGGATATATTAATTAATGCCTGAAATGTATCCTATATTAATTTGGCAAATGTAACTATAGTATTTTTACAAGTGGCATTTTGCATTTTCTAAATATTCTGGATTGTAATTTCCAAAATGTAGTAGGTATCAACAGTACAGCAATCAATTGAGATTATGGCCTCTTCCACAATCCCATGCTTTATGAAGATCCATAAAAAATTACAGAAAAAAGAGATGCTACCTAGGTGTTTACAAGATTTGGACCACATTGGTTCCTATATTTCAAGTCAGCATATGAATTTGACCTTCAACTCTGATTAAAAATAAAGCTGTTTGAAATGTGTACAGTGATCCCATTTTTCCATAGATGGTTTGTCCCAACAAACTGGATAAGTTTTTGAGCTATCGATAAACAAAAAAAAAAAAAAAATGTAAAATAAGACAACCATTTATGCCAGCCAAACAGAGAATAGTGTAGGTTGTCTGTCATTGCTGCTAAAGTTACAAAGAATATGGGCTTCAGTGTGCTAGAATTAATGTCATGAAAGTCAGGTGGTCTCTCATGACTGTGGCCCCAAATTGCAGGAACTTCTAAACTATACAATCACAGGGTAACATCCAGACACTTTCACGGAGAACATTCAACTGTTCATTCTAAGAAGTGTTTACATGTTGTAAAAGATGATAGTTGAAGAACAATTCATTCCTGTATACGAATATCCATCATAAACAGTGCCAATAACATTGCTCAGATGGTTAACAGTACCTTGTATGCACAATAGCATAACTACTATTAAAAGTGCGGGACAGTGATTTTTGAAGAAAATCATGGCCACAGGAAGTATGGAGAACTGACCTAAGCATAAAAATGTTTGAAAAATTGAAGAAAATACATACAGATGCTTGAATTGGTACCTTTTTGATCAAATATAGACAAAGGTAAAAAATTGAATTTACAATTTTATTAGCAAAACAAATTACCTTACTTTCTGAAGTGTAAATTCAGTATTCCTAGTCATGGACATCACAATAAATTAAAAATGATTTCCTGATATTCATTCCATCTGTGACCTTGAGAAAGTATGTCCAACTCACCTAGATTATGCAATATCAAACTTCTTTACAATACATGATACACATTTGCGGTACATTTGGCATTGTCAGACTCTTCCTATTTCCCAACATGTCAAATCAAGTGTCCTTTTCATTACTTTTGTCTGTATACATTTCCTGTAATGGTGTTCGTGTATTGATACAAAATCATAGGTTCATATATAATGTCTATACAAAAAAATTCATTTCCCGAAATATATCCTCTCCAAAACCTTAAGAAAATAGGTCAAGGTAAATGAGATATCAAACTTCTATATGATACACTTTTTGGTATTTTTAGCCTCCTTAATTCTCAATGTATAGAATTTCATGTCCTTTACTGCATCCCTAATGACCTCGAAAACCAAAGGCCTGTCTGAACAGCCTGTCCTCAATTGACCATGACATTTTCAACCAAATACAAGCTCCATCAGATCCACTGGCCAAGTGGCTATATACAAGATCCCTCCCCCCCCCAAAAAATAAATAAAATGATAAATTTGAAATAAAAAATAGTTATAATAACAAATAAATAAAATAATGCAGGGAAACTTTCAAAAGGGAACTTAATACACCCATCCAAGGCATATCTCCACCAAATTGCAAGTCAATCTGACTGGCGGCTTTGGAAAAGAAGTAAAAAATCTATATTACTATTGCAACCCCCCCCCCCTTGACTAACAAATATAGTAATCAAGAGGAATGTATGAATTGCCCAACAAGTACCAAGATAAAAAAAAAAAAATCATTAAAAAGGGGGGATCTGGGACATCACCACATAGTAAATAGCTTTGATTAGCCACTTCCACAAGATAAATTTCTACCAAGCTTCTACACAATCTGAGAAGTGCCAATATGCAACTTTGAAGTGATTCACCCAGCAGTTTTGAAGATTTGGATAAACAGCAAAACTAGAAAAAATAAAATGAAAATAATTAATTGAAAATCTGGAATCCACAGCATCAACATCTAGTGAACAAGTTTGTTTGACCCTTCCACAAGCTCCAATTCAAGTTTTAGAATAATCTGTTTGAAGTGGTTCTGGCTAATTGTTTTGGAGTCCAAAATGGTAATTGTTGACAGACTGAAAACAGATGTAGACCCATCATTTTAGCTCAGCTGACTGATAAGTAAGCTGAGCTAAAATTGCAGATTTTTTCAGCATTAGAAAATCACAGGCCATTTGCCAGATTAAATTCAATCCTGAGCATGAATTTGTACAATACAGTGTGAAGAATGTCCCTGTACATTAAGTGAGGTTGACCATTAATTATTGTCCTTACATTTCATGAATACTCGGCTGATTCTGCAAGGCACAGGAGGATCATCTGACAACAGGCAATACTGAATCCTGCTGCTGATCAGAAATTTGGGAGACCTGCCATACACTGACCTAACGCTTTGCCACAATGCTGATTTTATTCTGGATGTCGTGCGTAAAGGCTCAATGTTGCTTCGTGCTTGTAGCACTTCTTCCCGTCTTCCCTAAAAGTCAATCAAATTTTATTGAGAAGACAGAAAAAAATCGAGGTGAGTGACAAAAGTGTTTGAAGTTTCTGAGGGGCAACTAATTTTGATATTGCAGTTGCCATGGGACAAGTACACAAAATACTTAATGTTGAGCCCTTCAGAGTAGTAATAGCACTAAACAGACTCTGCAGCCTGTCTTCCTGCCCTCCACCCATGACAATCACAACCCAGTAGCCATTTTCAGATCCACTGTGATGTCACAGCCAAGATTTAGCTAAGTGAAGACAACCTTTGCTGTCCATTTACTTTAAATTTACATGATAAATTTCAGGTTTTCACTCAGTATCGCTGCTTTATACACAATGACAATCTTGATGAGTTCCAAACTAGAAATACGACTTCAGGGAAGATCTAATGTATTAAACATGCTAAATTACTAGTTTTTGAAAAATTATGTTGGCAAAAAGCTGAACTTTTAAGTTTTTTTTCAGGCATGTTTTGCAAAGAATATATGTGCATTGCTAATGTGTTTTCACCCAGCTTGGTGTGGCTAAGCAGTGAAAGTGTCAGGATGGTAAATTAAAGTCCCTCTGACTCTCCCAGCCAGCCAAGCCTAGCAACATTGCCTCTTGGCATTTGTTCATGTTCACTCCGACACAAACGTTTCAATCCAGCCAGGCACTGAAACCAGGACCTTCCATACCTAAAATGTCTTTAGCCATTATGTGCTGTATATCTGGATATTGAGCACAACTCACCTATGGCTTTATGTATGTATACGCAAATCAAGAAGACTACCAAAATAAAAAAAAATAGACATACCTTCAACGCAATGAGTTGACTGAAGGGTCTGCAGTAATTAGGCTGCCATTTGCTCAAATTAGGTCATGGTGAGGTGACACCAAAATCTAATCAGTTCATCTTGCCAGGTAAGATTTAAGCATATTGCCAAATTTGAGCAAAATACATGGAGGCATTCTGTTGATATCGCAGTAACAAAAATCCAGACATACGGACAACCGAAAACATAAAGGGTCCGCCCCATGGGGCGGACCCTTAAAAAAAATAAATAACAGACATATCTACACAAAATTTAGCACAGTGACAGTTCCTAGTTTGCCACTTTAGATCTTTTCCTCAAGGTCCATGGGCCAGCTGGTCCCTGGCTGCACAACAGGTTCTGGCTCATCCTGTAGTGCCTCCACTGACAGTGTGCCTTGTTAGTTTTAGATTTGGGATTGTTTATTATTATTAAAATTATTTATTGTGTGAATTTCATTTTACACTTTGGGGATAGTATGTTTATTGTCTTGTCATCTCTATGTGCATGACTTTGACATATAAATGCATTTACTAGTTCCCTCTTTGTGGGGGTCATGGGAAACATAATCAGTGTTCCTCATTTTGTGCATTTTATAATCATGATAATTGGTTTGTTTTTGCTGCCCCAACATGGCATGAGGTATTTGTCACGATGAGGAGTTTGCACATCCATATGCCCTGTCAACGCTACACATCAAGTCACCAACCCACATATGGCTCAGGCTGTGGAAGCCCCCAACATGACAGCAGTGCCGAGGTGTCAAAACACGTGTACTGCGCAAGTTAAATCGAACGAAAACATACAGCACTGTAAACAGTAACTTCAAGTTCACATGTAACGAGAACGGAAAATGCAACGAACTGACCTGGAACTTCTCTTAATCGATCTTGTGCGATGAAATGTGATAACTTCATCGTAACCACCGGATCATTTTTTTGCTCAACCTGTGCAGAGAGCATGATGAAGCCAAACGTTCTACCGAGTTGAGATACTGTGCATACACAGTAGTCAGTATAGAGCTAGCCTGCTTTGGTAATGTTCAATTACAATGAAGTTCCCTCTAGGACACCGACATGCACTGCTTCAGTGAACAAACTATAGTCCTATATGCCAGTTTGTTGATTTTTTTACCTCTGTTTGTTTGTTTGTTTATTTATTTGTTCTTTTTATTTTTTTACCTTGGTCTTGAGGGAGATCCGAAGTTAATTCCTCATCTCGCTCGTTCCCCTCATCCGCCATCTTGAAAATATGTCCCGGAAATTGCTCCGGTCAAACCCCACAATTGGGCGCCTGTGAGGTGTTCAGAGACGCCAGCCCAAAGTTCTGATGGTTCTCCGTGTACTCTTGGAATAGGTAGCGGTGGTTGCAAACACTACAGGAAATATTATTGGACCCTGTTGTTCATTTCTCGAGTATGACTCATCGATGAAAATACTCGGGAAAATCCCTTTTTACGTCATCCAGTTCAACGGGATGACGCGAGAACTATACGAGGTTTTCGGTGGCTTGAGGAAAATCTCGGCAGGCGGCGCTCTGTCTGAATCATCTTGTGAGTCACCATACACCTGAAATTATTTTAAATGAAAATGGAACCACTGTCACTCACCAAAATTAACCATTTATATTGAAACAGTCAGTCAGCATCATTTGACCTGACAGTTTTTTGGACAAAGGTGTCTTTAAATTTTGATCCGTTTTTATATAAGCAACATAATTTTAAATCATGCTGTCAAAAATACTTTGTGAAACTGAAAACTTATCGGGTTGACAAATGATCATCAGTGTCACTATAGACTAGTATACAAACCTGTCAGACACACGAAACAAGTAATTTGAAGTATTCTGAGGTAGCCTATATCCACGCGAAGTGCCTGAGTACCCAACGAAGGTTCACAGATTGAACAAATATTGATGTAACCATCTAAAAGAGGTTAAATTTTGTCAAAGGACATGATGCAAAGACAGCAAGTCTGATTTAAACTTTAAGTTTGCGCACTCCACAACATTGAATATGTTCAGATCAGGGTGGGGGTAGGTAATTGAACTGGAAAAGGGTAGGTAGGCGCCGTGGAAGGCATGAACCCTTTATTCTAAATGCAATTTTTGGCCAAATGTAGGGGGTCAAAATTCTACATTTTGAAAAAATGGGGGCTTCAAAATGCATTTTCATTTTTTTTTAAAGTGCTTTTCACACAAAAAGCGCCAAAAAAGCAGAACTTGTCATTTGTAAATTAATGCAAGGAAAAAATCACTAATTTTTTCTTACCTCTGACCTGGGTGCATCAAACAGGGGGTCAAAATTCTACATGGGGTGGAAAATTCCCGCAGCGCCTATATACGTACCTCCACAATTTGAGTAACCCGTCCCCCTGGGGGGGGGGGGGGGGGGGGCTACAATGATAATATTTGACGCGTGTCAATTATCACGCCTGTACCAATGGGGCAATGATTAAGTTTTTACACGTTTGATCAAATAATATTGAATTTGTTGCTCACGATTCCTTTGCATATGTGGCTGTACGTTTTGAAGTACGAATATCTGCCTGTGCCTACCAGTGATTTTTTCTTTGCTACTCTGATCACGCAGGCATACATTTCTGTGAAGAAATTACTATTAGCTGGGAAGATTTATTTCCACATTTGTATGTATCTTTCAATTTACATACTTATAGGCCTACGTGGTAAATATAAATGTTTATCCAACAATTTTCTGGGTTGATCACAGATACATAGACAGATAGATAGATAGAGAGATAGATAGGAGCATGGAGGTATTATACAGTACGAGTCAGAAAAATGCTGTTGCTGTATATATCTCTTGTCGTTAAGTATGGACCTAAATTTTATCTTTAAGCATAGATGTGTGCATTAAATTTTGGACGTTCTGACTCAAATGTATGAAGTCAAGCATTGTAGTCACATTTTAGACAACAGAAAATTAACGCGCGAGTATGCAGTTTCTAAGTCGCTGTCATTTCGCCCCAAATAGCCTAATTATGATAATTGGTCGCTTTTTTTTCTTGTGTGTGTGTGTGTGTGTGTGTGTGTGTGTGTGTGTCTGTGTGTGTCTGTGTTTTGAGAGGGGCGGGGGGGGGGGCGGAAAAGAAAGATAGCTCTGTCACCCAAGCAAGGTACCATCCTTCAGATTTTGCAATAAGCATGTACGGTCACAGTACGGCTACATGTGGGACAAAGTCGGAAGTAACGCTACTTCCCGAACCACTCCCACCCATCTCCACATATTTTTGTTTTTACATGAACCAGATTTGTTGAACATAAAATTTTAAGGACGGTTTGCTTCAAGAGACGGTCTTGTTTCTTTCTAAATCAAAATAACAAGGATGCTTCCACAACTAAATGTTTAAAAAAAAAAAAAAAAAAAAAAAAGTTCAAATTAACCTTTTATGAACATGAGAGTGAGCTAGAATATTAAATTGCATATTTTCATTTGTATTTTAATCTGGTTATACTGTTTACAATTTCTGTCAAATACATAATGCATAATTTCAGAAAATAGTCTTGGTACTTAATTAACTTGATCAGGGGTTGTGCTTTCTCTCTCTCTCTCTCTCTCTCTCTCTCTCTCTCTCTCTCCAAGAAGGATGATGATGATGATGATGATGATGATGATGATGATGATGATGATGATGATGATGATGATGATGATGATGATGATGATGATGATGATGATGATGATGATGATGATGATACTAAATCTATTAGGAAAATTAAAGATATCAGAAGCGTCGGAAGCACTTTGCGCGGCCCTAACGTCAGTATTTTCGTCCATCCACCATTTTTTTCTTTGGCTATACTGTTGCCTGCTGTTGAGTAGTTAGTTAGAAGTATTCTTTAACAGCACACTGAGCTTAGCATGTAATTCTTCTGGGAAAATGCTCGCGGAAACAATAAATTGTAGGAAGTATACAACTGCTCCAAAACAATAATGTAAACCACTTATCAGGGAGACTGATCAAGATATATAAGAAGTGCATGTGGTTTTAACAAACAAAGAACCTACTGCACCTTCAAGTGCACCTTTACTCGGGAAGAATACCGAAATATGAATATACCGCTACATGCAATTTTTAAAAAATGTGAATAAGTGTCCATGACCTGAGAGCAGAGACTGGGTGCTATATTGGAAAATTTCTAGAAAACAGAACCTATTTGAAATTTGACAAATAGAAGACGAATATTTAATGCTAAACTGTACCGAAAATAAATACCGCCGTGATCAACTTTTGGAGAATATAAGGAACTGTATTTTCTTGCAGAAATGCATGTGAAAATGACAAATTTATTTCCCTGATGTCTTGCGCTAATAGTGATCACTTAGTAATCCAAGAAGTAGTAAAATTTGTTACTTTATCTTTCGAAACTCCCCGAAAAAGAACCTGATACACACTTTGTGTATGACATGGTGTCCTATAGTTGGATGACAGAGGTGCTTAATGTACAATAAAGGTATATGTAAAATGCAATTTTTAATTCTGCATATCCCTTAAAACCAATAATGGGAAATTTGTTCTTGCCAGCTCATGACATCCTAAATGCACATCTCCGGCGTGAAAGAAAAAAGAAACAGTTACGGTTTTGAACATCCCTGATCCGAATTTATACATGTATAGACCTACAGGCCTAAATATAGGGAACATTTTCACCAGACTAAAATAAAAACATTTAAATTTCTGAATAAGTTTTCGTAAACCGTGGCACAAATCCAAAGTTATCAACTTTCCGCTAAATTAGGCACACCTTCCGGAGACGATGGACCAAGGTCATACGAACTATGTCATGCTGGATAATTGTGCATCATCGATGCATGGTCCAGTGGAGGAGCGGGGCCAGCTGTAGAAGGGCGTGGTGCTCTTGAGTGTTCGGTGGAGGCAAGCACCTTTCAGAATGCGAAGGTACTTGTAGCCATCTGGCGGCAAAGGAGGAAACTCTCACGGCCCAACTTTGCAGCAACTTACCAACTGAACAGCACATGGACAAGAACCGTTCGAATAACTTAGTGTGCTGGTAAGTTCTGCGGTAATGCCGAACATATATTCAAACAAAAACATACCACCACCACCACCACCACCACCCCTTCTCACACACACACACACAAATAGAGAAAGGTTGACAACGTATGCGACACTTCTTCAGAAGCTTGTAATAAGAGATAAAATATCCTTTAATTCAGACAGACAGAATGTCGGTCCATACCACAACAGCACCAAATAATGCGCATGAAAGGATGATAAGAAATACATATGACAATTAAAAGATGATCATGGTAAGTAAAATGCACATAGCAAATAAAGTAAGTTAAAAATTGTTAGCAGTTACCCGATACTGTGTAAAAGATACCGACCAGGTCTGCCACAATGGCGAGCTCCAGAAGATGTCCCTATTTAAAACAAAATGTATTAACACATTGTAAGGTGTCCTCTCTACTTCGGAAAAAAAAAGATTTTATCTCGTTTGATTCAAACATAGTGCTAGCACTGTAAAATTTTGGATACCGCAAGAACCATCTCAGGGAGTTACTGTACTGTAACACACTACTAATCTGTTCAATATGGACTTGGTATTCTTACACCACAGCTCTGCAGTATAAAGAGACATACGATAAGACTTAAAGGAAATCAGCTTCGTTTTCTTTGTACACATGTAAACTTTTCTTCTGAGCATGTTGGCCCTGATACAAAGAGACCTGTATTGTCGCTTAATGTCAAGCTCATCACGTAGACAGGTTATCCAACAAAAAGTATCCAAGGTATTTGAACTGCTTAACAAAGGAGAGCGTTTCACCTCACAAGTACACAGCTGGGTCAATAGCAAGTGTCATATCTGTGTCAAACCCATCTCTTTCTTTCTTTCTTTCTTTCTTTCTTTCTTTCTTTCTTTCTTTCTTTTTTTCTTTCTTCATCTTGTCTAAAACTTTTCTCGGTGATGGCGATGGTCAGAAATCCAAACAGTTGCATTGTCATAGCCCTATTGTTGAAATTTGTCCTCTGGTTTGGAATAATTTAACATTTTCAAAATTATGCAAATTTGAATCATAACAGTTTTCCAGTCCACAATAACGGTTTTGACAACTTCGTGGATTTCATAACCACAGAACTGAAGTGTGGAACAATTAGGTGTGTGAATCAGGGTCATGCCAGTGATTTTCTCAAGCCTGCATGTGGCACTTTTTCTTCTTGTAACCTGTGCGATGAGACCTGTGCAATGTGGGTACTCTAGTATCTGATCAGTTCTTGTATTTGATTTTTTTGTTTAAACAAATCTAATTTTCCTGGATTACCAAACAGTACAAAGTACTAACATGATGGCTCTTCAAACACGGAGAAATACACACAGAAACATTTACAATACACACAGGACAAGACAAGATTCATATGTACCTATAACTGTGAGCTAGAAGTTACCAAAGCATGGCAAATTAAATACACGTAAAGATGAATGGGGACAATACGTATACAATGATTGGTCCCTTCAGATGATATATAGGTACAAAGGTAAAAAAATATATGAACAACCACAATCAAAATTATCTTGCAACACTATGCGACAAAACTTCGAGTGAAAGATATACTAATATGAACAATTACATTCCTTTGCTACCGCACTGAACATGGCATCGGGAGAGGAATCCTTAGAGAAAAGTAGGCCTAAGTCTAAATGTGTTGTCAGGACCAGCAAAAGCACCCAGTCACACTCAGAACAAAAATCACCGAGACTTAGAGATGGACTTGTGAACAGCATCAAATATTTCGATATTAAGACCAGCAGAGAGGTTTTCATTTCCATGGATAAAATAATCAATTAATAAATCACTTGCTAAATGGACTAACAAAAACGCTGGTATCATCAGGAAAAAAAGTGTTATATCACATATAATGCTATCAGTTACATCATTAATATAAACTAAAAACAATAGAGCGATGGGGCACACCTGCTATGTTTGTAACACTCCATAAGCAGCCCCCATTTGCTTTTGCTAAAATGTAAGACATAATTTTTTCCCTGCTTACTGGGTAAGGTACTTACATCTCTATTTAAAACCTTGTATTCTAAGTACAATTTTTGTATATCTATAGTATTTTTAGGTGGTCCTTATGATAGCGGCTGTTGTGGCCTTAATGAGGGTCTCCTGGCTATATATGTTACTGATATAATGTACATGTATATTCAGTCAAATAAAAGATATGTGAGTCTGAGTCTGAGTCTGCCTCAATAGAAAGCATAGATGATTGACCACCAAATTTTACCCTTTGACATCGATTTGATAGGTAGCTTTTAAAAAACTCTAACATGGAATCCCCAATCAATTTGCGTTTTCTTCCTCTTCTTTTTTTCATGACAGGAATCTGTATTGACATAAATCTTTTTACAAAAATGTAGTCCCATATTGACAAATGGAGGAAAAAAATGCAACAAAAAACAAAAACAAAAAACAAACAAAAAAACAGTGACACACGCAGAGCAAAACTCGGGTGCACCTACATTTGATGGAAGAAAGAGAAAAAAGACAGGCTATATACACCGTTAAGATTTAGTCAGAATCCCATATGCTGTC
Organism: Hermodice carunculata; assembly: GCA_964020975.1. Classification (NCBI taxonomy): domain Eukaryota; kingdom Metazoa; phylum Annelida; class Polychaeta; order Eunicida; family Amphinomidae; genus Hermodice; species Hermodice carunculata. The sequence goes on from OZ026613.1 coordinate 102,017,246, forward strand.
TCCTTGATTAAAAAATGTTATTCACAAAATTCAGTATTGACCAACACGTGTTGTCGTCTTCCATTTTCATTAAGTATATTGATTATTATGATCTTTTAAAGATTTGAATATTCCTCCTTCAGGTTCTAGTTTCTCAAACAAGTCCTGTCTCAAGCTTTCGTAATTTTTGCAATTCCAAAAGAACATGTTTCTCATCTTCAATTTCTCCAGTTTTATATAAAGAACAGGTTCTTTTTTCACCAGAGTTTTCGGTCGTGTATATCGACCTGTTTCGAGCGCAAGCGTGTGGGCGTTTATTCGCAATTTGTTAGAGGAACACAGGCAGTTACATACATGTTTTACTATGGAGCTATCTGTATAATATACATGTTTTACATGTAGTTATTTCCCCTTGGATCTTAATATCATGTATACATTGTATACTGATGTACAAATAATGTTTATTTCTACATGTACACACTCATCCATACTTAAAATAGTAAAAGGGCCTACCCTCTCTGGAGTGGACACCTCGCTACAGTGGCCACTTTTTACCGATCCCAAGGGTGTTCTCAGAGAGCTTTCACCATATAAGTAAACCTTGGAATTGTGGGTATATCTGAGCCTCAACCTTTCGTGATACTGTGAATACATTTATTTTAACATGTTCTAATTTTGGCGGGTTCTGCATTTTGGACCTTTTACCGAAACTTAAATTCACTATTTTTGGTTTCCCCCCCCCTCCCTATCCATGCCAAATAATAATAATAATAAAACAAAAATCACTGGGTTCTTATTTTGGCAGCTTTGAAGCATCAGCGAAACAAGAGAAAGTTAAAACACAATGAAATTAAACAAATTCATGGTGTCAAAGTTTTAAAATATTAAATACCTCCAGGTAACTGTTTTTAAACTCTACAAGTTTATGTCATACGGAAAGTACACAGGGAAGGAGGAACGAAATTTTGTCTCATTATTAACTTATTGCTTTTTCTATTTTATTTGATATAATGAGTGAATATCTAGCTTCAATGGTGAGAGTTTGACATGTATTTATAGCAGAGCATGTAAACTATATAGCATTAGTGAATATTTCTTTTGTTGTGATTTGTTTAACAGCTCTGCTGGCACCGAGCAGTACAGCCGGTGTTTTATCTTAATTTAAAAAGAAGCAGTTAAATGTAGGATTCAGATATCTATTTACTCAGCCATTATTCTTAGTTTAACCAGAGTCACTGGCTCAGTATCGTAGCTTCAATCTTTCGCCAGGACTGGGGTGGTATAATAAAGTAAAGTGATCATGATGACATATAAAAAACATTAGACGACAAAAATACATTTAAATAAAACCAGGGAAAGTGATTTTTTTAGAATCGGTGCGCGTCAGACTCATCATCTATAAGTTAATGGCTTCTCTCACCCTCTGCAGAAACTGCGAGGCTTTGGCCTAACGGAATTTTCATTGTTCCACGTCACATCTTTGAATTATTTTGACAGTAAGCAAAGACATTAATGTTAAACAATGTCACCTAGTGAAATTTAATAAAGATATACAAAATGTCAACCAACTCCAAAAGCAATATGTAAAGTTTTAGGTGAATACTGGTCAAGCATTGGTACAAATACAAGTATTACGAGTAATACGAAACAGTTTCATATGAATAATGACAGTTCTGCGGTTGATAAACTATTAAATTATTGTGGGGAAACGAAAGGTCTAACTGATGTTGTTATAGATCATGACAAGGTGAGCTTTGCTATTAGAAAACTAAAGAATGGGAAAGCTTGTGGCATCGACAACATACCCAATGAGTTCCTAAAAAATGGAGGGCGCACATTTGTCACAGCCTTACTGGATTTGTTTAATCTGTGTAAATTATTGGAAAGTTACCCTGATGAATGGTTTCGGGGATACGTGAAGCCCATTCATAAAGGTGGTAGTAAAGAATCACTTTGCAATTATCGTGGTATTACCATTACTTCTAATGTATACAAGGTCTTTACATCAGTAATTGAGAAACAGTTCATGTCTTTTCTTGAGGAACACGGAATTCTGGGAGAGCTACACGGAGCATATAGAAAAGACAGAAGATTAGAAGATCATTTTTTCATACTGAAGGGACTCTGTAGTCTTAGAAAGCAAAGTAAATTAAAGACCTGGTTGGCATTTCTAGATATATCCAAAGCATTTGATACTGTTAATAGAGATAAATTGTTTTTGAAATTATGGGAAAAGGGGATCCAAGGGAAAGCTTGGCGTCTTATTCAAAATCTTTACGGTAAAGTTGAAAATAAAGTGATTTTTGGACCTTTCGAAAGTTCTTGGTTTGACGTAATCAACGGAGTGAAACAAGGATGTATCCTCTCCCCTTCCCTGTTCTCTTTGGTTATGACTGATTTGGTAGACATGCTTATGAATAAGAACCTGGGTATATGTTATAAACACTTACGTATTCCGTCCCTACTTTATGCTGACGACATTGCTCTCATTGCATAGGACGAAAAACAACTAGAAAGCATGTTAAATGTTGCTGCTAATTTTGTGCAAAAATGGAATATGTCTTTTAACCAGGATAAATCTAAAGTTATGAGTATAGGCAAACGCACTAATTCTACCAGAAAATGGATGATTGGTAATTTACCTATTGAAGAATGTAATATGTATAAATATCTTGGAATTATGTTCTCAAAATCACTATCAGATGGTCTACATGTTAATACTTGTCTTACCACTAAAGCTTCTCGTTTGAGAGGGTATTTGTGTAGTATTTTGTCTGCCCATGACAACGTCAATAGAGTAAATTTCGGTGACAGCATCTGGAAAAGTGTTATCCTGCCGTCTATAGCAAGAATTAAGTATTTTCATCGTATGAAATTTGATGTACCCGAAACAAGACTATGTAAGTTGATTTTTAATGACATGTGTGAAGAATATAGAAATACAGGAGTATGTACTATTTGGCCCTATGTTACTGAAATCAGACAAATCTTTAATAACGCCGGAATTGACCGTGCATTTTCATCCCACAGTGATGGGTGGCTTGATAGTTTTAATAAACGGGCAATAGAAAGTTACACGGTAGAATTTTTTCAGGAAATAGACGATAAGAGATCTCTTTACTGGTATAGGGCCCTGAAAAGATCTACATGGCGTGGCGATTATCTGTTCACGACGGACAACTTTAATGGCGCCCGCCTAAAATTCATGGCACGTACAGGGTGTTTGGGCTTGGGAGAGGATAGAGAAAGGTGGGGCATGTCAGATACAGCATGTAATACCTGTGAATGTAACGATGATGATCTTTTTCACTTCATGTTTTTATGTCCTGGTTTAAACTCTTTTAGATTGAAGTCGTTCAAGCAATTGGAACAGTCACTGAATGATATTGATTTTAGTTATGTGTGGCAAAGTTTTATGGCGTCATCCCTGTACAGGAAGTTGAACTTCCTTCTTGGAGACGAAGGTTTTAGTTTTGGCGACGAAGTTGGGTTTTTATTTGATTGTATATGTAAAAGATTTTTAGTGTAAAGGGGTAGTTTTTCCACAATAAATTATTATTATTACTTATAATAAAACCTGGTTTGAGTTATTGAAACTGATTGGCTGAGATATCCCACTGGAAGCCGTTGGCAAGGTCGAAACAAAAGGTTTTTGGTGCGGCGAGTAGCGGGGGAGACCTGCCAAGTTAAGTTACATCATGTACGCGGACTAGCAATTAATAAACCAACGGGTCGTTCCCAAACCCAAAATATTGGACTTCTTCATCTGGCTCTACCACTTGAGGTGTCATCTAAATTCAAGATGACGTTTATATCCTTCATCAAATGCACCATACCGCATATATGTACAAGCAACAGTTGGAATTACACTTCTCTCTGCAACAGGTTTGAAGATAAATTCAAGATTTAAAGTTTTGAAATGCTCTCAGTATTCAACGAAGTTATATTATGATTAACAGTAATATCTTACCCTTCGAGCATACATACTGATTTGCTAATATATTTTTTTCTTTTCAAAATTACTACACACTGAAGTGTCAATCTAACTTCAGGTTTCAGGTTTCAGGTTTGTGTTAAGGTGCATCCAATGAAAGTGAGAGAAATCATGACTATATTTCGCCCAACCGTTGTTCCCATTGTAACGTTGTACATGATTTCTGGTTTTTGGTTACAAGTTTGTAGATGGTCCAATATTTAATTACTTTACAAATTACTTCAATTAAGATTGTGTAGCTCCCAAGTTTTCCTAACCCTGCAGAGCTGGTAGCTTTTCTGCGGACTCCCAATACATATTTACATAATTTAACTTTAACACTTTCAGTATTTAACTTGTCACAAAGTATCATAATTTTTTTTCGAGGTCCAGCCCTTTCAAGAGACATGGTCCAGGCAGTTTTTACTCCCATAAGTCAGAATGGGCTTAATTAGGGACTTACAGATGCTGTGAATTCAATTCCACACCGACAACAGCTATAGCAACTGTCCCTCATCGTCAGGGACAATCTGAGTTATCTCTGAAACTGGCTGAAAAATAAACCCATTTCGGTGTTTATCCAGTGTTTGCTGCTTTTTTCTCTGTTTGCTTCAGAGCAAATCTGACTGAGTGGTTTCAAAATTTGAATGATTGGAATTGCGTATTCACCTAATTTGCATGAATTAGAATGCTACAATTTTGGTTTATCGCGATCGTTCATTGAATGCAGTAATACCACAGACCTGTAAGTTGAAGTTGTAACAGCATGCACCTCTATCCCAGGGTTTAATAGTCAAGTGTATTCACCCAATTTCCATAAATTAAAAAAAAAACAAACAAACAAACAAACAAACAACAAAAAAAACAAAAAATAACAACAACAAAAAAACTTACTGTTGCCGTTTATGTGATTCACCACTGGCACAAACCTACTAATCGAAACTGAAATGGCATTTTTATCTTTAATAGTTTTGAAGATTCAGGATTTATATTTTTCATGTGCCACTTATTACTATAAATTAAAATGCTACAACTTTGGTCTACTGTTCATTGGATTGGCCTTTGGCACAAATCCATTTACTGAAATTGGAATGACACATCTGTCTGAACTAATTTTGAAGATTTTAAAGATTTAAATCTCTTAAGTGCCCCTAAATAGCATAATTAAAAAGGCTACAACTTTTTTTACATTCCTTTTGATTAGCAAGTGTCAAAAACCTACATGTACAAGGTAGAATTTTGTGCCTATCTACAATAGCTTGAAGATATGGAGCTCTTAGAATTGTAATTGTCCCAATTTGTAAATGTTGAAAATAATGACAATTCCAAACAATATGCTTAATTTGATTGGTCGGTCAGTCACCTTGCCAAGGCTCAACTTGGCCTCACACAGGGCCCTCATCATTTGCAATATCAAAGTCCAGCTCACACGGTTTTCGTGTTATTGGTTTCAACTTTTTTTATTTCATGAAAGAAAAAAAAACGATTGGGGAGCAGGCAACGCCTATATGAACCTCTCTAGTGAACAAAGAAGAAAAAAATGTAAAAATACTGGACGTGTTACAGGACAATACATGAACAAAAACAGACATCTAAAAGATTACCATCACATTTTACAGCACAGATAGTAAAGTCACATTGGGGTTTCGTGGTTTCCTAACATGGAAAAATATATAAAACACTTGCTATGGAAATCGTTTTGTTCCTTGTATGTACCTAATAACAAAATGGTAAATTTCGAGTCTATTAGACATGTTGCAGTTTTCTTGTTAGTGTAACAAGGTTTTAACTGTGAAACAGGCATGAGGTACCGCTGTGTTTTGTAAAGAATTTCGTAATACAGTATACTGTGGACACTCCAAAAAATAGTGAGACACATCTTCGTTTCCTGTTGAAACTACACCTACAAAGTATTTTAAACAAAGCAGCATTGAGGGAACTTGATCCCATGCTGCGCAAAGCACTATATTTTCTTTCCTTTTTCCAACATAATATAAATCATTGCCTTTTGGTTTGTCCTTATTCAGTTTAAATTTAAATTCTTTTACAAACTCACTGCTTTTGACTTCAATCGGCAAATTGTTCCACAGTTTATGTGTCAATTGTGTTATTCTAAAACAAAATTTTAAAGTTGCCTTGTGACGGAGAATTATGTCAAGGACACCCAGATATAATTCCAGCCTATACAAGTTCTTATAGATAATGATCATAATGCCCAATTTGAAGACCTAGTGCTGTAGTTCCAGACTTACCACCCAAGCAGTACATTCAGTATAATTGCCTTGGTGACCTCGGGATTAACACCAAGACTACCCACATAAACAAATGAGGAACTGTAGCGGAAATTGGGTAAAAAAAAATCAATGGTGTACAATTCTTTTAAGCCCTTGTATATGTGGCATCACTGTCACCCATGGGCACAGTAAGGCTGGCCCTTTCGGAGGACCATAACTTTTTCCAGTATCAAAGTCTTCACTCACACAGTTCTGGAGTCATTTTTTTAATAAAAAGCGACAGGATCCACTATCACCAAAATATTCGTCAACATGTTTCTTTGACATTTCATGGTAACTCAAGGTCAAAACTAAGAACTACTGAAAGCTCATAGGTACGTTTCTATTATAGTTTGTAAACATGAACCTTGGATCCAGCAATGAGAACTCATAAACCAACATATAAGTTTAACCTTTCAAAATCATGCAAGGTCAAAATTAACAACATCTAAAGAAACCACTTGGGTACTTTCCTGTCAATGTTTAACAATGGATCTAGGATTCACCATTGCGGACATACAGTGTATAAGCTAATATGTCAGATTTGCTTCTTTCAATGTAGTAGCGATGCCAAAATATATGTGTACCGTTTCTGATAATTCATAATTTCAAATATTCACTAAAATCCAGGAAATACCAGCAGCACGATGTAATGAGCTAACTTTGTGGAGATTAAGCTCAGGTACATTCCCACCAAGCTTGAACAGAACCCAACAAGCAGTTTGGGACAAAAAGTTGGAAGCAGCAAAAAACACATAAAAATTCATTATGAAAACTGGAAAAGATTTCCTTCAAAGCAAATCTGTGTGCCTACAATGGAAAATTGTTGCCTTGTACATTAAAATTGAAACTGGAAAAGCTTCATGAGAGAAAACATGAAATTAAAAGAAAAAAAACTTTAGCAAAATAAAGCTCTTGGCATGAAAAAGTCTGCTGGTTAAAAGGAAATACCAAAAAAAAAAAAAAAAAAAGAAAGAATTCTTAATAAAACATAATGTCAAGTGTCAGCAAACAACCAAGATTTAGTTGTGCAATGAAAACCTACTGCTAATTCAAGCACTGTACACTCTTTTTGCAACTTTGATTCATTTATCGATCACTGTTAACACTACAGCATGGACTGATGACAAAATGGTCACGATATGGTAGAACAAAAGTATTAAGTCGGACGTAAGTGTAAACAACAAATCACTCTGATGTACATATGACTGCTGATGACACATCATGGCCCTATGTATGTCTGATCTATCACAAATATGTACAAGTCTGCTATTATTACTCCTTATTTATTCCAACTGCACCGATAGGGCCAGACACTCTGGACAAAATTCATGATGGGTAAACCTATGATGTGAAGTCAGAATGTCACATCTATCCATAATAGTTGCGAAGACAGATATTCAACATTTAAATTTAAGTCCCCGGAATAGGTATAAATCCAAATTCTACAACTTTTGTTTGTGAACTTATGAATTGAAGTTGAGATGACACTTCTATCTTTTACAATTTTGAAGATATTTAACATTCAAGCTTTTCAAGTGCCCCTCATTAGCATACAGTAAAGTTCTACAACTTTTGTTTGTGGTTCATTGGATGTGCTTACAGCCCAAACCTAAGTGTTTGTTACGATGCCCACCTTTTGAATATTAGCAGAATTCAACAAAGAATGACAACAATGATATAACTTTAACAATAACAATATGTTAACATTCAAAATCAGTACAAAGTAGGTAAACTTATCTCCGCTGCTAATAACAATGGCTAAACAGTCTTAGGTAAATTCTAATCCCTGGTGAGACTTTCCACAGGCACTGTCCCATAGTTTCAAGTCCTATGACAAGTGCCAAATGATGTGGTAAAAATCCCACAGAGGTACGGTTTGGGTCCAATGTGGTACTGAAAGATGTGGTGCTGATCCAGTCCCACAGAGGTACAGTATGGTTCCAATGTGGTACAACATACTAGTCCACTCAGAGACAGTCCACACTCCACAGGTACAAAGTGCAAATGGCTAACAGCAAATACACAAGTCCACTCAAGACACTGTCAACCCTCCACAGGTACAATGTAAAAAATGGCTCACGGTCCCAATGGCTTGATGACAACATACAGCGTCTGTCAGATCCTTCAGAATTCTCTATCCTCTCTCCAGTCAGGAAAATATCTGCTTTATATCTAAGACACAGAAATATCACCATTGTTCCAAAGTTTTCCAAATAGTCACACATCCCAGTGCATTGAGACCTATCTGGATCATCTCATATGAATGTAGGTCACCATTCTAGCTTATTCCACATGTTTACCATGCAGTTACATGTGAGTCACTCACAAAACAGGCCAACTCAGTGACTCTGCAGTGACCCTGCAAAGTATTCATTGAACTCAATGACCCGGCACACACTCAATGAATGCAGTGACCTCTCCAAATGAAAACAAACAGTCATACACATTTTCATAACAGTGTTGATGTTGGAATGCCCCTTGAAGATATTCAAGGTTTAAATTTTTAAATGGCCCTGATTTGCATAATTTTCAAAAGTGTCACCCCTCTTCATAAAAAGCCAGAATTTATGTATGGAAGTATAATCATGCCATGTTTGGTGTTTCTACGGCTTCCCATAAAATGTCGGATAGATGTGCTGATAAAGAAAGAAAGAATTCACAGGAAAGAAGAAAAGAATGTCTGTGTGCCAACACAGACATTAAAAGGGGAAAAAAGAAATATCACAGCACCACCAGTTGAACAAATTAACATGTAGGGTCTCTAGAAGTGTTTATTTCAATTTTAAAGCAATTGGCCAAATGGTTTTCAGAAAAAGATTTTTAAGGTTTTCCCAAAAGCGGAACAAAGAAAAAAGAAAAAAATATCACTGGACCATCATTATAGTGCAAATTGGTAAGTACCACCAAAGGTACACCCCTAACTGGGAGTATATGAATCAGGTCAATATTGTTATGATCCCCATTAGAAGTTTACATACCTTAGTTTGCTATTAAAACTTCTTTGTCAGCTCATTAATTATTCAACTATTTTGGCAAAAGAGAAGACTTATTATCAGGAGCATCACATGTTATTAAGAGGATCACATTTTATTAGATAGGTATATGTGATCTTGTTATTGTTCACTGTGTATGAAGGTGCTGCAATTAAATACACAGTGTCATGAGAGAGTGAGCCAAATTCCTGTTCAAATATTGTAGGTATATGTTAGTTAAGTTTTATACACTGAGCTGCTGCAACAGAGAAAATAGGGGAGATGTATATTCATTTATTGTTAGGATGTAAGGAGAGTCTGTATTGTAACTGTCTTCATAAACACCATGTCTATGCTGTGACACACATTATCTAACTATTATACTTATTTTTTTATATATTGTACACATTTAATCCATGATACATTATACTTAATAATAACAACAATAATTATGGCAGCCATACAGGATACACCAAAAATTATTTTTAAAAACTCGTAATTACGAGTTTTCTCTTGAAATTACGAGTTCTGTCTCGTAATTACGAGTTTTTTGATAGTCGGATAACTCATAATTACGAGGAAAAAACTCATGAAGAAACTCGAATTACAAGAAAAACTCGTAATTACGATAAAGAACTCGTAATTTTTAGGAAAAAACTCGTGTTTACGAGAAAAATTGTGATTCCGATAAAAAACTCGTAATCACGAGTTTTTGAAAATAGTTTTTGGTGTCCCCTATATGGCTTCCGTAAATAATAATAATAATAATAATAATAATAATAATAATAATAATAATAATAATAATAATAATAATAATGATGATGATAATAATAATAATAATAATAATAATAATAACAATGATAATGATAATAATTATAACAATGATAATAATAATAATAATAATGATAATAATAATAATAATAATAATAATAATAATAATAATAATAATAATAATAATAATAATAATAATAATAATAATAATAATAATAAGTACCCCATTTCATAGCTACCTTAGCTTGATACTGAGGAGACACGATCATGTGTTTCTTCCTATTTCAATATTTGTTTTGTAAGCACAGTTATGCAAATGTTAAAGTGGTTGTTATTTCTATGAAGATTATGTGTCATTAATACTTGTCCCCTCAAGCTGGGACTTGTATCCATCCAGTGTAGCTATCTTCCATTTTCATATGAATTGCATAATTTATTCCTAAAGCAGATGGATCTAAAAATATGGAAGGGTCTATTGAGTTATCAGAATTTTGCTGTGGTGTGTAAAATTGTATACCGTGAAATATTTTTTCATGATCATCTGTTTAGTAAATAAACATGCCTTGTTTATGTGTTGTTTAATATTTATGACAAGTGTCAGCTTTTCCCCCTGCAAATATTTAATCTGTATTTCCAATGTCCAATCAACCCTCTATTAGTTGTTGTTCGCCCTCCTATGTTAATGAGAATGGAACCTTTCATTCCCCAATCATGTATATAAGGAAAGAGCTTTGGTAGTATTGTCAGTAAACTTTGGCGAAGATTGCTCATCAATATGAACTCCTAAACAAGAACCTCTGGGGGAAGGAAACTTGGATGACAGGAAACTTGCAGCACAGAAAATTTGAAACTCAGAAAACCTAAGGAAACCTGGACACCTCATCTACCCCACCTACCCTACGAACCCCAGACACCCTGGACACCCCAGACACCCAACCTGCCTAGTGCACATACCAAAGATGTGTAACACACACACACACCTTTGCTTATAATTGGATGAAGCATTGACACTTGAATTCTTATAATTATAAATGTTATAATTGGATGAAATGCGAAACTTGCTTTCAAGGAGATTAATTGCATTGAACTTATAATCACTGTGTTGAGTTCTTGACTTTCCTGCCACAATTTTGTTGTCGGAAGTGGAATGAAGACTTAAACACATGGAATATATTAGAAAAACTAGGATCTTCTTCAGAAGGTGCTGATAAACACTATCTGGCTACCGGTGAACATTGTAAAAATAACATTTGAAAGTGATTTTCCTGTACACATTGAAAAGGAACTACTTTGCCACTTAGAAGGATAGCAAAAATACAGAGTTTTCTGTAAAGTCTTGTGACCTTTATTTGAATTTAAAACCCAAAAATAATGATGGACAGGGATTTGAGGTGCTGAGGGGAAGTCAAAGATGAGGGTACACCAACTGATGTGGATGATTCATTACAGCCAGAGGTTGAAGACAGTTGGTCTGCGCAGGCTGAAATATATTGTGGTCTTGAGCCTGGTCCCAAAAGTAGGTCAACCCATGCAGAAAATGTGTTACATGTGGGCTTAAGTGACCCAGTCATTTCTGTTTTTCAGTCAAAAGCCAATGAAAAACAGTCAAGGCCCCTCCCCCCCCCCCCACCACTGAGGGTCAAAACCCAGGAACCATGTCAAGAATCACAGATGCAAGCACTATTTAAGTTCTCAGCCACCCAACGAAGGACACCACATGCAGATTGCTGCCTATCACCTATACCAACAAGCTTGGCAAGGGGAGCACCAGAAAGAGTAGAATCTAGGTTATATTTTTGTATGGGAACAAACATTAAGATGATGTCTCACTCACCATGAAGAGCAGCACCAGATGAAGATATTTTTGAACCACTATACATAGAAATTAGAATGAGTACAGCTTAACCATGTGACAAGACAACAAGGCAATGCAGTTAAGTGAAAAAATATAACAAACCCAAGGTACCCTCATCAGAGCAGATAACCAGTTCAGGGTATTTCAAGCCTGCAATGATTTATAAGTCAGAAGCATGGGGATAGGTCACCTTCTTCATCTAATGCTGAACCTCAAGAAACCAAGGTTCATGGCCCTACTCCAACCGTCAAAATCAGCAGTATCATGCTAGGGGATCATCAGAACATGGCTGAAATAAGAATGAACTACCAGAGTGCATCTTTTGAAGGAATTAGGCCAAGGGTGTCATCACATGATTTACAGGGCTCGAGTTCCAAGGACAACACAGACACCAGTCATTGGAAGAGTAGGTCCCCTAGTGAAAGATAAAATTGCAGCTGCTGTTAAAAAGGTGCCACAGGGCCCTAGTGGTGAGGTGACAGCAGCTGCCGGAGGAATGACTAATACTACATGAAGCTGTCAAAGGCTTGACCTATATGATAGCCAGTGGGGGAGTAAGAGAAGGACTCCATGCAAGTGTTCTAAGACCCCAAGTAAGTGGCTGTAGTGATTGCAGAGCTGGCAAGGGGCAGAAATGGCTGTTAAGACCCCACCACCAGGCTGTGCTCCTTCTGAAGAAAGTTTAGATGACAATCACAATTATGGTGATGGTGATGGTGATAGCCATAGCAGCCAGAAGGGCCAGTTATGGGGGATACACTTATGGCCAGCTAGGGCCCATAGTGTAACACTTCCCCCTGCTTACAGGGAAGGAGCCCTGAAACGTGGTTAAATCGGTTTAATGATGTTTCAGCAGGCAAAACTGGTCAAATGAGGAAAAACTGGATCAACTGCTTACAAGACTCCCATGCCAGGCTGTGGAATTAGTGCCCAAATTTGCTGAAATATACCCAGGACCACCCACAGCTAACACAAGTAGGGAAGATAGGAGCCCTAACTAGTGGAAGGGGTCCTGGACAGAACCAGTGGCCAGCTTCACCAAGGAATCTGGGAAAAACAAACCAAGCAACAAACTATTAGGGTCAATCTCTCAAGGCCATGGAAAGGTCCGCAAAGGAACTGGTCAGTCAGTCAACAGACAACCAGTAATGCAGTTCCAGAGAGCACCAGGGAAAAGGTAGAGACAGGTAGGAGGGAACAACCTCAATATACAGGAGTATACATAACTGGAGGGCTGAAAGGACTGGATGTGAATTACATAGTGGATACTGGCACTACTAAAACAGGAATATATTCAAGGACGTGTGTGAAATTCGAGATGCCCAGAAAGCTAAATTGAGAGACTGGGAATTGGAATGGACTTGGTCAATGCATATGGAAGACCTATCACTACAATAGGACTTGGAGCATTTCACATCAGGCTAGGGTCACTGGAGTTTAGAAGGGAGCCTGTTGTAGTGGATATTGAGGATGATATGCTGCTGGTAACAGACATCATGTGGGAGGACCTAATCTTCAGTAAGGACAAAATAATCTTCAGAGGAACAACTACATAACTGGAAAAAAAGATCACATTTCAAAGGGTAAGGAAAGCCTATGCATAATATAGTTCCAGGTATGGTACATATTTGTTGACAATGCAGAAGATGGGCAAGAAGATGCAGCATTATTGATTGAAGATGTGCCATATTTTGTGGACAGGCATGATGTGGTAGTGGCACCATATCTAGTGGAGACAGCCAGAAATGCTGCACAAAAAGTAAGGAGTTATGAATCCTGTCATGTAACCATTATCTGTGAAATGATATAAATGTAACAAATATTTATTTGCAGCAGTAGAAAACAGACCTGTCTCTAAGAGCCCAAAATATGAGACCTGAAACTATGTGTAAGAATGAGACTTCTGAAGTGCAATCAAATTTGAACTGGAAGTTACCAGCAATTTCTGGTGCCAAGAAGTATAAACAATGAAATTTTTTGCTGGCTTAGAGCAAAAAATCAGTAAACGTGTAGGTGGCAAGTTGCAATCAGTGTGGGCACATTAAGACGCCAGCCAAAAATGCAAAGGCCTCTTTAGGAAAATACCACTGATGTGCTTGGCCCACTACTGGAGACACGATGAGGCAAAAAATTCATCCTGGTGGTCTGGAGGTCAGACACCAGCTCACCAAATGGGTAGAAATATCTGCAATACAAGACAGGACTGCCGAAACGTGCTGAAGTCATTCTAAATAAAGTAATTGGCTGATAGGGTTGTCCCTTGACCTACATAGAAACCAGGGAAAGAACTATAAGAGCCACCTCTTTGCAGAACTGTATTAATTGCAGGACCACATGGTCCAAATGGATGAAAAAAGGAAGAAAAAAACTTGCCATGGAACACAAACTCAAGGTGGCAAAGGCAGCAGTATTTAAAGCCAGGAAAACATAAGGATCTCAATCGTTGAATCAAACGTAGACAATATACAAATTATGATCCAATTACTGATGTTGTGTAAAAAGTAAGCTTATTTTTAAATACTTTTTCAGACCTTTTAAACTAGGAAATCAACTAGGACTACTTTTGACAGTATCAGCAGTGACACCAGGAAATGTTTCCTCCACACATTTGTACCAGCACTTTCAGCAGCACCATCCTGATGACCTAACATCCCATACGTACAGTGGGATCTTTTTCACACAGTATTGGCATATATCCTGGGCGTAGCAGTACAGAGTAAAAGAGACTGTAACATGGATACAAGCTTTAATGTAACGGGTGTTTACCTGGAACTTCACTTAGAGGGCTCACATGGAAGAGCACATTTACAATAGTGAGGACCATTTAACAGCTTACCAGCCTGGTACACAGGACTAGGCATCTGACCAAGCAGTGGGGACTCTGATCAGGGCTCCAATGAGGGCTCTGATTAGGGGGATAGATGAGGCTGTGGTAGACAATAATGAGGAAATAATGATCAATTAAATGGCTGTGTCAATAAACAAATATGCACCCACACATTATGATAGTGCCCCAGTCCTGAAACACTGCAGTAGCTCAGATACATTTCAGCCTTATTTTTTTTCTTTTCTGGCCGTCAGAACTAATGTTATAAGGGATGATATCTTGTTTCTAAGTATATGTTGTATCCCACCAGAAATACCAAGCCCTGCAGAGAAACTCAACAAGATGGGAATGGCTACGAAAATGCAAACTATAAAGGTTACTTTGTATGTCAATTAGATCTAAACAATGAGGGTGTAGCTTGTAAGTTTTGATACAACTGAACTGAGCTGGTGATATTTTTATAAGTGAGTAAATCATTAGATTTCAATGTTGGTGCTTGTGCTACAAAATAGGGATCCATAAAGTACTTATTGCTGAATATTGTAATGACACATGGTTATACAGAAAGTCTGTAAGTGGGTTTGTTAATGTTTACTGATGAAGTAGTGCTAAAAGAAATCAGGGGTAAATGAAAAAGCTGTTGAAGTAGATCGTCATGGTGTAGTGGTCAGGATATATATGGAAATTTTTATGAGATTATGCTTTTTTTACATTATGTTACTTGATTAATATTGTTGTAAAAGTCAACAAGTAGGTCCATGTTGACCTATGCTTTTACCATGGTTGAGCATCAGAATCACTTTAGTGTTAGCACCTTTTTGATTTGTTGTTACGCTTAAGGCAGCAGGGTTTGGCTGATACCACATATATTTACAAAAATATTGATGTATCAGTAATTATGTCTGGATGCCAACCCAGACATTTTGTCTTTCCAAGAATTCTTTTTTCTTTCCTTCCTTCTTTCTTTCTTCTTTACGACCAGATTTGTCCACAGTTTTTCTCGGACCCTACTATTTCAACAACCACCAAACTTGCCATGGTGAATGACCTACCAGTGAAATTAGGCACCTGACTTGGAATAGTCAGGATGATTACAATTATGCAAATGAGGGGCAATTAAAATTTTAAAAGCTACATATGTTATGAACTATTGGAGATAGACACAAAGGTCCAACTTACACATATAGGTTTGAGACAACTGGCAAATCCAATAGCATACAAACAAAATTTGGGGAATTTTAATGTACGCTAAATTCAACAAATTTCTCCCCAGTCCACATACAGGCCTTTAACTGCTTAATTGCTGTATGACCTATTGCTTGACCTCCATGGTGCCAGGCAACCATTTTGCATTCATAATTAATTAGCTTGAGCCTGTCTTACAGGCAGCTTTCTATCCATGCATGCTAGATGTATATGCTCTGGGAGGTTTGGGTCTTATAGCAAATTGGAGGAGGGGGGGACTCCCAACAACTGTGTAATGAGGCTCTCAATAAAATACAGAGTATCTCTCTCTGTTCATGCAGGAACAGATTGACTCCATGTGCCATATGTACCAGGCAGGCTATAGTTTCCACTAGTGCAGAACAGACCTGCCAATGCACCATGACCGAAATTGGTGTCCTAGCTGGCCTGTTTTTGCCTGAGGCAATGTCAGTCTGCTGAGCTTATCAGGAGATCAGAGGGACTGGACGTCTAGGCAGAATAAGCCTGAGTATATCTTTGTTAAAAATAGACTATATACAGAGCTGAGTCAGCGACCAAGGAGGGTAGAATTTGTGTCATCTCAGTGGACACCTTCATGTCTTGGTTTTCTTGTAACCAGTGAGATGAAGCCTGTTCTTCAAAGCCAATACTGAGACAGTACAGTTTTGTCTTGGTTCACAGGTACATGTTTATGTAGTTTCTTGACCGCTTCTGTTGAAACTTGTTTATGTAATAAAGGAAGAAAGACAGTTTTGTATTGCATGTATACACATCCCGTTGAATTATAATATGTATACACTGTACACATATATGCACACATACTCATCCATACTGCCAAGAGGGGCTGACCCTCGCAGGAGTGGGCACTTTTCTCTGGTCCCAAGGATGCTCAGTTTAGAGAGGTTTCACTGTGTTAGTAAACATTGGAATTTTATTTCTTTCTCTCCTTCCTTCCTTCCTTTTTTATTTCTTTCTTTCTTCCCTCCTTCTTCACAACCAAGTTGGTCTTGAAATTTTCTCAAGCACTATTATTCCGAAAACCACCAAATTTGCTATGCTGACTGACCTAGCCAGTGAAATTGTGCATCTGTTTTGGAACAGTCATGATGTTTTAAAGTATGCAAATTTAGGGTCAATTAAAATTTTAAAATCTCCAGATCTTTCAAAATATAGCAGATACTCAAATTTTCAATGTGCATATATAGGTGTGTGACACCTGCCAATATTATGGGCAGTATAAGTTATGTAGAATTTCAAATTATGCTAATCAGGGGCTTTGAAAAGTTTCAAAATTGAATATCTCCAACACTATTATACATAGACTTGCCATTTCAACTTCAATTTATGGGTTTGTGGCAAAGCCGCATCTAATGAACCATGAACCAAAGTTGTAGGATTTTAATTTATGCAAATTAGGTAAACATGCAAAATGTAAATCTTGAATAGCTTAAAAACGATTACAGATAGAGGTGCCATTCCTACTTTAATTTATGGATTTGTGGCAAAGCCCCATCCCATGAGCCATAAGCCAAAATTGTAGGCTTTCAATTTATGCAAATTTGGCAAATACACAAAATCAAAATGATGAATAGCTTCAAAACTGTTATAGATACTAGCTTCATTCAAAGTTCATTTTATAAGTTTTGTGACATGGCCACATCCAATGAACCAAGAACCAAAGTTGTAGTATTTTACTTGTGAAAATTAGGCTAATACACGACATTTAGATTATGTTGAACAATGGCAAAGTGTAGCATTTCAAACTGGTCTCATTTTTAAGGCACCCAGACAGTTTGCTGTGAAGCAAATCTTCTTTTCTAGTATTATATTTGTGTCTTTTCGTCGAGAATGTAAGTTTCAGTTTAACCTTATACAAACGCTCATATTTTCATGCACCAGTAACTTGTATGACCTGATAACTTGTTAATACGAGGATCACATTTTATTAAATCGGTGTGCACTATCTATCTTGTTATTGCTCATTCTATACAATTGTGCTTCAGTTCAATACACTGAGTGTGATAAGAAGATGAAGGAAATTCCTATTCATGGTAGGTATATGTCAGTGAAGTCTGATACACTGAACTGCTGCAACAGAGAAACGGGGAGATGTGTTAACGTTCATTTTTGTTATCTTTTAGACAAGTTTGCCACACTGGGCGTATCATTCGGATGTTAGGGGGAGTTTGTATCGTAACTGTTTTCAAAAGTACCCGATATCTCAGCCACGTTATGTATTTGTTCCTATTTTTACATTTGTTTAGTAAGCTCAGTCATACAAACGCTCGAGTAGTTGTTATTTCTATGAAGATTATGTATCATTACTATTTGTTCCCTCTACCTGAGGCTTATTTCGGACCAGTGCATTTGTCTTCCATTAACACATGTATTAAATAATTCCTAAAGCAGATCAGTGTAAAAGTATGGAAGAGTTTATTGAATTATCAGAATTATGATTGAATTGCTGAAGTGTGTAAATTGTACATCTTGATATTTTTTTTCATGATCATTTGTGTGTCTGTGAGTATATCTATTTACATGCTATTCTATATTTTTGACAACTGTCAAATTTTACGTATGTATATTTTAATGTCAAGTCAAATCTGTATCAGTATATTATTATTACCCTCTCCCCATATTAAAGAGACTGGAAACCCCCATTCCTTAATCATGTATAGAAGGAAACAACTTTGATAGTATAGTCAGAAACTTTGGCAAAGCCTGTTCATCAATATGAACTCCTAAACAAGGACCTCCAGAAAATGAAACTTCGGTGACATGAAACTTGGAGCACCGGGAATTTGAAACTCAGGAAACCAGGACATCTTATCTACCCTGCCTACCCCAGGAACCTGGGACACCCCACCCATCCAAGACCCCCCCTCCCCCACTTACTCAAGATACGTCATGCACACCTGTGGTTATAATTGGATGGAATGTGAAATTCTTTTTCAATAAAATGAATTGCATTGAACTTTTACCTAATGTATTGAGTAATCTTTGACTTGCCCCCTTCACTATCATGTGTTCGTGATAAATCTAGCCTGCATTTTTGGATCTATTGATGATGGACGATGGACAGATGATAGACACAGACCCATCATATGAGATATATCCCGATATTTTGAGAGGAGTGGCTAATATTTTTAGCAAAACCAAACATACATGCATTTACACTACTATCCCTACACTAACCTTTGTAGCATATAATTATTGATCAGTACATAATTATTAAAAAAAAGTCAAAAACAGTGAATTAAAGATGTCGCCACTTAGGGAATAAACTTCAAACAGAAAAAATTTGTTAATATTCCTTCCAAATGTAAAGAAAATGCATTGAATGATTTTGGACCTGTCTGGAATTACAAAAATGCACACAAAAATTGGTCACAAAAATAAATAAATGATAAAAAAAACAGAAAAAGATTGCAAGTTTCAATTTTGAAAATTATTTTTTGTGGTTGAAAAAGCAGACAAAATACAATAGTATGGAGCAACATTCAACATGACACATGTCTAGGATAGCACCAGTAATATAAAGTGAATTGTGAATACAATTTTAACGTATTGCGGAGAAATAATGCCAAACTCTCTAAAACCTTCATAGTCTTACCTCTCATCAGTCATAAAAATGTGTATATGCTTGATGCAGTGAGTAGGTGGACAATGGATGAAGGCAGGAACAACGGGTGTTGGACCAAAATAAAGCCCATGCAGCTGAGGTAACCAGACATACTTCATTTATTGTGTGAAAGTTTAAGTGGAGTTTCCTCGGTTTGATTGCTTATGCAATGGCCCTTTATTTCCACCCCATAGTTATGAAACTTGGAAACAACAGAAATTCATGTGCAGTCTAGTGAGCGAGCATCTCGAATTTTGTGAAATCTAAGCATAATTAAACACAAAATGCAATTTCGTCAGTTCCCTCTGTCGTTTGGTCTCATCACTATCATTGAAAACTGTTGTCCGCTTCACTTTTCATGGAACTATTATGTATTTTGCTAGCATTTTGAACATTCAGGTATTTACTGCATATATTGCAGTGCAGTAAGTGTTTCAAATGTAGTGGGACTGATGTTGTTTTTATAATCGTCTGATTAGTGCAGTTTTCTATTGTGAAAATCATGTCAGGTTGGCTCAAAGTGTTTGATGTGCAGCTGATACATGGTTACTTTCAATTAATGGATAAATTTATACATATTTGGACTTTTTTCTCTCTCTCTTTTTGTACAAATAATTAGCATCTAAATCAGGTGACTGACAAGTTGACCTATGTCTGATTGTCAATGAAAAAATTTAAAACTGTTACATGGAAGACAACTGCACTTACACTTACCTTTGGGGATCTCTCTCTCTCTCTCTCTCTCTCTCTCTCTCTCTCTCTCTCTTCTTTTCATAAAACCTAACTCTCTCTCTGATAAATGTGGTAGAATTTTACAATAATTAGGACTGTTTTACATTATGCTTAGCTGACTTGCAGATGACTTACATGGCATACTACATCTTTTTAATTCTAAATTATTACCTTAATAAATGACTCATTAGATGACTTGTGGGATTCTATGCTTTCTTGAACATTTAAATTTCCTTTCAAAAATACTTCTGGAAACCATAGCTGAAATTTGACTGCTATGCTTGCAAGTTTTGGCTATTTTTATGCAATGTGACTACTATTTTTGCAATTTTTGACTTCTGTTTTGGGTTTGGAGGCCTGATGTCTCTTGTTTCTGGCTGATGTTTGACATTTGAAACAGTGTACTTGCAAATTCTGTATTGAATTTTCACCACTATATTTGCACATTCAAAAGCTTTTCTTTTGGAAATACTATTAGTTTATCTCTTTTAAAACAACATCATACCTTTAACTACATGTCTAAAACATCGAATCGTATAATCATGTTGTTTGGATTCTTGTTGATGGTCATTTTAGGCCTAGGGGGCTTTTTTGATGGATTGGAGTTGGTGTTAGTATCACTTTGTGGACTTGTATGGATGGTGATCATTGTTGAGACGGTGATTGCAACTAGTACTTTTTAAATGCTGAATTTTATCGATATTTTCAATAAATTTGGAACCTGTGCTTGCAAATTCTCTCCTGTTCTGCAGATTTTGGTCCCTTTTCATGAATTATATGGTCCTATATGCACATGAATGATGCACCTGTTCAAGCCAATTTAAAGAAATAGGCCTATAACTTTGAACAACTTTTTGCATTCTTGTCATGTTAAAACTAGACATGGCTTTTTTTTACCCTATGGACCTTTTGACGAACGTTTTGGACTCTCTTGGGTACAGACAAACTATAAATTTATATGATATAGCTATACATACCAAGGAACATTGCCGTTGCTCGGAATTGACTTGGAGTTGTTCCATTAGGACCGCGGTTTGGATATGGTAATGACACTGTCTAATTAGCATAATAAATTATTATTTAGGTCTATAAGAACATCTGAATTGTGTATACATGAAGCTGCTTATCTTCAGTATGAAAGTATAGTCATAATTCACATGGTAATATTAAATCACAATTTTTAAATCTCATTTTATTTAATTAATAATTTTGTTGTAAGTGGCAATTTGGATAAATCATTGTACT
Organism: Hermodice carunculata; assembly: GCA_964020975.1. Classification (NCBI taxonomy): domain Eukaryota; kingdom Metazoa; phylum Annelida; class Polychaeta; order Eunicida; family Amphinomidae; genus Hermodice; species Hermodice carunculata. Next base: position 102,038,704 of record OZ026613.1, read on the forward strand.
GTTGTACTTTTCAGCAGGAAGATAAAGTCACAGAAATAGGAGATGTCTGACCAATCTCAATGTTTTCTCCATTCCAGTAGGTCAGCTTCATTAGTCCATGACAAACGTGACAATGCACTTTTATCAAGCTGACTATAACTAAGATAGTTATGGGGAGACGAAGTGTGGTGGAGATAATACAGAGCTTCCTCTGCTTTGGAGGGGGAAGAGGGGTAGACAGACAGACAGACAGACAGACAGACAGACAGACAGACAGACAGACAGACAGACAGACAGACAGACAGACAGACAGACAGATAGATAGATAGATAGATAGATAGATAGATAGATAGATAGATAGATAGATAGATAGATAGATAGATAGAATTGTCAAGGATGTGTTTGTGGTCCAAGGATCCCACCCAGCTTGAAAAACATCAAACGTGAGGGCAACCAACTGAACCACACACAGACAGCTTAGGTATACATCCCCCAAACCCCAACGCTTCAGGGTAAGGCTTGCTAAATCGTCACATATCATCTAGGCACGTATTACGGCAATGATGTTCTCTTATGCTCTATACTATAAGTTGCTCTAGCTGTGCCATTGCCATATATACCTTGGTGAAAGTTTGAGATTTCTTTCTTAAGAGGTTATTCATTTCCAAGTAAAATGTTTATCATGTGGGCAAATGTTGGCCTGTGCTTATGCTCTTCATCTAAGTCATGTTGCAGTGTCATATCCTCCTGGCACTTTCCAGTGTCTGTTGGTTCATCTATGGCCCGAAATATTTCATGAGTTTGACTTCCTATGTGCGTCTTTTCTAATAGATTCACATCTTTTAAAAAGAAAGAATTCAGCTTGCCTTCATCAAGACATTTAGCTAGAGTGGAATAGATCCTCCTGGCCCAGGTCTGTGCTGTTTCATATTCAGATAGAGAATATCTGTTAGAACTGAGGATGTCCACATTCATAGAAGATAACTCATGGAATAAGATTGTTTTCAACCAGTATGTAGGTATGACGACTTCTGCCAAGAAAACATATTGTTCCTCTGCTTCCTCATAGTCATCAGTTTCATTTATTGCATCATCAGTCTCATCATCGTCAGTGTCTTCTTGCATCGATTCTTGTGGTAGCTGTGGCTCAGCAGGCATGTCATGAGGTGGACTCTCTGGCTGTGTACTTTTTACGTCTTCAGCGAACTTATTAAAATGAGAGAAGTTATCTTTGCGTAAATCACCAATATTTCTTTCTGGGGCAACGGCATTATCCCTCCATTTGTTGACTTGTTTAAGCTCATCATCAGTTTTGTGGTGGCTACATGAGGTTGGGCTCTGTGTTCCACGTCTCTTTTCATATAAATAGGGGTCTGTGGAATTTATGATTGGAGGACATACAAAAGCACTCCTAATAGCTTTGGCTAAGATATAACCGTCCTTTATCCCCTGAGGGATCATTGTTGTAAAGACTAAACTTTCAGCTTTAGAAAAAGATACTCTCATGAAATTAGCCCTGTTTTCTGCATAAGAAAATTCGTCAATACACATGACCACGTGACAGCCACTTTGTGTCATCTGATGTGGGATCAATGTTTGTGAACAGTTAGCTCTGGATGGCCAGTAGCTAGGAAAGTAGATTGCAGGCACAAGGTCAACTGAAATACTTAAATCCTTGTACAAAGGACCCCTCCAACAGACAGCAAAGCTGCTTGCAGTATCTCCAGTTTCTATGTCTTTTTCATAGTATAATAGACCAGATAGCCAAGTATCTTCCTCTAACAGTATTGCTGCCAAAGCGTATCGAAACTCCGACACTATTTGTGCAGTGTTGAGATAGCCTTCATCATCTTTATATGCTTGCCAGTTATATCTGTCATGGTTTGCTGAAACAATTTTCAGTTTCACGAAGCCAGGGGGGCCATCTGGGGTTTCACTTATGTCACATACCTCCTCAAAAACACTCAGACGACACAAAAAGTCAAATTCATCCGGTAGACCACATTTTGTTCCTTCGTTCACACTTCCTGAAATCTCTGGAGAAAAGGCTAAATGTGGATTACACTCTGACATCCGTTTAGCTAGATGTCGCACAAGAGAATATACACTTCCATAGATTTCTTTGATTTCCTGATCCTGTGGCAGCTTACCAAGCATTGGACAGAGAAGGATGCTTTTGATATAATCTTCTGTGCTAATCCCTTGGGGGATATTCAGCATGTCTTTGGTTACTTTGGTAGCAGAAGAAAGTCTTATATCTTCAATCTGCGATGGAATACAATAAATTGTGTGTGCAGGTTTTTCTTTGGAAATGTTTTCACCTTCCATATCCCAGGCTTCCAGGCCTGAGATGACATCTGCAAACCCAAAGAAACAAGCTAAGTCCAGGGCCGTGCACCCTCTGTTATCTCTATGATTTGGGTCAATTCCTTTATGGAGAAGAGCAGCCGCAACTTTGGTGCTTCTGTGCCATGCAGCGTAATGTAGTGCAGTTGCCCCATGGCAGTCAACACTCCTTACGTCAGCCCCTTTGTCAATGAAAAATTGTACGGCATTTTCACAGTGAAGAAGGTGAAGGATAGAAGCCCCCGACTTGTCTTTTATGTTTGGATCTGCACCATGATCAATAAGTAAGCTTTCAAGTCTAGGATCATGTGTATACAAGACAGCATAAAACAAAGGAGTGTATCCAAATACATCTTGAGCATTGACGTCGGCCTTATTGTTAAGTAATATCTGTATACTGTCTCGGAGTATGACTTTTCTCTCAATTGTAAATGGCTCCGAGTAGTCAATGCAAAAACGAAGCATATGCATCGGGGTCATCAACATGTTATTTTTATGATTCACACTACATCCTATTTCACACAATAATGTTATAATTTCAGTGTTATAATAGTTTGTCATGGCAGTATGGAGTGGATTATTTCCACGTTGGTTTTGTTGGTTCACATTTGATCCAGCCTGATGTAAAAGAAGCAAAACTGCGGGGGGCCACGCATACTCTACAGCTAAGTGAAATGGATTGTCTCCTGAAGAATCCTGGTCATTAACTCTGGCGCCACATTCAATTAGAAACTTAAGCTTGGTGAGGTCCCCTGGATACCTGCACAGAATCGAATGTATGACCGTACTTCCATCTTTGTCCAACAATGAAGCGCCGTTGATATCAAACCCTGCATGCACAAGGGCTTTTGCGCACTTAAAGTTGTTGCACGCCAGAGCCACCTCGAATGCTGTCAAATGATCCTTGTTCTGTATATCCATATCAGATCCCCCTCCGACCAAAAAATTAATCAGAGTTTTATAATGTTTGATTTTGGTGTTGCCACAGACCTGGTGAAGAGGGGTGTTTCCACCTGAATCGAGCAAGTTTACCTTGGCCCCTGATTCCAGTAATAATTTGATCTTATTGTAATTTCCTTGGACTGCAGCTATATGCAGACAAGTCTGACTTTGCTTGTTTCCAATATCAAGTTTAGAGCCACATTGGATGAGAAATTTTACAATGTCGCTACTTTCTGCCAGATTCAACGGCAGATCTCCGTTTTGATCTACAGTGTTGACTGCAGCTCCGTGGTCTACAAGAAACTGGCATATATCCATGTGCCCTTTGCTGGCAGCTCTGTGAAGCCCAGTTCTGTTAAAATCATCTCCAATTGATACTGAAGTACCGTGTTCAATAAAGGCACAAACTTTGGATATGTGTCCTGCATCCACTGCAATAAAGTATTCATCTGTGTGTGCTTTCTGGTCAGCAGATTTACATATAGTGACCTCTTCCATTGCATATATGGTTGGAAGAGTTTCAGACAAGGCTCTGGTGACTTGATATACTCTGGCAGACGACTCCCCCAGCTGTTACGTGCTTCTCTTTTTCCGGTGAATTTACACACGCAAGACGGTGAATGTCTGTTCGTAGATGTATGCACAAACCATGAAGTCCAATTGTTGCCTGACTAAGATATTCTAGTCTCAATAAATGCAGTTTTGCCTAACTCACAAAATATAAGTTTTGATGCAGGCCCGATCTCTCGCTATTATTTCCGTTTGCGTGCGCAATGATATTAAAATATTCACAAGCAAAAACTATTAGAGTGGCACTAATGTGATCAGGACTGTTAAAAAAGCTTTTAAGTATTCTGACACTTTACGTAGAACATAATTTCTTCGCTAGAATTATTGTTTGCAACAAACAAACCGTTCCATGCAGTCAACATGTGTTCTCTGTCGCGTGGCTATTTTTAAGCCACACGAAATAATTTATATCGTCAACCCGTAATGAAAAGCTTCTTCGCCATAACGAGGTAAATGTCAAACATGAAAATGGTCTGGACGCAAGTCAGAACATGTGCGCATTCTCAGTCATGACAGATATTAAGCATAGGTGTCAAATGTGAAAGTGCAACACTTACAACGTTATTGGTGACACGTCCACGCTTTCATTTGCCTGACGATACTTAGGCTTGATACATCCAAAACTGTATGCTTCCCCCGACATGGGGAAAGAGGCTTATTACATCTTTAAAATATTTTTATACATTTGTTTTTGCCTTGAGTGACCCATATCATTAATATGGCCTTCTCCCCAGAGTCTAAAAACACATTCGAACTGTAATTGTTTGAGCCTCCCCCGAAATGGGAAAGGTAGATTCATTGCATCTGTACATTATGTATGGACGGCACAGACATTCTGTTTTGAGGGTTCTTCCTTTCTTCCTTAAACCCAAATTTTGACGACAATTTTTCTCAGACACATTAACACCGAGAAATACCATATTCAGCCCTACGATTGATATCGCAGTGAGATTGGATACCTGGTTTGAACATGTAAGCTAAATTTTGTACCTTCCTTATCTCTGAAGCAAATGTAGCTGGGTGTGTCATTTCGAGTTAAATTCGCAGGCTTGTGCTATAACCCCCACCCAATGAGCCTCAAACAGAATTTTAATTTATGCTAATCGGGGACACTTGATCAATTCAATTGTTAAATACCTTGAAAACTATTATAGGTATAGGTAGAAGTCAAATTTAAATCATGGGTTTGTGCTGGACGCGCATCCCATGAACCACAAAGAAAACTTGTAGACGTTTTAGTCGGCTAATTAGGTGCACTTGAACAATCTAAATGTTCAATAGCCTCAAAACTGGTACAGGTAGAGGTGCCATTCTAACTTCAATTCATGGATTTGCGTTGTAGGTGTATTCAATAAACCAGGAGAAAGAAGTAGTAGAATTCAATTTATGCTAATTAGAGACACGTGAACAATTAAAATGTCGAATATGATCAACACTATTGTAGTTACAAATGCTAAGCCAAACATGAGTTCGTGCTCATGCCACATCCAATAGGCTACAAGTTGAAAGTGATAATCACAACCCAATTTATATTAATCCTTGCCCGACCATGCTAAAAATAGAACAGTAAATAGCTTCACCTTGAAATTTGGAGTCATGGGAAACAAATCCACAGTACTGAAAAATTTCATCTAAAATTCATAAAAAATGTGTTGTGGGTTAGACCCCAAACCCCAACAGATGCCGTCTATGCCGAGACAGGTAGACTGCCAATAGATATAAGGCACATACTAAAATTGTTAAAATACTGGATCAGAATTATGAGTTTACCAGACACGCATATTGTTAAAAAAAGCATACAACTGTTTATACCTCCTACATAGTCTTGGGCAAAAGAACTGGTGCACTAGTGTAAGACAACTGCTACGCAATATCGATAAATATGAGGCCTGGGAGAGACAGGAGGTTCTAGATGAGACTCTCCTTATCTACCAGGCCACTGAAACTCTTGTCAGTTCACACATAAATCAATGCCTTTCTAAAATTCAAAATTGTGATGGCACTATGAAATTACGCATGTACAAAAAAATTTAAGCACCAATACACCATGGAACCTTATCTGACATAGGTGCGGGATACTAGGTACCGGATAGCCTTGTCCCGATTCAGACTAAGCTCTCATAACCTGGAAATCGAGCTCGGACGCCATACAAATCCAAAAACACCTGTTGAACAAAGAATTTGCAAACACTGTCATTTACGAGAAACTGAAGATTAAATTCACTTCCTGTTAAATTGTCCTAAATTTTTATATTTAGGACAAACCCTCGAAAATTGTGCAAAACTCTACTTCCCTGATTTTGAAAATTTGCCTGTTGACACTAAGTTCAATTTACTTATGACTACTAGCGACCAGGACCTCATAATTCAGTTGGGGAAATATATTTATACCGGCTTTGAAGTCTCAAACAAAATCACCCTCTGATAAGCTTATATGTACCAGTCTTAAAGTACTCACTCAAAATTCATATTAGAAAATATAAAGGATGACCACAAGCTAGGTTGAGGTGCCATTACTATTTGAAATAGTATATGTATATAGTTTCTTTTCTTCCATTCAATCCGTCCAGGTGTAGAGTGTTAGTTTGTACATAGATATAGCTGCTTATGATTGATGTACAGTCCGTCCATCCTTGCAGTCGAGTAATGTACTTTGTAGTTGAGCAATGTACATGTTGCCTGTCAACTGTGTACCTGTATGGGCTGAGTATAATATAGCCTGAGATAGTAACAGCTTGTAGTGTAATTTTTCTGTCAGTTGTGTACATATACAGGCTGAATATAATATAGCCTGATCTGTTATTACCTTGAACTCAGGGCTCAAATTACGTCAGTCCATTTTTGTAGTTGAGCAATCTGCATTTAACCTGTCAATTGTGTACATATACAGGTTGAGTATAGTATAGCCTGATATAGTATCAGTTTGTAGTGTAAATTTTTGTGACAATTGTATACATGTGCTGGCTGAGTATTATTTTGCCTGATTTATTATTACTTTGAACTCAGGGCTTAAATTACGTCCGTCCATCTTTATAGTCGAGTAATGTACTTTGTAGCTGAGCAATGTACATGTAGCCAGTCAACTGTGTACATGCACAGGCTGAGTATAAAATAGCCTGATATAGTATCAGCTTATAGTGTAATCTTTCTGGCAACTGTGTATACGTACAGGCTGAGTATAATATAGCCTGATTTATAATTACTTTGAACTCAGGGCTTAAATCACTCCACTCTTGTATTACTGATATTATTTTTGTATGACATATAGGTCAGAATTGACCTCTGTATCGTACGTCAATAAAATTACTACTACTACTACTGGAGGGGCTTGAGCGAAGAGCGATGTTATAAGCTGTGGACCACTGAACTTTATTGACCTGTGGGGCTTCCTGTTTTTTTCCTCCTGAGCAGAGCAAGCTTCAAATTAATTCCTCTAAACGAGAAGATTTGAGAAAATATGGAGATCGGTCTGTTTGGCTGTCAAATTCCTGTCACCGTTTCATACAAAATTTAAGATGAACTAAGCCCAACACGAAAATCAAGCGCCACTTCGGGTTATTATGACTGACTAACTGTGGACGACCGCTATGACCAGAGAAATTACGTGTCTGCTCTATGGTCTGCGAAATGCTTCTCCAAAGAAAAAAAAAATGTAATAAAATGGAAAATAATGGTATGTTCGTTTTGTCGTATATCTGCAGGACTATGGAGAAATGTATTTACCGATATCTTTTCAATCATGAAATGAAACGAACTTTATTTTGCTTCACCTCTGTACAAATGAGGCATTTTGCCGAAACGCAGACAGATTACATCAAAATAATAAACACAATTCAATAATACACCTATTCTGGAAAAAGTCGTGTGCGTAATTAAAGAAAAGATAAGCTGAATAAAAAGAATTACATTTGCAAAAAATAATACTTGAAATAACATGCACAAGTCACAGTGGACCTCCTATTTCTAATGTAGCGGCTAAATACGATTCTAAAATGTATATATTTCAACATCATGACCCCTCATTAGAAACAAAAATTTCTCTTCATCATTTAATTCCTTGAAAATGGTGAAAATTTCATTTGCCAAATCAATCAATTTTTAGGTGGACTCGAAAAATTTGAGCAGACCAAAACATGGTCAAGTTTATCTCCAATGGTCGGGCATGTGTTGCAAAGTCTTTTGTCATGTGGTGTTTTTATTGGTCGTTTGTGTCAGTCAGTCTCAACAAGAAAAATGTGTGTACTGATTCTCAAACGTGTAAGGCTTTTTCTTACGTTTACAATTTTAATTACATATAAATATCTTTCTAATCCATTATTTTTTTAATGTAACGTACGTTCTCATTTTTATACGGTAGTATCTGTGCTTTTAATTCACGTTACCATTGCATTGTTAATCTTTCTTGGAATAGTTTATTTCACATTGTTGTCGGAAAATCCTCAAAATCAGTTCTGGAATTATTCCGAACATTTTTATATCCAATAAGGTCCAAAGAGTCTTTTACTGTTGCCAGCCATTGAGATTTATGTACCTGATGACATTAGTCCGACATTTCATTTGAAGGCATCATACAACAATGCAATGCCAGTTTTTGCACACACGACTGAGAATCATTACAGGGTAAGGATATTGTTCTGTTTCACTCATTACCACTGTGTTGCATGCTTTTCTGTTAACTCCCATCCAATCTTTTAAGAAACTAAGAGGTAAAGTTTCAAACTGCGTTTTAAAGTAGCTATTTAAATCATAAGATGACAGTAATTTAGTTGGTTGGATAATACATGTATAAACTTCCCACTCATAAAGGAACATTGGGACAGCAGTTTTCTTTTTTTCCAAAAGGTGCAGGAGCAGTCTGATATTCGTCTGAGTGGTATGTAATACTCTTCTTAATTTCCCTAATGTTGTCAGTGCTTGATGTAATTGCCTCGAAATATCTCAATGAAAACGAAGCATAAAGAGCATCGTGAATGTTAAACATCGCTCCATATTTGTCCAATACATCCGCAAGTTTGAAAGAAAAACACAAGCACAAAACAAAACAAAACAAAGCCACACACAAAAAAAAACTCAGAAGACTAACAAACAAATAATCACACAGATGGTTTATAAAAGTAGATGCAGAAACTCAAACTTAAAACGATTGGGAATTATGATTTTTTTTTTCTTTTTTCACCCATTTTAAAGTCCGAAAAAGTATGGGCATTTGCATGCAATCGTTCCGAGTTGGTATATGTCTTTTTCTGTTTACTTTAACTCTTTCAGTACTGGATACTATCTTCGCCGTTTTATACCCAAATGGCCCCGAGAAAAGCCGTTGAATTATACTATTTCAGTTCAGCTGACTTGTCAGTCAGCTGAGCTAAAAGGATGGTCAGTCAGTAGGGGTTTGCTTTGTGTGGGTCTCTAACAAGTTTGTTTAAATGATCATGCTCCAGTAATTTTATGTATTTTTTAATGATTTTGGGGGTTCATTTTTGGAGCAAATCTCCCCAAAAAACCTCCTGTTCAATTGCCTCAAAATTGCATAGGGACACTTCTGACACCCCCAAACCTTAATTCGTTTAACACGTGGCGCTGCAATTTTTGTTTTTGTTTTTTCATGTTGTTTTACGATTTTGTGTGTGTGTGTGTGTGTGTGTGTGTGTGTGTGTGTGTGTGTGTGTGTGTGTGTGTGTGTGTGTGTGTGTGTGTGTGTGTGTGTGTGTGTGTGTGTGTTTCAGATATTTTTTACTTCTTCCCCAAAATCGTCATTCAGATTGTTCTGAAACTTGGTGGAAATGTAGCTTTTGGGAGAGTTAAACAAACTTGTTCACTGGCTGATTATGCCATGTATTTTTAATGAATTTTCAATTCGGGTACTTATAGATTGGTGGATGTATTCCTACTGATTAGCATGTAAGTCAATGGCTATTGACATTTTTTTACCTTTTCTCTGAAACCGTCTGGCAGATTCATCTCAAACTAGGAGGGGATATAGTTTGTGTGGGTCTCTATAGAGTTTCTTCAAATGGTCACGCTCCGGTGATTTTTTTGGTTCATTTTACGTTTGTTCATTTTTTCGCTTCAAAATTGGTGGGGATATAACTTGGATGTGTCGCTACCAAATATGTTTAAGTGGTCATGCGCCAATGATTCTAGATTTTTTATGACTGTTTTGTTCATGTTTTGGTAAAATCTTTCACAGAACTACTTCAGTCTCAGTATCCAAGTTAAGCTGACACAGGGCTGTCTCAGTCATCTAATTTGCTGTGAAACAATTGACCTACTGGTACTTGCGTGAAAGGTCTTTTTTATGAGAAAATCTTTCAATGCAAAGCATGAAAAAGATGACATTATTTCTGGTGAATGACAAAAAAGCCAGGAGTCTGAAAACATGGTAGCAGAGAACAACTTATGGTTTTGTGCGCACGCAGACACACTGTTTTTTCCTCCGGTTCTTTATTTCTTTCTTTCTCTTCATGGCACCCAAATTTGTCCGGAGTTATTCTGGGGCAATACTGTTCGGAAAACCACCAGACTCCCATTGTGATTGAACTACCAATGACATTTTCCACCTGGTTTGGAACAGTCACGATGTTTAAAATTATGCAAATGAGGGGCAATTGAAATTTTAAAAGCTCCATATCTTCCAAACTAAATATTGCACATAGACACAAAATTTAAATGTGCATGTTTAGGTTTGTGACACCTGCCAATACAATGGACAGTAAATGAAAGTTGTAGAATTTCAAATTATGCTAATCAGGGCATTGAAAAATTTAAAAGTTGAATATCTCCAAAACTATTATAGATAGAGTAGCCGTTCCAACTTCAAATTACAGGTTTGTGGCAAAGCCGCATCCAATGAACTATGAACCAAAGTTGCGGGATTTCTATTTGTGCAAATTAGGTGAATATTCAAAATTAAAATCTTGAATAGCTTGAAAATGTAATAGATAGAGGTGTCATTCGAACTACAATTTAAAGGTTTGTAACATAGCTACATCCAATGAACCATAAACCAAAGTTGTAATTTTTTTATAATGCAAATAAGTTGAATACACAAAATTAAAATGTTTTTGAATAACTTCAAAACTATAAAAGAAAGAGGTGCCGTCCTAACTTCAATTTCAAGGTTTGTAACATAGACGCATCCAATGAAACAAAGATGTAAAATTTTAATGTACTGTACAATCATAACAAAAAATTTTTAATTGGATAATATTCCCGAATTTTCCTAAGGAAACCCAGTTCGGGAATATTAAACTCGGGAAAATATGTGTATTGAATGAACCATGAACCGAATTTGTAGGTTTTAATTAATGCAAATTGTGCAAAACACAAACTTAAAATCTTTGAATAGCTTCATAACTGCTTTAGATAGCTGTGTCATTCAGACTTCAGTTTATAAGTTTGTGACAAAGTCGCATCCAATAAATCAAGAACCAACATTGCAGCATTTTAATTCATACAAATTTGACCAATACACAAAATTTAGATTATGTTGAACAATGGCAAAGTGTAGCATTTCAAACCGTTCTCATTTTCAAGGCACCCAGACAGATCTGCTGTGAAGCAAATGTTCTTTTCTAGTCTTCTTCTTCTTCTTCTTCTTCTTCTTCTTCTTCTTCTTCTTCTTCTTCTTCTTCTTCTTCTTCTTCTTCTTCTTCTTCTTCTTCTTTACAAGCTATGTTGTCTGACAATTTTCTCAGACATTATTACACTTAAAAACTCCAAATTTGGTGTGATAATTATTGATTAATACACGAAGTTGTGTTATTTTACAAAGACAGTTTAGTGCATTTACAACAATGAAAATTAGGGTCATTTGAAATTTTAGAACTCGATTATCTTCAAACTATTATGGCTAGAGATGTGATTCCAATTGTTACTCCAATGTTATTGACCACTGTGCATCTCATGAATACAGTATGAAAGTTTTTGCATATTAATCTATGCTACTAAGGGGCATTTCAATTTTTAAATCGGTAATATTTTCAATACTTTGATGGAAAGACATGTGATTCCAAGTTTTACACCTTTATTATTGACCATTGTACATTTTGATGGATATAAATTGAACTTCGCTGCATTTTAGTTTATGCCAATAAAGAGCAATTCAAAATTGGGGAACTTCAAAAATGGATGAGGAGAGGGTGCAACTACAGCAAGTGGAACCAGATCTGCAGGTTTGTACAGTTTCTTTGTGTTGACATGGAGATGCTGTAGCAACGCATTTTAACTATGACTGTCTCGGACTCAGCAGCAAGGGTACACATATTTTCAGGGTTTTACCAATGAAGAACCAAAGTCTGCAACTTCGGTTACCAGCTTGATAACTTGTCGCCAATACTACTAGACTTGCACAAGTCCCTCTTTTCCCATCCCGCAGTCCCACCCAGAAGCGTGATACATTTTCCCCTCCACAAAGTTAACTGGGTAATAATATTATGCCAACTATACAGTATAGTGTTATTAAGTAGGCCCTACTGGCATTTTTTTTAAATGGCCGACACTGCCGCCGTGCCGGTTTCAACAGTAGCAGCTATTGAGTCCTAGTCTGTTCTAATTCCATTATTATTGTGAGAAGGCTAAGTGGTAATTTAAGTAGTCTTTGATGAATGCGTGGTTATTTTAGTCACGGACCACTCAAGCAAGACAAAGCTGACCATCTCCCTGCGCGTGCCGTCACTGGACGCCCTCTGCCTGACGTGGTTCACTGCAATTAATCCTTCATTACACAGTTGCTCAATTAAAAGCTTCGGAAGAGGTGCGTTATGACTGCTCGCTTGTCTGAAGATAACAAACACAGTGCAGACCACCCGACACCAATCTGTTATCTGGTTATAGACACCTTCCAAGCCAATACACTCTATGCATAAGTTCATCAAGCGGGGAAACCCCAGTGGAGATTGAATACTACTGAATACAGCAAGAAAGGAAGAGTGAAACATGGACCATGATTTCTTCAAAAAACAGAATCTGGGGTGGATGAAAAAGAATTTGAAAGACAAAAGAAATATCAATTGATGGAAGGGATAAAGCGGCACTTTTATTTTTTTTATTTTTCAGTTTGACCAGGAAAGTGCTATTTAGAATAGCACGTCCCTGGTTTGACGTTTCTTCCTGGTATCAACAGTACAGCCCACTACACTACAGTTAGTGGGATAATTCACCTTGTCACTCAACATTCTAACTATAAATGCTTTCCGTACTCCCTCCGCCAACGATCTAAAATGGTAAACTTTTATACACCTCCTGTATTTGGTCCATTTCCTGCTTTTCTGTTCATGTTGACACGAACAAGATTAGTGTCCTCCATCATGAATTATCGTGGCCACTTTTGAGAAGGTGCACAGCGCGTCATCTGGTAGCAACAAATCCGCCTGCATGCCTTGCTTTCTTAATGGGACAACTGTCAGGGTTTTCCCACTTGGTGAACTTATGCATAGAGCGTATTAGCTAGGTTTAAGGGCCTACCTGTATTATATTTATAACAGCATAAGGCTACAATGCGTGTGACGGGTTTCACTTGGAGTTTTATTTTGTTATGAATTTAATTTAAATAAAACATGGAAGACAGTCCAGTGAGACTTGAGCAAGTCTACAACACTACATAAAAGAGTACAAACAATGATGGCGGTTGTGGCTCTCTCCTCAGCCTATAGGCCTACTACTGCATTGACTATACCTTCTAACTGTGCTTCTAACTTTAACTTACAACTCAACAACTGCCCCTCAGCTGCAGATGTTGACTTGGACATTGCCAGCCAGAATTTTCATGATAACCACGTTTAGAGACTTGTGTGAGAAAAATTTTCTTCCTGTGGTCATTACTTTTGGTCTTTTTGAAGATTTCTCAATGTCAGTCATTTATTTGCCCCGCCTGTAAATGCTCATGTGACTGTTGACTTCAGCCACTGATTGAACCTTTACATATATATATATATATATATATATATATATATATATATATATATATATATATATATATATTGTGTGTGTGTGTGTGTGTGTGTGTGTGTGTGTGTGTGTGTGCGTGCATGCGTGTGTGTTAAAATTAGGACGTTACATGTTTATCAATGCTTATTTGGAGACCAAATCTTTTCATAAAAATGTCACTGCACTGTGTACTTACAAGCAAGTCAAGATGTCTAATATAAGAAGTTATTTCTGAACAGAAGCTTATTAGCAATGACTGGATAATGGCGAGCGGAAACACAGGGGTAAACATGATAAACGTAACTCCGTAAGCGTAAATCAGGACGTTTGAGTAAAGCAGAAGATGTTGTAATCAAACCTGGGGTTTGGCCACAGGCCACATTATCTTTGCAGTATGCAGCTGTTTGCACTACCCATGACTCCCAACAAGGTGTCCTCCATACCAGGGACATCAAGGTGAAGGCCTAAAATTTGGAGAGCTTACAATGTCTTTATTTGTGACTGGGTTTGTGGAGACACTTAATTCAGATTTCAACCATGGTAGAACTTAAAAGATTTTGCGTAAATTGCAACGTCTGACAAAGATTGGATGTTTGCTGGATCACACCGAGAATGGGAAACAATTCTTGATTAACGTGCTGCTATTGTTCTAGATATTGAACGTGGTAACAGGAAGTGGTGAGGTTCCACAACTGACATCGAATCCAATTTAGTGTCTGGTTTAATTTCTAAAGAATACTTCAAAAAAAAAAAAAAAAAAAAAATCTGGTTATTCAGGTACCACAGCGGCATCGAATGCTTCCAATACTGGTCTAATACGCTAACCAGCTTTATTTGTGATACGTGTGACATATGCATCCTAAGAAAGATTACTGGCTAAGGTAATGCCGAGATGAGTATGGATATTTGTCTCTGGTATGGCAGAACCACCAAGGAGGAGGGGAGGGGGTGAGATGAGGTGGTTCGCTAGTTTGAATTGAAAAAAAATGACGGAAATAGATTTTGCAGCATTGAAAGTCATACGCTATAAGTCACCCCAATGGTGAATAATTAAGAGATTGGTAATTAAGTGGTGTGCGGAGCCAGTGGGATTTTGGATTATTTCATGCAACTATGCCAGTGTCGTCGGCGAACATACGGACATCACAGGTCAGATCGTCTACGACAGGCGCGGATTTACGGGGGGGGGGAGCGCCGGGAGCGCGCGCTCCCTCCCCCCCCCCCCCGCCCCTTAAAAAAAAAAAATTGAAAGAAAAAAAATTCTGGCGCCTCCAAAAATTGTTGGTCATCTCCGATCACACGAGAAAGTATAGGGGGTTACCCATTACATCTTTGGTCCGAGCTTCCCGAATCACCAAATTTCAAAGACACAGAGTCGATTAATCAACGTGGTGTCAAAGATCCTCAGGCTGACAGGCACAAAAACAACAGCAACTAGGAAAGATGATTTGCTGCATAGCAAATCAGTGTGTGTGTCTTCAAAGCATATTGGTATGGCAATGTACAACTATTCCATAACACAGCGGTAGAAGTTGGAATGGCATCTCTATCTATTACAGCTTTGAAGTTGTTCAAGATTTAAAATTTCTAATGGTGCTATTTAGCATAATTCAAATTGCTACAACTTTTGTTTTAGATTCATTACATGCGCAATGGTCAGTAACCCCCTAGTAGAAGTTAAACTGACATGAACATAAACCAAATCGGATGAAAATTTACCAAGTTATGGCAAGATGAAACTTTCAAAGGGCCAAATGACCTTGACCTTTGCCCTTTCGAGGTCATGTGTTCTTATAAAAATGTGCAGTGTTGCAATACCTACAATTTGAGTCTAACATGATTAGAATTGGATGGAAAATAGCCAAGTTGTGACTGGATGAAACTTTCAAAGGTTCAAATGACCTTGACCTTTGACCTTTAGAGGTCACACATAATTTTAAAATATGCAGGGTTACAACAGCTACAATTTGAGCCCAACATGATCAAAATTGGATAAAAATTGACCAAGTTATGGCTAGAAGAAGGCCACCAAGGAAAATGGCCTTTAACCTTGAAATGACCTTTGACCTTGAGATGACCTCTACCTGAACTGAACCTTGACCTCAAAAATGACATTTTGGCTTAAAATTGACCTTTGACCTTGACATGACCTTTGACCTTGACATGACCTTGACATTTGAGATGACCTTTACCTTGCTATGATCGAACTCCTATACACTCGGGACCACATCTACTATAGTATATAAGATATTGAAGATTTAAAACTTTAATTAGCCCTCATTTGCATAATTTTCAAAAGCATGACCTCTCATTATAAAAAGGCCAGACTTTATCCATAGAAGTATAATTGTGCCAAGTTTGGAGTTTCTACATGTAATACTTTTCAAATGAAATGTCGGACAAATTTGCCGGTAAAGAAAGAAAGAAAGAAAGAAAGAAAGAAAGAAAGAAAGAAAGAAAGAAAGAAAGAAAGAAAGAATTCCTAGAAAAACAGAAAAGTGTGCGTTGACACACACACTTTAAATACTGCAGCGCCCTCCGTCTGGTGCAGGAAGACTGGTTCCCAACGTGAATGCATAAGCCAGAGTAGCGAATCGCAAGGAGCCAGGCTATTTTACTTCCCGCCATGCATTGTAAATTTCCGGTTTGACGCTAGTCACAAGTTTTCATGCTTTAAGTCACATAAGTGAAACTCATACTTCACCTGCAGAGAGTGTATACAGTATGATTAACCTTCTCCGTCCATGCATCTGTTATACTGGTAACACTCAACTTGTATTGGCAACTAGTCACATGTTTTTCATGCTCTAAGTCATAGAAGAAAAACTGTTAATTAAAGTGTGTGTGTCAACACACACTTTTTTGTTTTTCCTGAAATTCTTTATATCTTTCTTTCTTTTTTCTTTGTTAAACTGTTAATTAAAGTGTGTGTGTCAACACACACTTTTTTGTTTTTCCTGAAATTCTTTATATCTTTCTTTCTTTTTTCTTTCTTCTTTACCAACAAATTTGTCCGACACTTTTCTCGAACACTATTATACATAGAAACTCCAAGCTTGGCATGATTGTACCTCCATACAAGGAGTTTGACCGTTTTATACAAAGGAATGAAGATGTTTAAAATTATGGAAGATAAGGGGCATTTGCAATTTTAAATCTTGAATATCTTCAAAAGTATAATAGATAGAGATGTCATTCCAACTGCTACTATGGGGTTATTGACTAGTGCGCATCTAATGAATTTAAAACAAAAGTTGTAGCCATTTAAATAATGCTAATTTGCAGCATTTGAAATTTTAAAACTTGAATATCGTCAAAACTATTATAGATAGAGACGTCATTTTAATGTCTACTACGGGGTTATTGACCATTGCGCATGCAATGAATCTAAAACAAAAGTTCTAGCAATGTAAATAATGCTTATTAGCAGTATTTGAAATTTTAAAACTTGAATATCTTCAAAGCTATAATACATAGAGATGCCATTCCAACTTCTACTACTCCTGTGTTATGGAATAGTTGTACATTGCCATACTAATATGCTTTGAAGACACACACACTGATTTGCTATGCAGCAAATCATCTTTCCTAGTTCATGTAAATATTTATAGCATTGTATCAAAGCATAGAAGATTGAATTTGTATCTGCAGTTTGCATTTGTTCTTTCAGCAGAGTTACCTCACTCTAGTTTCCTCTAATAAGCAAGGTGATAGATAAATGATTTCATGACTACTAAGTATTACTTTTGCTGCTGACGGAAGATTTATACTTTTTACACATTTGTGAATTCAAAAAGCACATATGTTTTTCTAAAACTTGTGATATTGGAGACATTCCTCTGAGAGGAATTAGTTTAATTTGTTCATGGTTAATTATATCCTGTATTGTGGATTTGTAGCATAGTAATATATTTTGACTTCCTTAGAACAATTGAAGTAATTTTTCAGAGGCTTAGATTTATAGTTAGTTAATGATTAGAAGTATTTAGATGTATCTTCAGTGGTGCTGACTGAATGTGATAAGTGATTTGTAAATCCTCATCCACATTGTGGATTTGTGTCTTACTCAGTGCAACTCGGACTATTCTGATTTCAGACAGATCATTTTAGTTATTAAGTGATCAGATGGTGCTGATTGACAATTTGTACTGAGATTATGTATTATATTTACTTTAGCTGACTTGTGAAATCAATCTCTAAACATATATTGTGGCATTATGTATATAGTTCAAAACATTCCTCTAATTTTGTAGTTTTATTAGTTATTTGATTTATTGCTTTTTTTGTCATTCAAGTAGTTGTGTGGTGCTGCCTAAATTGTGATCTAATTGTAAAATTATTCCAGTGTACAGCTGCAGGCTTGAATGTTTTATAGTAACACATGTGTAAGTGTAACATTTTATTATATATATTCCCCCTCTAGAAGGGGCCACCCCTCTTACAAGGCCACTTTTAGGCTGCATTTTGGGTGCCTTGAAAGAGGGGAGCCACTGTACTTTATTGACAGAAAAAAGCAGTGTATGCCCCTTTAAATGCATTAAACCCCTGGAGCTTCGGGGGGCTCCGCCCCCCTTGACCCAACGTCAGGGCTCTGCCCTGGACCCGCCGGGGGCCTTACTTGCTATGTTCAGCTCCCCCCTTGACAAATCCTAGGTCCGCACCTGTACGATGTCATTATTTCAGCCAGGCGACTGGTGCCACAGGTTGCAGGTTCGAGTCCCGCTTGATCCGAACATAAAATATTACATAACGTACACAAGAAATAGTAAAGGACCTAATATGGATCCCTGAAGGAAGCCAGGAGGAGGATTGCCCTTGAATAATTACACGTTGAAACCGTGTTCGAGAGATAGCCATCTATTCATCCCAGGTCGTCGCGGTTTCAAGAGGAGGCCAATATACCAGACCTTTGACAAAGGCCTTGATATATCATCCTGACCTCCTTGGAATTTTCGAGACTATTGGCTCTGCATATCCACTGTTGGAGCAAAGTTATTTCTTATACTATTTCATCTGATGAACCATGAGCCAAAGTAGTAGCATTTTAATTTATGCAAATACATGAACGCAAGACTTAAATCTTACATAGCTTCAAAACTATGATGTATATTGATGCAACAGTGGAAATGCAGAACCAATGCCAAAGAAATTTTAGTTTACAAAACTGACACACTGTGTCGCTTTTCGTCGCGTCTGCCAGTGTAACTTGGCGTTCAGACATCCAGAAGGGCAAGTACGTAAGAACAAAAGTAAGAAATACTTGGTCTGGTGCATTAGAATATGCGAAATTATATCAAACTCTAACAGTAGCCTAAACAATAAATATTTTACGACATCCCACATAATTTTGTGATTAACCAACGAAAGCGACATTGTAGAAAAAGACGTATTTTATATTTGTTACTTAACGTGAACCGTATCTATCTTTGCGCACATTTTAAAACAAATTCATGTTACTTATAGCAGCAATATTTAATTTCAAAGTTCGGCTTCTGATGCGGCACTAAACATGTAATGCGTTGGATATACAATTGGAAAATATATTTGTTTAATCGTGGTTGTGTCTACTTATTTTAATGCACTAATACACAAGCATATTCTCTCGACCTCCAGGTGCAGTCAAGCCTATACGATTTTTTTTCCTCAATTACGCCTTTTCTGGTGCTCTGCAGGACGAGCTACTAAGAGCAAGAAGCGACAAAATGAATGAGAGGCGGGCAAAACGAAGGGAAAAGTCACCGAACCAATGCCCAGGGGACCCCGAACGTTTTAGACTGCAACCAATGCTTTATCGCACCCCCAACAATGAAAGTTGTTTTTTGTTTTGTTTGTTTGTTTGTTTGTTTTGTTGTTGTTGTTTTGTTTTGTTTTTTGTTTGTTTGTTAAAATGGTAGAATTATACTTTCTAAACTGAAACGTTACGTTTCCAATGTGATATTATGAACTGCTATATGTGCACAATGACTTACTGCTGTAGTTAGTTACCCGTCAATTCTCTGCCAATGGTACATTTTGCTTGGCGTGTAAGGGGTTAGCCAACATTATCAACTTTTACAAAAGCGTACACAGAGTAACCCCTTCCCTCCCCCAAGAGAGTAATCTTAAAATATTGATTTCTGGCTAAATATTGAGCAACACTTTTAATATTAGCTAAAAACGTACATTGATCTATGGATCTTGACCCTCCCCTCTCTCCCTACATCCCCATCCCCCGTACTCGATGTACTAATGAGAAAATGTTGATAGGAATGGCTGACTTAGGGATGGTTCAACATTTTCATCATTTTTGAATTAGTACTTGCAGTACGCAAGGGGGGAGGGGGTTAAATGGGTCTGCACACTTTCACAGGATATGGAAAATGATGGTCAATTTTTGGCCTGTTTTGTGCAATTTTGCTATGATTTGGGGGGAAAATCATCATTTTTAAAGTACTAATTTGGGGGGAGGGAGGGGGTCATGAAATTTAGTACCCTAAGTACTAATTCAAAAATGATGATAATGTTGAACCATCCCTTATAATATAAGCAAACTTCAGGTCCAATGCTTTGGTGGCAAAATGAGACACCGCGGTAGGCCTTCTTGTTATTTCCGTCCCTTCCCCTCCCTCCCGTTTCCCGGAATTTAAAAGCTGAACAGTTTGCGTATCAAGTGCATAAATGATGGTACATTCACATTTTGCCTGGTTACATAAGTTATACCATGGAGCTACTATTAGGAGCGTTATGGTTATACATAACCTAAATAAAAATGCAACATGAGCAAGACCGTTTACAAAATACCTTGATGTCATTATTTGGATCTTTACACTTTACAGGTACAAGTCCAACATAACTGTTTTTTTTTTTTTATTTGAACATCATAAATGAAACCAGTTTTTTAATCTATGCATGATCATCTTTTTGCATATATAGGGCCTACATGAAAGAATAGAAATATCATGCTACTTGAAGAAAACTGAAACTGAAAAAAAATGACTGGAATGAAAAACGAACATCATGTATGACGACAAAAAAAATAAACTAGTGTTTCCAGGGATTTGATTCAACGTATTCATTGGAACAAGAACAAGCCGTATTGCTTGCACTTGAAGCCTTGGTGGCGTTGTCGATATGCCCGCGATGCCACACATCATGATTCATGGCTTATTTTGTTAATTTGTGTTTTTAATAAAAAAACTAAAACCGAACTGTTAGCTGGCAAATAAAATGAAACACTTCATTCAGGTATATGGACACCGTGACTGCAATGTACTACAGAAATCAGAACCCAATCTTCATTCTTGTGTCTGTTGAGTATAGTTGGAGTTCTAGCACACACCAGTTCTGTAGGTCTGGCCAAAAGTAAGAGTAAAACCGCAGTATGTGGGATTATGAAAACGTTCCGCTTTCTCATGCTGAATCATGGATTATATAGAGAATGAACTTTTACGTTCCGGTACACTGCTTTTGACTATTTTTGGTCAGGATATATCATACCCGGTGCATGCTACCCTGATCGTCCCAAATATCCGTCACGATTTGGCAAAGCCAAACACCGTGAAGCATTTGACTTGGGGCGTGGTCAAATGGAGCATGCAGTGACGTCACTAAGGTAAAAGGTCATAGCTCCAGCACTACTCAGAAGTGATCGCCGTGTGAGGGCTCGAATGCAGGATGTTGTGACTTCGTACGGTACAATCAGGGACTTTACTTTGTACTGTGATATTTGTGGATATTTTCTATTGTTCCACGTGGAAAACAGCAACTACAAGCTATTGGAATTGCCTTAACTGCTGATTAATTTGGACTTATTTCAAAATGAGGACCAGAAAATACAATACGTTAAGCGCTTTGAGCGCTGTGTTGATGGTCGCACTTGCAGCCCGTGTGGTGATGGGCAATAATACAAACGACACAACGGATGGTAACAAACAGCGCCCAATAGACAAAGGAATGGAACCTTTATATACAATGACAAATACATTTTTAAAGCTTGTACAGCCAAAGGAAAACCAGGAGTTACTAGATCAATTAGGATTTGGTATGTATATAGTTGTAGCGTTGCATCATAAAAAATCTAATACATATACACCTCCAACTGGTACTCTGGTAAACCGGTTTGATTGACCCAACAATATGGCGCCCCGAGCAGCATAGGGTTCCCCCAGTCACTGGAGTTTGAATGTGCCTGGTAGGCCAGAGCACATCATGGGGATTCGTGTTTCTGGTTTATACAGGGACAATTCGTATTTGAATCGAAATGATTTTACTAAATATACATGAACACGGGACTGGCATCATGATACACCAGAGTCCTCAATACAGATAGGCCCTTAGACTTCTTCCTATCTTGTTACTTGTAACTGCTTAGCAAGTAACTCCGGCACCCGGAGTTTTCCAGTACCGGTAACTGGTGTGCCTTCCCTTCACCAGAGTAGGGTGCACCTGGTCAAAGATTGGCAACTGATAAGTGACATTTTCATTTCAATATAACTGCCAGTACCTACAGCGAGATTGGCTTAGTACAAAAATACCCAAATGTCAAATCTTGTCAGGTCTAGGATTAACCATGGAAGTGTTATAGATAGTCTGAATACTAATAGCACGTCCCAGGAATAACCGACAAAACTACAGAGTTGAAGACCATGGAGCCACAGGCACAGCCACTGGTGACACCATGTGAACCTTGAACCAAGGAGGCTGGCCTCCTAGCTTGAACTGAGCATGTGTGGACCAAGTCCATATTGTCTCTTGAACAGACTTTGTCTGCTTCCCGAGAAAGTGCTTATAAGGACACAAAGTCCAAAGCCGCGGAGAAAACTCACTTCCATTTTCTTGCTATGGGGTCATAGAATTCTGCTACCATTATTATGGCTTTCATACCAACAAACAACAAATCTTTATTGCACATTCACTGAGTTACATCAGTATGGTAGTGGTACAAAAGAGAGAGAGAGAAAAAAAATCTAGAAAATAAGACATACATGTAAGTAAAAATACGTACAAATATATTACTTAGTTCTATATACAGTGCATCTAGGGTGGACATAGACACAGAATATTGCCCTTAAATTGTTGGGCTACCCTCGTGTTACAAAGCACGCGTTTACATAATTAATGACATGTTTAATTATGTATAGTGATCCCGATTGCAGCCAGACAGGAGAAATTTGAATTTTCCTCTTTGGTTAAATTAGTTGTATGGTAATCACTTAACTTGTTGAACATTATATTTCTATGGGCATCATATTTCATGCAATGGAACATTAAATGCATTTCGTCTTCAATTTCTGGCATATTACAGTGATTGCATAGTCTGTTTTCAAGTTGAATGGTTTTATAATGCTCCGTCTCAATTTTCAAATCACGAGCACTCGTTCTTAGTTTTGTGAAGTTTTTCCCTTTATGTAGAGGGTAATTCAATTGGAGATATTCTTCTCCTTTGAAATTATTTTAAAGCTTACAATATGATCTTAATTTGTTACAATTCCTATTTTCACCTCTAATAAAATACAGCCACTGGCTATCGTACATAGAACATAATTTTTCACTCAGTTTAGGGTGCATTTCTGAATGTTGATACTACCAATATTTTCCCAGTATGAAGACATATCCATATTGATAAATAAAGATTTCAAAAGTTGAAGCCAGCAATAATTATTTTCATTAAGCATAGTGTGATTTTCTCTTAAACAATAAGAATACCTGAAGCTTATACCAGATAGCAGCCAAGATCAGGCTAATCACATGGCCATGGCATTGATGTAAGGAGGCATATGACAAAAGATTCTATAAAGTCGCATGCCATTCAATGCTTCCATGTTTTGCAGGGAAATTCAGACCATTTAAAATAAATTTAACACTGAAGTACCTCATTCTGGTGTTTGAGGAGGAGAATCCACAATTAGCAATCCAGTGCAGACATGCATTAATATTGACTGCCAGCCAAAATACCTAAGGGTGTTACTAGCATTAGGAATAACTTGGGAAGACTTGTTCTAAATAGGTAGTAATGATTCTTTACCTAAGCTCAATGGGTTTACAGAATATCACCATGGTATTTCAAAATCTAGTTAAATTATGTACAAAGTCACAAGCTTTTACAATATTGAGCAACACATTTTGTCCGGTTTCCTAAAAGGATCTGCATGTACATTTCTTATCTAGTGATATATACATTTTAGTCAAACCAGCATTGCAGTTAATATGAGTACCTCATACAAAGAAAATACTGTGGTCACTCTGTTCGGTGTTTGTCTTTTGCTTGGCAGGGCCTCTCAACAACATGGAAATCCCAGGACTTTTGATCCCAACTTCATCCCAGCTGGCCAGCCCCAATAGGAGTCTTTGTGCCCCTTCAGTATGTTTTCCTGTCAACTCCCTCATCCACCCAAACAGTTCCCCGTACAAAATGTTCAGACACAGTGCTGCATATTCATTTTACCGGTCAGGTTTATTTGGTCACCCTATTCTAAATACAGGTCTGCAATTCAGCATTACTTAACCCTGAAATTGCTCGTTTAAGACTGAGTCAACAGCTTTCCTTGTGACGCTTTACACGCAATGTGCACAAAGTGTCCTGAGGAAAGCTGTTGATTAAGACTACTTTTTGCTTTGGGCTAGGCTTGCTGGTATTTGAATGAAAGGTATCTTCATTAGGAATTTGAATCTCTTAACCATTATAATTATGTTTTAACAGTAATGAGAAAATGACCATAGCTCTGATTAGTGCTTGAAGAGTTAAGATACATATCCTTAGTGGTCTGAATGTATAAATATGATAACGGTTATGTTGTTAAAGTTAAAAATGCCTGCTGCTGCTGGTAGAATGCACAGGAGAAATCCCCTGGCTCTGGATGATTGTAGCAAGTTACAAGCCTTCATTTCTTAGGCAAGGGAGAGCTACTGAAGTAACATTCATTGTTAACAGATTAGCGGAGTTTAATTATTAGCCAACAAACAAATGAAAAGCATCAATGATATGTCACCACTACAGGTTTATTATCTGAGTCACTCAAATGTATAGGATCAGCTCAAAGTTCAGCTGGTCTCAGCTTAATGGAGCTCAGCTCAGTTCAAGGTGCCTCTTAAGCTCCAGCTTTGCTCATCTCAAGTCGGGATTTATTTTGGGTTGAAGGTTTCAAAGCATTGAAGCTGAGGGCAGGTTGTTAACACTGCTCTCTTAGTTTATTTGTTGATTTGAATGAAGTTTGCAGATGATTAAACAAACAAGACCTATATAGGCCTATTCACTATTGCATCTTTCATTGAGGCAAAGTTTTAGTTTCATTTGACATTGCCTTCAAGAAAACACATCTGGGTAAGAAGGGAGCATTATTATGGTATTGAATCTGTTCATCATTCAATTGATTGGTTAGGACACTGGTAATACAAATAATCATGATAATTACACAATGTAGACCTACAGGCTGAATCAGGCTGAGTTATAAACATCAAGTGGGTATACATGTACATGTATTGTCTGGTGTAACATGTTGTTTTAAATGAAACCTCTTCTTGAACAATCACAAAAGGGCAGACCTGTGTGAGTATTCAATGTGTGGAAAAGCAATATGATCCAATGGTGTTGCAGCATTTGTCACATTACAAGTCCCATGCTGCTTATAATGATACATGTGTGTATGGTCATGATAAACCCAGGGAGATAGTGACAACAAAAGTGTGCAGATATCACTCTCGTTTTTTTGGGGTGGGGGAGGTTGTTAATTGACGCTTTATGTCTCCACTTGATAGCTAGCTGTCCTGGGACTGGCTCTTCTGGTAGTTTGCATAACTGTCCAGTCTCCCCCATGAGGTGAGAGTCTCCCACTTTTTCACCCCATTTTTTTTTTTTTTTTTTTTTTTTTTTTTGGATTTGTGTGCAAAATTTTGCAATTTTGGAAGAATCTTCCCCCATGAAAATTTAGTATTTTCTGTTATATTCTTTGTTAAAATACAAACCTTCCCTATGGGTTTTTCAAATTTACTAAAATATCCCTATTTTGAGCTGTGGAATGTTGACAGGTATGAGCTTGACTGAAGTGGCTCGTTTTAAAACAGAACCTACATGAAATTAATAGGTACCAGAGGCATGCTAAACAGATTTTAAAAATACCATGCTTTTTCCACTGCAAAGGACTCAAGGCAACTACAGTGGTACCTGCTGTATGCAACCACTGCCTTGAGCAGCCACATTGCTTTTTGTGGTCACTATGCTTGGACATGGGAGTCTGTTTCGTTGTAAAATTTACCTGTGGTGACAGGTCACCTGCTATATGTGGCCACTTTTCTTGGCAGAAGGGGTGGCCACATACAGCAGGTACCACTGTGTGTCCAAACAAGTGAAGTTAAAACTTCAGTTAAATGCCTGAAGTGCAAAAACTGAAAAGTTAGGCACTTGAAAGTAAGTACATGTGCATTTACAGCTTACCACTTTCTATTTACAAGGCAGCCCTGGACCTATTGCCTTCACAAACCAAATCAAGTGAAACCTGTCTTACAAGATGATCTAGGGATGATCCAATTTGTGGTCTCTGAAAACAGGTGGTCTTGCATGGAAAGTGTAAATAACAAAGTACTAAGCAAAGGATGCTGAAGAGGTGGGTTTTCCAGGCAGACTCTCTCAATGAAGTAGTCTCTCTTGAGAGGGACCGCTATACATTGCCTTTAACCCTAATGCAATTCACATTCTACATTTGCCTAAAAGGATTCCACTCATATAATTCATACCTCCATGGGTGAAAATTTTCAGTCTGCACACTGAATACAGTAAAATAGAGACTTTACAATAATAAAACATGGTATTCTCTCTTTCTCTCCCTCCCTCCAGTAGAATCAGTCCTAGTAAACTTTTACCCATGATCATATAAAAGACTTGTGGCAAATCAATACTGTATGAAAATATCTATGTACCCTGACTAGGAATTACTTACTCATCATGCTGTGATCATATTCCAGTGACCTTTCATACATGTATATTGTTCATTCTGGTTGTGTCTTGGGCTTGCTCTCTTCTATTGCATACTGCCAACATATTAAAATCTTGTATTAGTGACGATATCGTATTAGAAGACTGTTTTATATGGTGCAATGATGGCATGCATAAATTAACACTTTCATGTTCAGCTTCTGGAAATGAATTATTTCCTTTGTTTAAAAAGATTGAAAGTAGACAAAATGCTGTCGAGATGACTGTTTTTCAAGGCCTCACAAAGACAAGTTAGTAGGGAAAATTCCTGTGAAGCTGGTCCAAGACCAGAAAATAACATTTACATATACACATTTTCAGGTTGGAGACATTTGAAAGGAAAATTTGAAATTCTGAAAGTTATTTTGCTTGTTTCAAAGTACAACATGTATGTTTAATTAACACAGGACCTGCATGATTAAGTGAAAGCTCTGAAAACAAAAAATAATTTGACACAAATTAACTTGGTTTGAAAGCAAAGTAATGAAATTATATCACACATGCTTTAAAAAGTGATTGATGTGCTTTATGTTGAGTCAACAGCACACCAGTCCTTAACCACACTGTGCATATTGTGCAACTGTTGATTAATTGCTTAATATCATTCTTAGTTGTTTTTTATTGAAAGAAACAAAACAAAACATGGAGCAGGTGACTTTGGTGTCTCTGAACCATTGCCAGCACTCTAGTTTTTAATGGGAGAAAGTTGCATGCTGATGCATCCGGGTGCAGGTGCCTCAGGGTCAATTACATCATTTCTGGTAGTTTTTAATGGGGGAAAGTTGCTTGCTGATATAACACAGTACCTCATTTGTACTGGAATAAATACAATGCACTAGACAGTGTCAATTATGGCATTCATGCATGCCTGCCTCCATTGAACCATTCTTTTTAGGAATGGGGATTTGGTACAGTTGGTATACATGTGCATTTCCCATTTTCAGCTTGGTGATTGGTGGGGAAGGTTGCTGGTTCGAGACCCAGCCATTCCATGGCCACAAAACATATCACTGTTGGGTCTTGTAGGGTTAATAACATGTGGCTAGCTCACTGTGCTCTGTGGGAATTCCTCATCTAAGGGGAAAATAAATTTGATTATCTTGTATCTAAATTATATAGGCATGTGTGTGCTTCATTTTTCAAGTACGGGTACCAAGGCAATTCTGTACATGTAATATGCATAATATTAAAAGATTGATTTGATTTTTTTTATTTCAATTTTTTATTATTTTTTCTTGTCAGACATTGACAGGGTCTTATGTCTATGGTACAAAAGTTTGACAATTTTCCTTTGTTTTAAATTGTATCTTATTTGAAAAAATATGACAGCTTTGTGCATTTTCCACTCATGAATGTAGGTGGTGATGCCCATATTTAAATATAAAGTTTTAAATAGGAAGCCAGGCCCATGTATAAAAATGTCCTGAGGGCTGACCATAACATGGCCCAGTTCATTGTAGTTGGCCTTTCGTGGCAGTCCGATCCAGTGTGCCTGTGGTGTAGAGACTGTATGTAGGCCTGGAGCAAGTTACACTGTACCTGTCCCGTCTGACCTTTCTGACCTCACCCACAGCAGGGCACTTACTTGCAGTTTCTCTTAACTTCCTCATGACTAATGGCATTTTCATGTGCAACTGCATTCACTGGAATTTAATGAAAATTTCTCATGTTTCAAATTCCTAAATATCTTCCACTCAGATATGTGCTAACATTTTTTTTTTTTTTTTTTTTTACACTGCCGGGCAAAAAATGCAATATTGTTCATAAAGACTCCAAACGCCACAGTGCAAATTGAAGCCACCAATTTTGCCATGTTTACAATGCTTCGTTAATTTTAATGAGAACAATGAGGGAATTGATTATAGTTTGACTGCATGTAGAGTATGGTTTATGACCTGTCAAGGCTAGGCCCTCTGTTTTCCTTTATTGCCAACATGGGATAATAATATTGTAAGATTATTGCACCCTTTGTTGATTTTGTATGCAATTCGTTCCTGTTGTGGTTACAAGGTTGCAGTTTTTTACAAATATTTTAATACAAGATGTGCATAATTCATTAGTATCATACATGTATGTTATATTCCTGCTATGATCAACATCAAATATCTTTTATGTATTTCAAGAATGTGTCAAGTCACTCATCAGTGTTTATAGTGAATAAAGGTAGGATTGTAATGATGATGTGACGAGAAGAAAAGTTGCTGATATAGTTGGCTCAATTTATAATTATGGGTTTTTCCCTTAACTGCCCTGCTAGAGCCATTTAGCTGCAAGTGTACAATGTACTGGGAACAGTATTGTGCATGCTTTATTGCACAGCACAGTCGACTGCTGTACAGGGTTCATGGCGTAGCAGATTTGTTGTACGCAGTTCATGGAGTAGGAGACTTGTGTATGCAGTTCATGGTGTAGGAGACTAGTGTACACAAGTTCTGGAGTCAACAGCTTTTCTGGGTGTGCATTGAGCACAATGCGAGGTGAGAAAAGCTGTTGACCTGGGATATATTCTGTGGAACTATAGACATACTGGTACTTGAATGAAAGGTCTTTTTACGAGGAATATGGATCTGGAATCTTAATGATAATTCAGACTTAAGTAGATTGACTTTAGATGTGATTGGCACTGAAAGAGTTCAGACTTGTTTTGTTAAGTTGCCTGTTACATATATATTGTCTGTGTACATGGGCAGGAAGCAAATGTTAAAACGAACAATTTATAAAGGCATGGAGACTTTTTCAGTGGATCAGTGGTTAAAGTAGGCGGGTGGTACCTGCAGGTTACAAGGGTGTGGTCTTACAGAGTGAGGTTGGTTGCATGTTTCCATTGTAATTTACCTGTTATGGAGTTACTCAGGTGCATCTTTGTGTTTACATTTGTGTTTCATATGACAAAGCTGTTGTGTCTTAATATGAAAGGTATGGCTATAATTCTGCATAGGTCTTGTCATGTTTTTATGCTCAGGCAGATGAACACCAGTCAGCAAATGTATAGTTAAGGATATATGATATGTTCTGACACTGGTTCACAAATCACCCAACCATGCAAGAAACCCTCATAAAAATGGTACAAAGTATATTTTCTGAAAGCTACCATGCTGAGGATTTGGATATTTCGTACTGTCAGTGCTACAATCCACAATTGACAGGTTAGTTTATGTCCACTCACATTTCAAAAAGTCTTAATAATTATCAATAACTCACCAACTATTACATAGTGCATGATAAACAAGGTTCCCGTGTTACTTTGTCCCAAGGGATAAAAGTCACATAACATTATCTATATTATAAATAAAAAATTAAAACCTGGCAAGACCAGTGACAGGGAACCAAAACTAGGAGAGAAAGCCAGACCGGTTTCGTATCGAGTGATACTCATCAGTGGCAGTTATTGGAAAAAAAAATTATCTATATTATAGATATATTGAAAAACAAAATGTCCTGTCCGTGACACAGAATTGCTAATTTGCACAAATATGGATTCATAAATTGAGCATAGGGTTCTTTATATGAAAAATTTCAAAACAACCTGAATACTTTTAAGTGTTTACTTTTCAGCAGCATTAAGCCTTTTTCTCTGTGCAAATTTATTTTCTGGTATCTGGGTCCCTGTTATCATGAAATGCCTCTATATTCAATATGACCGTCAATGTGGTGGTTCCAGGAACTGTTACTTGCTGGTGAATTGGTATTACCAATGGGGAGAAAATAACAGATAGGTCAATTCTTGAGAACATAATTCGGAAAAAAAATCCTGGACCAAAATAAGTAATCTCCAGGTCACATGACCTTGCGAAACATAGAGGTGATTGGGAAAAAGGGCATTGCCCTGTGTATAAATCCCTTTTGCCAGTCACATTAGTAGCTATCTCACTAGCTTTGGTAATACTGAGACCCTTCATGAGTGGGGCTCAGGAGATAAAGCAATGCCAACAAGAAATTGTGCAGAAAAACCAAGAGTGTAATCTTTGCCCATAACTGACTCTTTGTATTCATAGTGCAGGGAATGTGAATGTTGGACAGGGAAGTTTAATATTTTTAAGCATATCCTGCAGAAAAGGAAAATATGTGACATAC
The DNA here is from genome assembly GCA_964020975.1 of Hermodice carunculata. Classification (NCBI taxonomy): domain Eukaryota; kingdom Metazoa; phylum Annelida; class Polychaeta; order Eunicida; family Amphinomidae; genus Hermodice; species Hermodice carunculata. The sequence goes on from OZ026613.1 coordinate 102,069,485, forward strand.
ATTCATAATGTATGTGTGTATATATACCTGACTTGCATGTTAAAATGGTAAATGTTCTTTTAACAGCTTTGTCATACAAAATGATACTTCCTGGTTTACAGTTCATACTAGCACATTCAGGCCCACTCTGCACCCCTGCTGGATTATAAGGACATTACAACAGACAGATACCCTCATCCCCTAGCTAGAGCTATTGAGACTGAGGTGGTCTCTTGCTTGTTGTGAACTTGTAGACATAGATTGGCAGCCTCACCTCATTCTAATTTTTAAAAAAGGGAAAAAACAAAAACCTGATCATATTTACTCAGTACATACTGCAGCATGTGTGAAGGCACTGCGTAAGCCTGTTTGTTCACATAAAATGTGCTGTTTGTTCAGGTAAAAGATGCCTTTGATGGAGGTACAGTGACATCACGTCAGTGAAATATTGAGGCAGTGATGCATACTTTCCTGATAGGTTACACCTCTCTTTGTCCTTTGAAGTGTGAGCTTTTGCATGCCAGTGCAGGGGATTTTAATACATGTGTATGTACATAGAATAATGAAGACAAAAATACTTGGATTTATGTTTGGAAGATTGATTGTCAGAAATTTCTGGCAAAAGTTCCAATTCAAAACAAAGTTGTGGGATATTCCTATCTTCCCCACATTATGTGGGATACCCGATACATACATGCACCAGGTACATACATGTATGTCATGAAGCAGGTATATATGCATGTGTGCAGGTCATTGATTTACGCAGGTGGCTGGTACAGGATATTCCCAAGGAGAAAGTTGAAGCTTACATTTTTGCTTATCCTCAAAGGCTGATCTGAATACATCTACTCCATATAGTCAATTTGTGCTACCCAAATGTGCTATTTGGGCCTAAAAAGTGAAAATATATGGGTTTTTTTGCTAAAGTTAAAGCGTTATGGGAGGCATTGATGGCTTTAAAGCTCCAGGGACAACCCGTTAGTACATCAAGAAAACCGCATTCCTACTTCTGCCATATCATCGTGTACAAAAACACTAGAGGTCACAGTCAGAATCAATAGCATGTGGATGTGTATTAAGTGCTAACGATGTATATCACTGGTTTAAATTAAATTTCAAAAGCATACATTATTAAGGGACCTCAGCTATATTTGATAGAAAAATGACATATTTAAATGTTAGCCTGGCATCATGTAGGAGCTGGGCTTTAACAGCATAACCATAGCTGCACAGACATAACATCTGCTGTCTTTTAACCGTTAGCACATAGAATACTGTTGGCCTAATTTGTTTTACACTCACTATACAAACAAAACACATAGAATTTATCAAGATCATATGTCAAATAAAAAGATACGGGGGGGGGGGGGGGGGAAGATATTTACGTGTATATTGTGTGATAGGCCTCACCAGGGTTAATAAAATCAATATTTGCAGTTGTTTTGTGACAGCTCTGTACCAGGTCAGTAAAGTTGAATAAAGACAGCTGTTTTTAAAGTAATGTTTCAATCTGGCCCCAAGGTTCACCAGATACAGATAAGAACGTGTTTTTGTGTGCCTTATGGGTATTTGATGTCTGAGTACTGTCCTCTCTCATCTAGTCACTCGGGTACACTTTTATTTACAGAGACCTCAGCTTGTGCAGAGGGCTTTATTTTGTGTCACAGGGAAAGTCCCCTGTTTGCTTTCTGATTCATAGAACATGCTGATTTATACCCCAGTAATATCAGTGACCTGTCATCCCCATGACTGAATATGAAACACTCCCAGTTACACACACTTTCCAAGATTGAAATATGCTCCTTCAAGTTTTGCATCTTTGGTAATATATTTTCAGCTTTGTCACTTTTTGTAGAATTTGGAACAATTATTCTGGAAGCATGTAATTTTTTAACCAGTCTTTGCTGTGTAAATTGGAGGAGGACGCTCAATCTAAATCCTCAAAACTGGGAAAAAAATCATGCACTGCCATATTCAGAGATTATTGAGTTCCACTTGATCTCCCTTTCAAAAAAAACAAAACAAAACAAAACAAAAAAAAGCAGTTATTTTCACTGAAACGTTTATGCATTTTCAGGTATCAGGCTCTCTTTGCTGGTGGATACTTGAGAATTCATTTTCTGGTTTGATGTTGTTGAATAAAAGACCTTGCAAATTTGTCAACTCTTAAAAGTAACCCATAAGAAATGATACATGTTAAAACACAGCAATATATAGGGAGGTATTGTTATGTTTTGCATGAACCAAAACATAGATGGTAACTTTGGAATTTACTCTATGTAATCCCTTAAGTGTATGTGGGTTACCAGGTCTACATGTACACAGTTGTGTTCAAGGCCTGTATGATACATCTATAATTCATCATTTGAGGAAACTTAAACAGAACATTGTGTGTGCTATAATTTGCATAATTCATATGTGGTATCCCTGAACAGTACGCACATGTGATGTGTACTGTGGACTGCCTGGCTGAACTGTCATTGCTCTGTGACGTAGCAGTCATCTTTCCCACTTGTACTCTGTCAGTGTCTTATTTTCGGCTGACTCCACAGCTTTACTTGACGTGCTTTGGGCACACTGTACCAAAAACATGTAATTGTAGGCATGCTGCTGCTTGAATGAAACCTTGTTTTACAGCAGTTTAACTCATTCTATACTATGGTGACAGGCCTTGGTCAGTGGTTCTGGCACTGCCTGGCAAGTCATGCTGCAGCTGCCCCTGTGGCAGCTGCAGCATGACTTGCCAGGCAGTGCCACTGACTTAAGACTATAGGCATGTTGGTACCTGAACAAAAGCTCTTTTTACGAAGAATTTAAATATGCAATTGTCGTCTTAAATCTAGTTAAATATATGGAAAAATGAGGGACTGGTATGGAATGAGTTCAGTTGTTCAACTATAGTTGCAGGTGGCATTGAAAGAGTTAAATTTACCCTTTGCCTGGAGCCACTACAACGCAGAAATATGAACCTACATGCTTGCCTGAATTATAATGATTCTGCATGTAAATTTCTCATGAAAAGACCCTTCATTCATATACACATGTATGCATCCCTTGTCTAAAATCAGTACATAGTTCTGAGAAGAATCCATGAGACAGGCTAACAGCTTTTCTGGATGTGTTGACCCAGTGTAGAATTCAATGCTGACAAGGTTAAGACAAGGGCTGTGAACTGGCCATAACTTTGTAAATTGATTTTCAAAGTACTTTTGAAGTTTTCGTTGTAATGCATGAATCCTTTCCCGGTTTTGGCCAGTTTAAGGGGGAAAGCCGTTAAGGGTTAAGATAGGTGGATGGATAGAATGAGACCAACGCAGTGTACTTGCTGAACCCATGATGATGGTGTCAGTACGACAATAGGATGCTGGCCTCAGTCACCTGTATCTCACATTCCAATAAATCTATAGCAGAAACTTGGATGTACTTGTGTCAGTGACAACTGTCACAGTTGCAACAGTCCTCCATGATGCTGTGCAAAACAGCATTCCAGTCGCTGGTAAGGATTAGTAGATTGTATCCCAAAGGTGGCTAGATCCCTGCATCTTTATCTTCATTATTACCTGCAGCTGGTACACTGCAGGCCTTACTGTCACAGTAAACATATACCGTTAAGTGTAGTATAACTCTTAGTGTGTGAATGCCCTATTTTTGCACAGTGTTGTGTTGAAAATGAGTGTAGTATTGTGTGTTTATACCATATGGCATGACGTCATCCCACTTAGAGGGAGAACAATACAGGCTCAGACATGGTGATAAAAAACCTCATTTCACTTGGAAGGAGGAAATTATAGGCTGAGCAGACATGGTGATTATTAAACCTCATCCCACTTTAAGGGAGAACAATATAGGCTCAGACATGGTGATAAGAAACCTCATCCCACTTAGAGGGAGAGCAATACAGGCTCAGACATGGTGATAAGAAACCTCATCCCACTAGAAGGGAGAGCAATACAGGCTCAGATATGGTGATAAGAAACCTCATCCCACTAGGAGGGAGAACAATACAGGCTCAGATACTTTGGTAAGAAACTTGATCCCACTTAGAGGGAGAACAGTACAGGCTCAGACGCATTAGTTGCTTGGAGAGACACCAAGATATGAGAAGGGGCAATGGAGATGGAAACACTCATTAAGAAATCAATAGACCTGGGACCTGCACTGCAGTGAGTGAATGCACAGTTGGGCAAACAGTTTAATAGATGTATAGGAACATCACTTTGTGGCGTTTCTCCCAGCTCCAAAGATCTTATCCCTGGCTTGATTTTTGTGCATGTTTTATGTGGAATTACAACAATTATCACTGAGTGATCAAAACTGTGTCAGAAAATGCTTCAAGTACATCCCTTTGATCCCATTTTATTATATTCCTGTCTGTATGATTTTAAAGTGTGGACTACTGTAGTTGTTGAGATAAACTCTTTACATCCAGGTACTTCCAGGGAAGGTAAGCAGGAAAAGATTAAATCTGGTCTGTTTGTTTTCAAGTCACATGTAGTTTGGATTGCTTCAAGGTTAATGGAGGTAATAATATGAATACCAAAAGTGTAAAATATCTTTACTGGACTCAGTTCATATATATATATATATATGACTGAAAATAAATTATGGTTACACTTGGCAGGTATTTGAAACACTAGGGTTTTAATTTTGTTGTGTGTATATGATGCATGTTTCAGTGACATGAGCATGTCAATGGGACTAAATTGTGGCAAGGTCAGTTCTTTGGCTGTCAATTTCTAGGTTCGTGCTTCAGTAATTTGTAACTAGTTCCTTGTCAAATTAGCCAAACTGAGGGTGCAAGTCGTTTAAGAAATTGGACAGAAATGAAGCAGCTTATGTGGGCCGAATTAAAATAGGTGTACAGTAGGACAAAATGATAAATGGTCGTTGAGTATGTTCACCAAGGTACACTGTACACTGGCTCAGGCAGTGTCCTCTTCAGCAATGCAGTACACTTGTGTATTGATTATACTGTACTTTGGGAAGGTATCATAAGGAAGGAAAATGATCTTTTTAAAATATTGTTCGCCAAATGTGACTGTTATCATTTCCGTAATACTGTCTTTTTAAAGTATTACAGAAAAATTGGGGACAGGCAGGTCTTGCCAATGCACATGTTCACTCACCCAGGACATGTGAAAGTCCAATTGGGGCAAGTAAAAATCTTATTGCATATGCCCTTGGGCAACTGAAAAATTTGCATTTGTAAATGAAATGGATGGGCAAGTGTAGTGAAAAAGATGGCAAATACAATATGAGCAGAAGTTGCTCTTAGGAGCATAGCACTGAAAGGAATTGGGGGGAGGGGGGGGAAGCAAGTTTTGTAGTTTGGCATGAAAGTGAAGTTGAAGCGAAGATGATGCTGCATGGTTAGAGCATGTGAATGGCCTTTTTGTAAGCTTTTCAGTGGTCTCTGTAGCATTTCAACAGAGCGGGGCATCTTATATCTGAAAGACCACTTGTAAATATTGAAAAGTTAGCAAAAATGGTATCCAAACAAATAAAGGTCCTTGACGATATAACATTTCTGCTACATGACATAAAGTAAATCTTTGGAAGTATAACTATATTGGAGTTAATCAATTCTTTTGTGCATGTTTTTTAGAATTGATATAAAATATATTAAATGTGAGACACCAAATATCACCCAAGAATGTACCTGGAGAGAGAAATTGAAAAAAAAAAGGCATGGAGCAGGAAAAGAGATGCAGCAAAGTAAGAAAGCGGTGTTTTATGTCTCCATTTTGACCCACAGAGAAGACTACTTTCAAGTTACAGTCCACTGGTATTTGTTTTTTGCTTTGGAGTTTTTCTGGCAATGCATTGTATTTATTGGCAGTTACCATAGGTATATCTGGAAACTTGACTTGACTACTGCAACTTTCCTATTGGCAAGTGGCTGATGTGATTTTTTTTTAATGGGGGGGGGAGAGAGAGAGAGAGAGAGAGAGAGAGAGAGAGAGAGAGAGAGAGAGAGAGAAGTTGGTAATGTAAAGTTGGAAATTTAAACATTTTGTTGCAGCAGGGCAATCTTTCTTCGTTTGGTCAGCAGTAACATTTCACGGTTGTGAGGGTAAATTGCAAAGCAAATGTACAACTTAAATTAAGTTTCAGGCTGGAGGAGTATCCATTGCGCTAAGTATCGAGGCTTGACAACCTCTCTAATTGACTTGGGTCGGTAGCTGGGAGAGAATTAGAAGGAGACATGCAGTAATATATCCCGAAGCCATTGACACTACTGCACAAACACTAATGTTAATATATGATATTGGAGTGTCAATATGTACATGGTTGACTGTGGTGGGTCTCAGTAACCTTGAAAATGAAAGCAGAAGACACGCAGTTAATCTCACACAGCCTGATACTGACCTGGTATATATGAAGTCACAGGTATTATTTATAATTTAGAGTACCACATGATAAACAAATGTCATTATTGATTATGTCAAGGTGGTGTCTATATATATATATATATATGTGGAAGTTTCTGGGGATAGAATAAGTTTAGCTTTGTGGGTCACATTTAGCAGTGCTTTCACATGACCTGCCAGTTGACCATGCAGAACAACTATAGGCTTTCCAAGCTAAAGCAGTTTCTGTATTCAGAATTGGCTCAACAGTTTTTATGATTACCCATTCATGTATGGCTTTGCTGCGTGCATGAAATATGGTTTATGATCCTTTCAACAGGTTCTAATTTTGGCTGTCTGCACAAAACGGTTAAAGAAGTGAGATACCTGGCTTTCTGGGATTTGGAACTTCTTTGAAGTTAGTACATATAATACACAGCTGTCGTTCAGGATAGACAGATGGGCCCAGGATGAAGAGAAACATTAACCATGTTGACACACTGACACATGTTGCATAGTGAGGTCAAAGGTCAAACTTAATTTGCATATACAGGAATGTGTGGGTAACTTCTAATTAAAACATACAGGTTCATATGTCCAATAATAAATATTATTTTGGCAGGTTGTCACTCTTATTCATACTTACATGGTAGCATAGTGACTCATAGATGAATTCAATGATACACCTCCTACCCGTATCTGTATCCACCATAATTTTTGTACAAAAAAATGTGTAGATTTCTTACTGCCAATAATTTTTAATCCAGATAATTTGTTCTGAGGTTTAATGATTTCAATATTGAATGGAAGCTTATGAGGGGACCTTGCTGATACATGGTTCTTTGCAATGGTTGATATAACACCCTCTCAGCATGTCTAACTATGTTTGTTAACCCTTGTATCTGAAACAGACTATCTCCGTGTCAGACTACAGAACTTCTGATTTGAAATTGGATTTTCTAGCATACTCATGATCTGTAGTTTGCCATGTGCTAGCACATGTGTACCTATATCTTTTGGTCATGGCGTTTGGACACAAGCAAAATAAGAATGGTGGTAAATTTCAGATCTCTAAAATTCAAGATGTTAGGTTCCTGCAGTGTGTTTGATACTTTTCTATTCATTAACTAGAGAGGGTAATGCAATGTGAGGCTCAGGCTGTTGAGCAGGCAGCTAGACTGCACAAGTGATTAACAGAACAGATAAAGATCAAACAGTATATTTGTGTTTATTCAGTGCAGTGAAAAGATACATGTATGCATATGTATCCCAGTCCTGAAAAATGAAAGCCTGGACCTCTTGAACTTTGTAATTTCTTATATTTGAAAAAAAAATGTGTTACATTATCTGTCCCTTATACAACATTACGGAAATGGGTTAACAGACAGACACTTATGATGCACAGATTATAAACAATGATAAAAGAAATTGCTTACTTTTCATATTGAACTGGACAGACAACTTTTGGTACATGACAAATTGAAAGCAAAACAATTTTACTAAAATTGATTGCCTGCACACGTCATGTAAAATATTGAGTGTATTGTTTGCTCAAGTTCAGTGCCTGGTATGTAGCTATGAAGTAGCTATAATTTGCACAATGCAAACAGGTACGTAGCGAGAAAAGAGGGCGTTGAATTTGGACACAAAGCAAGGTGTTGTTACTGTGGAATCCTTTTGCTGTATTGAACTGAAGTTAGTGTAAATTGGTGCCATTCTGTGTAAAGGTTGCAGCATGTGTCTGCGGAACTTCTAGCCCACATACACCGAATACAATGCTTTAGGTGTGCCAGTTAACTCTATGTTCAGATGCAGATTGGATGAGGGTACATGCATACTGATATCGGAATCATACTTCCAACTCCTGCTGTATGAAGACTGGAAATCTGAAGCCACCACTTTAATTCTGCTTGAAAACGTAGACTGCAACTTGTCAACAAATAGAGCACAATTTGAGTTTTATATTTTATGTTAAAGTCCTATGTGTGGGAACCATCTCACAACAAAAATGGTGTGGTGCTATAGGGGCTATTTTAAAAGACTGGTATTCTGACCACCTGCCATGAGATCATTGTTGGCCAGCAGGAAGACTGGTCTTTCGTAATAGGTAGATTTTTCTTTGTGTGTGTGTGTGTGCTCGTATGCGCTCTCATACAGTTTTGATCATGCAAAGTGATACTCTGGGCTCAAAACCTCTTCTGATAGTATTAATTCAGATGTGGAACATAGGCAGTTTTGAAGCAGATTGAGTTCAGGGTACGTATTGGAAAAATTTGAAATGTTTGTATGCTCATTAATTATGAGGAACCAGAAAAATGTGTCAAAAAAGCTTGAAATTTGATCTGTATGTAATTTTATTGAAAGCTTTGACTGATGCAGGCACTGGAGATAATATGACACCAGGCTTGCTGGCAGAGTTCTATTTTGCACATATTCACAGACTGAGACAGTTAACGGAGTTTATTGTACCAGTTGTGCATTCAGGTACCAATTTGGGTTCACATATCCTCTGATGAAGTGAAATACGAAAGATTATTAACATTAACATTACAGGTGTACATCATCTCTCTCTCTCTCTGTCTCGCACCTGCTCACACACACACACACACACATACACAAATGAAAATCAAATTAATAGGGTTACTATCCCAGTAGTTTATTGAGATTTTTCTGAGCTAGGAAGCAACATTGATCCTGCATTTAAACAGATTAGAAGTTCAGAACAGTGGGAAGAAACACACACAACACCTTGCAATGTTAATGTTACAGTGTATACATATTAGCTATGCACACAACAGACCAAGGCAGCACCTTTTTTTTTCTTGTGTTGATTCTGAAAATAACTCCAAATTTGTATCAATAATTTACCTCTTGGGAATTCTGCTTTTTGTGCAAAAAATCATAAAAAAAGTAGAGGATGTGGAAATGTCATGGATGGGATCAATATATTAACCCAATGTATATCATGTGATCAAGTGGCTGGTGTCAAGGTCTGGAAGCTGATCATCACCTGTTTTGACCAGTATCTAAAAGAAAGGTTTCAACCTGGATTGGGAAGTCAAATCATTTCTGTCCACATTCTTCATCAAAGTATTAATACGAAAATCCTGACATTTGGATCAAAATAGAAAATTGTTTGAAGATAATGATGTATATTGGGTGATTCGACATTTGTGGATTTAAGGTTAAAAGACACAGAACTCATTAGAGCATGATTGACTGAGCTATGCTCTTCTCAATCAATATTGATTTTGTGTTTTTGTGGGTAGTGTAATTGTTTCTAAAGCTGCCTGCTACCGACTGTAAAGTGACGTCCCAGTGGCTTCCTGTGCCAACTTGTTAGGTGATCGGCCAAATTGGTTGTCAGTTGAACGTTTTTCATTGGAGACAACTGCATGAAAAGTGCCTTTGTAGGTACATGATGAGGGATTAGGCTTTGAGCGCAATCTTTCGTAGTTTGCAAAATAAAAAGATTTGCCTGCAGTATTGTATGAGGACTTCCTATTTTGGATGGAAGGTTGTATTAATATTAAATCAAGTATTAGATATTAATTTGATGTTACACCAGGTCACTTATTCAAGGTGTCAGTTTCTCTTTTACACCTATCTATTGAGAGATAGTTCTTTGGGGGTTTTTTTTGTTTTTTGTTTTTGATACCTATAAATTAAGTGTAATACCAACAGATATGATAGTCATTAAAAACTGTTACTAGTCTTTTTATTTGATAATTACTTTCAGCCAGTGCCATTCCAAAAAGTCAACTTTAGGGGAAAGCTAAATGTGTTCTGCCTGAAGCATCTTTTGGAAAAATATCAGTGGATTTCATCAGATCAGTCAATTGAAATTAAGTTCATTCTGTCAGCAAATTTTGGAGAATTTCAGACGTGTATCTCACTGTGTGGTGTTGACGAGCTGGGATACTATGATGTCATCTGTTAACAGATGTTAACATCTGTTTGAAGTGGCACTCTGAAAATTGTTGACATTGTAAATGGACAAATGACATTGCATATGCATGAAAACTGACATGCTTTCAGATTGCACAGGCAGAAGCAAAAACTTGAGAAAACCATGAATAATGTTGGAAGAACTTGGAGCAAACACGTGGCATGATATGCAACAGACTTTCATTGTTCAATCCTGTACAAATTTGGTGTAGTCATGGCCAGGTATCTGTTACAACTCTACACCTTCCAGACAGATACAAAAACATGATGAGACATCTCTCTGATATGCCAGCTGTTTAGGCTCTTAACTCTTGTCTCCCTGAAACTGGTCAAAACCAGCTGCGTTTAAAATATCGCCACCTTCAATGTTTTTCTTTTTATTTCATCATTAATTGAATGAAAATAGTAGGAGATCAAGACAGCCTACCATGGTCCAGGTCAACAGCTTTTCTTGGCATTTTGGGGCACCTAGCACCCAACCCACACTAAAGAAGGCTATTGACACAGTCTTAATCCAGGAGATAAAGGGTTAATGAGTGGTCTTTGCTGAATGTGCAAAAGGGCACTTGTGAACTTTGGACAGGGAGCAAACTGGGCGACCTGGTGCACAGTGATCGGAGTCACAGACCTGAGCATTTCTACAGCATGACAAATGGGTGATCTTTGAAAGGTGAAGCAGATTAGAGTGAATCAACTGCTGAAGCATACATTTATTTTGAACCTATTAAAAAAAAACTTTGTGTGACAACAAAATGTCACAAAAGAGATTAACTTTCTGAAAAAAGTCGGGAGCAATATGAAAGGCTCATTGAAACTGTATTGGGGGCTGCAGACCTCAATGAGTAATGTCATCTGTCTTAAGCAAATGGCATGATGTATATTGTACATGTACAGGTATTATCCAGCTTTTTGTCTAGGCAGTGTAGCAAAGTAAGGCGCATGACTAATAATGAGCTTGATATAATGAAGCCTCTTAAAAATAATGAACGCTGAGAAAGTGAACATACATGTAGGTTTGGCTGTGAGGAAGATACGAGTGAAGGGTGCTCTGTCTTTGTGATGGCATCTGCTGAAACTAAAAAAGAAGATTTGCTTTAAAATAAATCTGTCTGTCTGCCTTCAAAAGTTGTAAATACGAGTAGATGACATTTCAAAGTCCAAATGACTTTGACCCTTAGAAGTCACATGTAAGTTACAAAAAGGTGCAGTGTTGCAATACCTACAATTTGAGTTCAGCAAGATTAAAATTGGATAAAAAGTGATGGGGCTAAATGAAACTTTAAAAGGTCCAAATGACTTTGACCTTTAGAGGTCACATTATATTACAAAAATGTGTTGTGTCACAATATCTACAATTTGAGCCCAACATGGCCAAAAACAGATTAAAATTGACTGAGTTATGGCTAGCAAAAAAGGAGGGCTCCCATTGGTTTAACATGATGTATATATGAGCAAAAAAGAACTGGAGAAAAAATTTAAAAGGGCAGGGAGCAAAGAAAAAGGCACGGTAAAAGATACTTCCAACTTCTATTTTAAGCCACACTTGTACAGTGTTTCCGTTAACCCCAAATAGGGGTATATTGCCCTTTCAAAACCTCAAATACCCTCTGAGAAAATTCTAAAGGGTCCCAAGTCTTGTTTATTTACATGTAAAATTGATAAAAATCTAGTCTTCTTCCGTGAATTTCCTTTCTTGTGAGTCCCTGAAAGAAATCCTAAGAGAAACACTGTTGTACATGCGTCAAGTTTCTGGAACTGGAATACAGGCTCATGTGGAATTCAATGTCTGAATCTTGAATTGCCAGCAGAAACACTCTTGGCATTCAAATGGTAGGCCCAGGGACATGTTGCGTGAAAGGTTGGTTAACTATGATAAAATAAGATTCAGTTATGGGTATATGTTAGTCAGTGTCTCAGCGCTGCAGGATTGTGCCTGCCCCTCCCCCCAGCCCCCCTCCATCTTTGGTCAGTTAAAACTAATGTCTTGGAGCTGCTCCCTTGCACAGTTGCCCACTACTGACACATACTGATGATTGAATCCTTGATTGGTCCACTTGTCAGAAAACTTACAAGGAAAACCAATATGGCGTCTACTCCTTGCTTGTCTGCCTATGCTTGGCATTCAGCAAGGTACCAGTCCATTCCTTTCCTGACTGCAGGAAGATCTTCTGATAATAAATATGTGTATCATCTGGCAAGTTTCCTTATTGACTTTTTGGTGGGGAATTCATGATGGCACCCGCTGTTTAAGCTGGCAATATGTTTTGTTGGTACTTGTGCAAGGTATTAAAGTAATTATGTGTGTTGTCGTATGATCAAGACAATTTTTTGAAGGCTGTCATTTCAAGGAAGTAAATGTTCAGTAGGCAGTTTTGCAGCATGAATAAGTTGTCTTAAAAACAAGGAAGCATATCATGCTCCATTGCCTGTTGGCTGAAAAGTTTTCAAAACAGTTTTTCACTGCAGGGATTGGCTCTTTCTTTTGCTATATGTATATGTTGCACCAACACTACTGTGTTCCCAGGATGAAATGCATTACAAGATTTGATGTGAATCCTGCAGATTCAGCAAAGCCAGATGGGTGTGCCGAGAATCAGAGAAGCTGTGTTCCTACCAAAAAGAAATCATCATTCAACATGTACATGTACGAGGGGGCCTGGCCACATGAAAAACCAACAGCATTAAGAGTCTGAGTTTAAACTGGGCTCTGAAGACAGATTTTTCCTAATCAGAAGTTTGACACCATTAAAAAAATACATTGAATCAGGAAAAAAAAATGTGAAGAAAGCATACAGGAGAATTTTCATGTGAATAACCTCATGCTCTTTTATGATAGCCCAAGCATCAGTTAAAAGTGGCCTGTGTTGCAACCTTAAGATAAATGGCCATTAAGATAAATGGGCAGTGTTGCAGATGTTTATTAGACATGGTTAATACATCTTGGTTCCTAAAATAGCTGAGACTCCTGTGTTCAGCAACATATTTTAAGGTCAGCTGCATGTTTTAAACACACATTCCTTTGAACTTGTACATATCTTAATGATCATAACACAACGATGATAATGGAACATTGCAACCAGACCAAGATGTCTGACTGCAAAATCTGGTGGCCCAAGATTATCCCAATCAATGAATAGCACTCTGTGGTTTCCTTGGTATGACTAGTAATTAGGGTTTGTTTGTTTATTCTTCTTTTTTTTCCCTGGGAACTACAGTAATCCAGGCAGGAGGGATGGGGGTAGAGGGACTCATATTGGACAATTCTGAGTAGTTGTAAATTTCTGTTCCTGGTAATCATAATGGTGTTGAGTGTTTCAGTAAAAATGCCTGGAGATGATGCTTCATGGTGGCTCATTTGTCATCATTGTTGTGACTTGTGGTTATGCTTTGTCTTTTTTAAACATAGTTCCCGGGGGTTGGTATATCCAGTTGTCCAGGGCCCTGGGAGATCTGGGCACTCGGGCTTTGTCTGGAAGTACACAACACTGCTTTACCATGGACGTGAAAAAAAAAAAAAAATCTGTTTCAAGTTACCATATGCGGACAAATTTCAATATACATCCTTTTGTAAAGAAACCAATGTACTTTTTGTAGCTTGTTGATGTATGATTTCAGAAGTTTGTTGAGGGACCCTGAGCATGGTAAATGGTTCAAAGTCTACAGTGTTTCATGGTTGATTTCTTTTGTAAGACCAGTATGAGACAAATTGCAATTGGAAACTTTCCTTGCCAGCAGGGGGAGGCTGAATTAAAAAAAAGCCCAGAGAATTCTTACAATGTGGCCGTGAGTAAACAGGACGAGACGGTACACACACACACACTGCATGAGGCGGCAAACAACACACAGTGCTCAGACTTTCTAGTGGTGTGTACTCATTGTCACATTCTTGACAAGAGGGGTTAGTATAGGGTATGGCCGTGATCATTAACCTCCAATGTCAAATATTAATGTGGGTACATGGAGTTTTAAAATGAAAATATGTTAATCCAAACATGCCTGCATAGCCCGTATTCTGATCGTTTTGAAAGTAAATACTCACACAAGTGCAGAATAAATTTCATTTCCGCAATGTTATTCGCAGGCTGAAATTGAATCATGGCCGTGTATTTGGGATCATCACTTTGTACAGAGATGCTGTACAGCAAGACAAGTGGCCAGATAGCTGTGCTGGGTAGCACCAGATGTGGCATGTATGGGCCTGATTTCTACATTGTTGAATCTGTCCTGGGTACAGAGGTTGGGTCAAATGGTCAAGGAATAGGACCTTTGACAAGATCTCCTTGGGTGCCTCTCACAGCTGACCCCAACTTGGGCTGTCCAGTTGTGACAGAAAGGGAACGATGAATTCATGACTGCACATAACAGATGGCCATCATATTCAAAGGCTGAGATGGCATATTGGCAGTGAATGGAATTGAGTTTTAGAATAAGGATCAACCCTTTGTCTGCCCATAGTCACATCCACAATAGTTCCATTATGTTCTAGCATTTTGCAAACATTATCTGCCCAGGATTGAATGATTGTTTAAAATTTGACAAAACTGTCCATTTTCTATAGAAGACTTACAGAAAAGTTGGCCCAGATAGCAAATTTATGAGGTATGCTCCCCCAGCCCCCCCCCCCCCCTTCCCCCTCGTAGGCAGTAAGAGTGTCGAAGTTGCTTGGAGAATGGAGGAGTACAGCACAGTGGCTGTACCTTCCGTGGTTTATGAGAACTGGATGTTGATGTATTGGTGATTGTATGTGGTTTAGACAGTGTGTGTGGTTGCCTCCACAGCAGACCATACTCTGCACTATCTCTACTACACTTGAGAAACACTGTGATTGGCCTGTGTCAGAGGCACTATCTGAGGTAGGATGTAATTTCAGCTTATTTTATACTAAAAATTCTTGCTTCTGCATATTCCCACCTGAAAATACAACTTAACAGAAAAAATATAATATTCTGATGGTATGTATACTGGACTGTGAAGTTATTGACCAGGGCAGCACACACAAAAAGACAAGTAGTACGTAAGATTTGTAGGCTTACATTACTTTCCTATGTACAAAGGCTTTAAAGTCTACAAGTTCTTAGTTGAACCATGTACATGTATAACCTTCATGTCCAAAATATGGAGCATTAAAAAGCACAACGGATATGGTAACAGTAGGCCTAATGCTAATATACTTAATGTGCACAGAATGAAGTCCTGTAGTTAGCATGTAATATGGTTTTAATGAAGGAGGTTCAGCTGGTGCTGGTGCCAAAGTCCCTGACACTTGGGCACAGGTCCAAGGTTGTTCATTGACTTACCGTACTTGTCTGGTATGGCTATACATGCTGTAGTCAGATATACAGATGGACAAATTTACTGAGTCTAACAGGTTATGCTTGTATGTTATGTCAGAGGAAAAACTGTTATTGCTTTGTAGGCGGTTGTTTCTTGGATGGTCGACATAGGAAATACACTCAAACCTGGCAGGACAGTAGAGCAATAAAGCAGTGCTGCTCATAAAATATGCAGCAATTGTCATGCATTTTGGTTGATTGTCGTTCATCAAAAGAGGTGAACAAAACTGTTAACTTTACTGCTGAATGGACCTAGCTTCATGCATTTTTCTTTCTGCTTGAATAGACAAAAGCCTGGCAACAGATTTACTGCAATAAGTGTGACAATTCTGCTACCAGGAGCCCAGGAAAGGTCAGATATAACTGGGCTTCTCTGTTGCCTGTTTAACCAAGACCAATCCCCATAAAACAAGAGAAAATTCAAAACATGGTTTGTGCAGCATACAAGGGCGGCAGAGGAAACAATCCTCGATTTGTTTCTAAAGGTCATTGGGTACTTCTTGTGGCTGCAGTGAATATGTTCACCACATTTATTGTTAAAATAAAAAGATATAGGTCATGGCAGTTTTCCTTTTTTTATCACACAACAGCATGATCCAACAGTGGTAGTCTGGAAGAGGGCATTCTTGCACAGTGTGTAGGGTATCACAAGTTTGTGTATTACAGATAAACAACACTGCTTAAAGTGTGGCATTTTGAAAAAAAAAAGTTTCAAATTGCCTCCTGGTATTAGGAGGCCCATAGTTAATATCAATTAAATCTTTGCTCTGTGATTAGAACATCTAGAGGGCAAAATTATTTTTCTGCTGACGTTTGCTCTCTGGGCAGAAATTTGAGCTGGGCAATGTCTTGTATAAGATACATGTACATGGTTTTGTGCAGAGGAATGCATTTTCCTTTTCTTTTTTGTTTTCATATTGTAGATTGTTGCTCATTAATGCAAAAATATTCAGAATCAGTTCCAGCAAATAGGCATGCATCTGGTCATCCCTGTGGTGTATACAGTAGATCAATTAAACAGCAGACAGGTGGTAAGATCACCATACAGCTGATCCAGTGCACATACATGTAGAAATTAATGTATGGACATCTAGGTGCTTAGTTTAGTTTAGTTTGTTTTTCATATTTTATTTTATTTTGTAACATTTCATTGTATCATTATATTTTTTTTTTTAATCTTTTCTCATATGTGCATATAACAGCTGTGATAGATGGATTTATGCATTGTCAAGAACAGCAGCTGTGATAGGACTTCTGTACAGTCAAAGATTCTCCTTGCTAGTATGTATTGCATTACAAATCCAGGACCAAGTAATATAGGAATTAGGTGATAATGCATGTATACAAACTTGCTAGAAGATTATACAATATGAAAGTTAGATGAGGAACATGACTAGTGTAGGAAAACTAACCCAGGGAGCAGACACCATGTTGCCATACATACTGTGGGCCAATCACTTTGTTGCCCGGCAGCCTGTGCAGACCTACTCAATTAGTACTTTTCTTGCCAGGGGCTCTCCCCTGCTAACAATTTTCATGGCAAAGTACTCATAAACTTTAATAGATCCCTGTTACATTACAAACAATAGGCCCTAGGTTGCTGGAGACTGTAATTCTGCTGAGAGGTGTTTGACTATAAAGCAATTTCCTGGGGGGAAAACTGAGTTGGAAAGCGAAATGATTTTTGTTGTTTAGACATAAGGGTACATATAAAATAAAATGTTTACAGAAACAACATCAAAGTATTACCAACTACTGTGAATTGCTTTATTTTCGCATGTATAAATTTTCATGGTTTTTGTATTTTTGACATTTCACTGTTATGGACATAATTCCTGTTCCAGCAATGTTAAAATACTATTGCACTTCATTTCTATTTTCACGGTTTTGTGCCACCTGCGAAATAAGTCAATATAAAGAGCACAGCAAAATTAAAGCAATTTACAGTCTTGTGATGTGCATACCATTGTGAAGTTATGTATGTACACAATGCACATGAAAACTGACATGTCAGTGTGGTCTCATCAACTTTTAAAAGCAGGTCCACAATTATAACATGCCTGGAGTTACTAAGACGTGCAGTGGTACCAGAGAGGAATTACACCACAATCAGTTAACTGTGACCCATAATGTGGTAGGTCATAATGTCAGCCAACTTTGCTGGGCTGGTCTAGTGTATACTGCATATAGAATCATTAGGAGAACACAAAATGGTAGGTGTATTATGGGTGGTTGCTCATAATGTACACATTTAAACAAACGTTAGAAGTGACATCAAATATGCATACGGGTATGTACGTAACAGTTAAACGACCTATTTGCCCAGTGCTGATCTGAAGGGGGGAGGGGGGGTACTGTTTCTCAGAAGAAAATGAAAAATATTTAGGAATATTTCTCAAAATACAGAGGTCACAAATACAGTAGCATGGGAAGGGTAGATCCACTCAGGTAGTCATAATTACACATGTATCTGATAAATGACCTTCATGAGTGTTGATGTGGGCATGTGACAACAAAGACCATTGTCAGCTGAACAGGCGAAAAATTGATTTGCATGGGTCAGCCAACAGTGTTGGTGGTGTGGTGCACCACTCCATGACCAATGGACAGTTTATGTATGATTCACAATAGAACTGGGCCAGAACAGGATATTTGGGTATGGTGTATTGCAAAGTCAAAATGACAGAAAACAGCTGGGGTCTTTTGCTGTGAAAAAATCCCAAACGTCCATGTTATTAAATTCAGTTGAATGTGGTGCTGTGAAAGATCAGGGGAAAAAAGACCAGAATGGTACACATGAAAATCACCTTGGGTGGTATTCAGGAAACTTTTTCAATCAGGAAGTTCATTATTGTTCAATCTTTTCATTTTCATTTTCATTGATACCATCCCAGCAGAACATGCTTGAAGAATCAGTATGGTGGAGTTACTCTGAAAGATCAAGTGACCAAAGATATGTTATGGGGCACATGCTTTGAACAATCAGGTGACCAAAGATATGTTATGGGGCACATGCTTTGAACAATAAAGTGACTCAAAGACATGTTATTGTATACTTACACTGAAGGAGCAAGTGACCAAAGATAGTGTTCCAATGTAGTTACACATTTCAGATTAAGATCCAACACAGTGTGGTATAATGGCACAGTTGCTCTCAGCCTCTTAAAGATCCTGTGAATGAAGACAACTTGGAGTGATGCACTTGCAAGTGGACTCTCTGCTCGTCAAATTGAACAAAAACAGCATGCCAAGGGAAGCTGTTTCCCGTAGCATGCCAAGGGAAGCTGTTTCCCATAGCATGCCAAGGAATGCTGCATCCCTTAGCATGTCAAGGAAAGGTGTTTCCCTTAGCATGCCAAGGGAAGCTGTTTCCCATAGCATGCCAAGGGAAGTTGTTTCCCTTAGCATGCCAAGGGAAGCTGTTTCCCTTAGCATGCCAAGGGAAGCTGTTTCCCATAGCATGTCAAGGGAAGCTGTTTCCCTTAGCATGCCAAGGGACGCTGTTTCCCATAGCATGCCAAGGGAAGCTGTTTCCCTTAGCATGCCAAGGGAAGCAGTTGACTCAGTTCTAATTCAAGGGGGAAAGGGACAATGGTGCAATTGCACTGAAATATCCAATAATGGGGACAACTTGGTGTGATGCACTGGCAAATAAAGGGACCAAAGGTGCATTTTACAGATCAGGTGGACAGTAAAACAGGTGGATATGGTTCACAGAAAGACACTGTAGTGAGGCTAATGGGGTGTGGTTCACCGAATAGTTCGGTTGGGTATGATTCACATTGAGTTACCAGCAACAGCTTTGCAAGATCAAGTAAACAATCATGTACAGAAAAATTACTAATTTATTAACTTTTTCATCATTCATCTCCTGCAAGCCAATTACATGGCACATATTTTTTATAAACAGAAGCATAAAAGTGAGAAAATATCACAGGCAAAACTAGTGTTGTAATTATTTGGGGACAGGGAGGGGAATATGCAAGAGGCTAGGAGAATATGCAAGAAGCTACTCAGAACATTCTGATGACATTGGTGACTATTTTGAATGGCCTGTTGTAACATCATTTGTTTGTTTTTATTTGCAGATCAAGAAAAATTGAAAAACGGGGAATATCCATTTGCAGTGCCCGTAACAGATGTTGGACAAAGAGTGAGTACATTCTTCATACATCTGTTGGTGGTACAGCAGTACCCACTATACAGCCAATGATTTTCCGTTTCAAACAAAGAGGAATTCCGCTTCATCAGCAAATTTTTTTTTCAAATTCCGTTTCACTGCTATATATTTATATATAATTCATATTAGAAAAATACGAAATTCCGTTTCAAGGATGAAAAAATGCACAATTCCGCTTCGGTTTCGGAAAAAAACAGGAAATCATTGGCCCTACCGCTATTCAAGGCTTACTTCTACCAGCAGAATGTGGTTCCATGTGCAGCAGCACCCGCTATTCAAGAGTTCCTTCTGCCAACATAATATGGTCCCTATACAGCAATACCCATTATTCAAGACTTACCACTGCCAGCAGAATGACATAATGGGTGGTCCCATAGCTGTCATGTGAGATTTTAGCTATTTAGCAGATTTTCCACCATTTTAACACCTGATTTCAGCTTAATTGATCATATGTTTCCTTCATATTTCATATTAGTTCACCTATTTTGAACATCAATTTTTTCTTGATTTGGAGGCATTTCAGATTGATTTTTTTGGTTTATCTAACTGCCCCTGACATGCCTGGCATATACGTGCTACTCAAGGCTTACTTCTGTCAGGAGAATGCGGTCCCACACACAGTAGTAGTTGCTATTCAAGGCCTACTTCCACCAGCAGAATGTGGTACCATGTATAGCACATCTAATTTCAAGTGAATGTAATGCAGAAGTAGGATCCAGTGTCTTGAAAGAATGACGTTAGGAAAATGTGGTTTCTCATAAGAGGTGATCTGTACAACAAGAACAATCATCATACCTTCACCCCTTTGATGAAGACTGAGTGATCATCAGTGTTGCTGGTGCAGTGCCCCATTTTTTCTTTGACCTTACCTACTAGTTACTGGTCTGCTGGTGAGGCCACATACCAGTACCGCTGCCCCCAATGATATGAAAATAGAATTCTTGCCCTATCCCTGGGTGTAGGTACCAGCAGACCATAGCATAATTAATATCAAATTTCCCTGGGGCTGTACCCTGTAGGAGTCCCTCAGGCAAAGGTAGGTCCAGGAGCTTGAGAAAGGGTACGAGACCATGCAGTGGTACTGTAGGGTCAGGAATGATTCTTAGTCAACATGTGAGTGAGAAAATGTTTTAGTATTTATCATCTTACACCAGGCCAGTTTTGGAGAGAGAGAGAGAGAGAGAGAGAGAGAGAGAGAGAGAGAGAGAGAGAGAGAGAGAGAGAGAGAGAGAGAGAGAGAGAGAGAGAGAGAGAGAGAGAGAGAGAGAGAGAGAGAGAGAGAGAGAGAGAGAGAGAGAGAGAGAGAGAGAGAGAGAGAGAGAGAGAGAGAGAGAGAGAGAGAGAGAGAGAGAGAGAGAGAGAGAGAGAGAGAGAGAGAGAGAGAGAGAGAGAAGCTGGTTGGCACCAAATGACTGGTCTTTAATAACATACATGGTCAACCCTTGCACCTGTACAGACAAATTTGTCCTTTCTTAGTTGACATGCAAGACTTTTCCATGGTGAGCTATGATGAAAATGCATTGTATAATAGTGGATGAACGATATCAATGGGACCACAATACACCCTTTGCTGGGTCAGCAATGTTTCCTGGGGCTTTTTTAGTAAAGCAAAGCATCGGAAAAAACAGGGAAAAACAAAGAGAAAAAGTCTGGTGTCAATTTGGGAAGGGCAAAGAGTTAAAGAGAAGTCTGGTGTCAGCTTGGGAAAGGCAAAGAGTTTTAAGGTAAGTCTGGTGTCAACTTGGGAAGGGCAAAGAGTTAAAGGTAAGAGGATCTTTGTAACACAGAGATGTGCTCTGTGCAGCAGATCTGTCCCTGGACACACCCAGTGACTGATACCTCTGAACATCCACCTGTCTACTTCACTGCATTGACTAAAAATACATAAGCATGATATGTAACTCTGTGCCCAGGCCTTATACTGGTTAACTCTCTTTGTACAGGTGTTAGGTTTTCCGACATGCAGTTGGAATTATTGAACTCTAGATCGAAATTCTGTGTAAACAGAGGCTTAATAGGAGTTGCTCAGGTAGGTAAATTGCATGTAACACTACTTCCTGTTGAATTAAATAACATATAACACACTTCTGGTGGACAACCAGTAGCCAGTGGGTGAAGCTGGATTTGTTTACCAGCTAGGTGGCTCCACTTGTAAGGAGCCAGATACCAAGCTCAAGTTACCAGTGGTGCCATCTACAGAGCACTTCGTCAATTCAGGCCACAGTATGCCTTGTCACAGGTCAGTGGTTTTTTGCATTGCCTTGCAGTCATGCTATAGCTGCCCTTGCTGCAGCTCTGGCAGATTTTTTCTATGGAATGCAACATAAACTGTATACTTGACTTGTTGACACTTGGAAAAAAAGCCAGGGTCCTCCACCATGAAATCCTTTGACAAGGTAGTTATATTTTCAGCAGTTTTGAACATTCCTGTAGAATCACAAAATTCTTTCAGCAAACAACTTTGTGGTGATGATGGTACCAATAAATGTAAGTATTCACACTGAATTTAAGATCCATCGAGGATAACTTGGGTTAAAAAAAAAAAAAAAAATGATGGCTTTGTAGGTTTTCCCCTGGAAATTATGAAAAAGTAGGGGGGATCGCCCAAGTTAACAAATATTGCCAAATTTAAGCCCTTATTTTTGGACTAAAACCCTAGAATTTTGGGGCTATAGGCCTTTGGAGAAAAAATGGACTTTGATAGAATAATGGTAAAGTTACTGTGATGTACATTTTGCTTAAAGCTATAACAAGGTAAGAATTTTCCACACATTGTAAACTCAAAGGTAGCCCACCTTTCTCTCTTTTCATCACACACACAAAACAGGAATATATCTGATACAAATTTGTCCCAAGCAAGAAAACTCCAGAGTGATGTCACATTTACCACCTGTCTGCTGGCAAATTCTGGGGAAAACCCTGAGATTGACGCAAGAGGAAGACCACATAGGCCCCCACCCCAGCTGAATGGACCTGTGGAGAAGACGAAAAGCTTGTTTTAATAAGGAATTGGAATATAGGCCCATTGACAATACCAGTGCAACACACAGTGAATGAATGGGAAAGAGAATGATACGGAAGGCATTCAGTGTGTGCAGCATGGATCCTGTATTGTATGGATGATTAATGTATTACATCTATTAGTTGCTACTGTTAGGTAATCCAGTTTGAATATTAAATATGCCAATGGTACATTTGACTAAACATAATGTTAACTCATGCATTGCTGCTGTTATTGTGTATTCATTTCACAGTAAAACATGAGATAAATATAAACTGTAGCTCGTACGAGTATCTGAGGCCACAGAACAGACTTGCATGTTCTCTGGGGCTCTGGCTTTGCAGTGTGCCACCTACCAAACAACACACTCACCTGTCCTGTGGACCCAACCATGCCTACTCACTATAGTCTGACTATTTATATGTCAGCCAAAAAAACCCAAAATATCCTGTGTATTGTATTGCATTCATATTTTAAACTTTTTCAAACAGAATATATATATACCCTTTTCTTTAAACAATCTCCAATACCAGAATTAGAGACCTTTTAGTGTCATGTCCAGATTCAATCAATGCTGTTTTTTAAAAGTGATGCACAAGTGGATTAAATTGATCTTTCAGAAAAATTATTAAATATTCAGTTGATGTGGGTGCAGAGTGGCCACCCTCCACCACCACCCCTAAAAATAAAAGTAAAATATCTCAATAAGAAAAGAGATGCAAAGAACTTTGATTAATGTGATTTTCAATGAGGAGGGAGATATTTTTCAATTTGATACAATTTATCCATGCACAAAGTTTGTCTTTGCCATGGTTTATGGCCAGTGATTCATGTAGTTGAGAACAGCAAGCAATGGACTACAAAGCAGATTGGGGTCAGTCAACAGGAAGTTCGGGAGGACCAACTGTGTGTAAAAGACCCGAGAAGGAGATTTTTCTTAAGAATTTTTTATTGGGTATGAATGCATACATTCAGTGCTGGAGGTGGAATGGTTCACTGCGTCTGTGCCAACACACTGGGAAAACTTGAGTACAGTGTGTCTTCTGTAACCTCAGTTTTTTCCAACTTCTCAGTATTTCTTATGTCCAGAAAGGTATAGGGAAATTGTTTTGACCATTGTTTGAAAAAACAAGATTAAGAGATGTATTCAGAGCCTCAAGTTTTAATTTAAGTGGAGAATCTTGATTTTTAGTACTGAAAATTGTAATACTAAAGGGTGAAAGAAAACGATTGCTGGGCTGATGTTGGGAAAGCATGGAGATAGCATGCCTCTGTCACATGTCCCACATAAGGTCCATTGAGCACCTTTTAGAAGAAAAATGAGTACATATGCAGATATACAGGTGGTAAGAGGGCATGAGAAATCTGAAGGTAAAAAGAGAAAGGTTTTAGAACCAATGTCACTTCCTTCTACTTGAATTTATGCATATCTGTCAGAGTCCAACATAAGAAAAGGCTTATAACTTAGAGCTCTCTTATATAAGATGCCTTTTTCTCTGACTAAACTGTCCAGATCTTTAATTTCCATTCTTTATCACTGATCAATCATTATCCCACCCCGAAAATTATATAATATATTTGTGAAAGTTTGAATTGGTGGGAGAACTTGTGGAAGAAAGTGCTCCTGGTAACAGGTGCATTGTTGCGGGTGACGAACCACTGGAGATGTGGGTGTTCAAGGCCCTCATTCCTCCGGGGTCACCACATGTCACAACCACTCCATGCATTGTATTTGTGGTACAGTCATGCAACAACAAGGTCAACCCCCACATTTTAGCCGGTAATTTCCAGCCACAAAAGTTTGAAAAGCTGTTTAAGTGCACAGTCTGAATGTATTAATCCAGAAGAGTCCTTCCTTATGTTTAAAAAAAAAAAAAGACGAGTCATGTGAGGAGTGTTATTTATTCTTTTTTTTGTTGTTTTTTTTGTGTCAATGTAGTACAACAGAAGATCATGGACCTAAGTCTTGCTAGGAATTTATCAAAGGATCTCTGGGTGGTTGATTTCTAGAAAATACCTAGTCATTTCAGGAAGAACATATTTTTCAGTTGAAGTATGCATAAAAAAAGCCAACTGATGTCCATAACTGTAGCCAACCAATGCCCAGTATTATAGCAGTACGTTTGGCACTCAGAATTTCACTGGAAGGTATCTATTGAGAGGGTAAAATGCTCGATGTTAAACAAAAACTAGGTTGATATCATAGACAAGTGAACTCCAGCAACATGAATGGATTGCAGTTTATGCCCTGCGCCACAATATGAATAGAATCAATCAAAATTTACACTCGAATCAGAGCTGGTCTATCAGGAACACAGACATTACCTCAATTATATTTCCATTGTTTGTTATATTTTCATTCTTGGCTTGGCAAACATGTCACACACTGCCACTGCTTATTATCCCACTGAGGAATTACCTAGAGACACTTGACAGCACTGTTCCACCAACTGACATCCCCCCCCCCATCCATCCATCTATCCATGCAACCATCCAGCCCCTTGAAGTTGTCTCTTGCATTTAATTTATGGAAATTTGTCAACTGTTTTCACCTCAAGAAGCAAACCTGATCAATATGTATGAATTTCCTGGTCACTGTGACCAATATGCTGAATACCAAGCATTATGCTGCATCTTGACACTGAAGCTCCCTCTAGTGCAGAAAAGCTGTATAATATGAACTCTTAAGACTTGAGGCACTTTGTGTGCAGAGCACCAGACAGATTAACATAAATAGAAACAATGGGGCAACTGTATTAAGAGAACAGCATAGATTGATGAATGAGCTCTCACAATAGAGCTATATATCAAACGGTAATTCTTCCAAACCAGATGATTAATTTAATTTAAAGTCCATTTGTATGATTACCTCTTCATATCATCAAATGTGAATAATAGGTGTCACCTTGCATTATAATCTGTGATTAATAAGCTCATAAAAGTGTAGGCTATTGAAAAAATGAACTTGGTCTTGGTAACATTTTGACTGACATGTGTAGATAACCAGTTGGTTTGAAGGAATTGCAGGCTAGTGTGATAAATTATGGTAATTACACAACCTCAGGCAGGGACAGGTTAGCTTATGGAGAGTAAAGAGTTCGAACTGCGGAATAGGATATTGACTACTAGGAAGTGGTTCTGGGCAAAAAGACACAAATACAACCTCAGATCATTTATTCGTTTGAATGTTTCAAGTCCAACTTTACACTTATTGTTATGCTCCCATCCTACCGGAGGAGGGGCATATAGAAATCGCTTTTTCCATCTGTGCGTGTGTCTGTCTGCTATTCGTGTCCAGGCTGTAGTTTGCTTGTCTGTCAACTTAGATTAATGAAACTTTGCACACAGGTCCATCTGGACATAAGGGTGTGTCTGGGGGTGTAATTTCTTTAATCTTTAACTCAGTTTCATGAAATTTCGCACATGCATATATCTTGACCCAAAGGTGTGTCATGAAGTAAAACTAGGTCACTAGGTTAAATATTTGGGTCACTCGTATCTCCTGGTAAAATCCTGTTCGCACTGTAATTTCTTTACTCATTAAGTTAGTTTTATGAAACTTCAAACAGACATATCTCAACCCAAGAGTGTGTCATAGAACAAAAGTAGGTCACTAGGTTAAGTATCTCAGTCATGGTGAGGCCTTCATATACACACATCTTGACCCAAAGGTATGTCCTGTAACAAAAGTAGATCACTAGGTCAATTTGTATGTGTCCTTGCATCTGTCAGTCCACTATACTGTGTCTCGGCTGCAATTCGCTTGTCCTTCAACTTAGATAAGTAAAACTTTACACACAGGTGCATCTTGGCATAATGGTTTGTCATGTAACAAAAGTAGGTCACTAGGTCAAGTACCAGGGTCAGTGCCATATCCTTAAAAATCCTGTCTGGGCTTTAATTCCTTTACTATTTTACTTAGTTAAATGAAACTTCACACACACACGTCTTGACCTAAAGTTGTGTCATGAAACAAAAGTAGGTCACTAGGTCAAGTATCTGGGTCACAGTGATTGCCTACTTTTATTGACTACAGTCATTCCAAAATGAGACCTGTGATTAGCAAGGTTACAAATGAGGTGAGGAGGGCACAGATCCAGCAATTTCTTATTGCATTTTATTTTACAAATGTACTTACAAAAATTTGTTTGAAAGCTATTAATAAGGACAACAAAATTATTGTCAGCTATATACAAGTCAGTACATGAGCCTATAAGACGCAATGTACTGGAACACGTACTAGCAAACATTATACATGAAGTATAGCGTGACAGTTTCTATGCATACCCTAGCTTACATACACAGAACCTTTCCCTCTCAGTTTTTAAAGGCCCTTTTACAAAACCCCCTTCTCCCGCAGGAGAATGACCTTAGCCTAGGACAGGGACACACAGGTGCACTGAACCAGCCCTTCATTAAAGTACTAAATAAACTATGTGGTCGACTGGTAAGGCTGAGGTTGTTCACACCATTTACTGGGTCATAGCCATCCAAACACCACATTCAGGCTGGGTCAAGGGGCTGGGAATAACTTTCATACTTCTCCTAGTGAACATTGTAGCCAGATCTTGGATTTAGGATGAAGGGAATGGCAGTATAAACCTTTTTACTTACTTTTGTTATACAATTTTTCAAATTCTTCACATACCTTTGATATACATTTATGTTGAAAAAGGTGATTTGCTCTGCATTAATTTCAGCTTTTTCACATTTTCATCATAAAATGATACTCATTTCCCTCAATTCACACAGCAGTGACGTGTTGTTTTTTTTCTGCATGAGTTATGCAGCATGTTCATACCTCCATTAATCCCTCCCCCTTGAATTAAGACTGATTCAACAGCTTTCCAAGGCATAGGTTGGGCACTTAGTGCCCACCCACAACAAGAAAAGCTGTTGACTTGGGCATGTCATCGCATGTTATCTTGATAGGTCTCATCTACAATTATTCTCAGTCATACAGTTTTTCATTACTGTTGAAAGTAGCTGAAAACAACGAAGCAGACGACATTTGATGAGGAGCCATTTATGGCTAGCTTAAGGGGAAAGGGTTAAAGAAAATGCTGCCAGATTAAAAGAACTAGAGGGCTTGGTTTTCTTGCCAATCCCCAAGTAACAAATGGATGGATGGACAACTCGTCTCTCATCTGCTGTTAACAGGAGCTCACACATTGTTCCTATTATTTCCAAGAAAAAGAAAAAAAGAGATGTTCTTAGACATTGAAAAAAAGGGAAGATTTCAGCAGACAGGTAAGCAGCCATGCTTCAAAAAAAAAGTAATTACATGTATTCCTTATATATATAAAACAACATTTCTGTCTTCAAATATGAATTAAAATGCCTACAAGTTGAGGTTGACAGCCACTGTGTGAGAGTGTTATAAGCGGCAGAAAAGTGGAGAGCGAGAGTAGTAAGATCACAGATGTTCAGTGGTATATGGGAAAAAGGACAGCAACAGTGTTAGAGTGTTGTTATATCATAGGATGACAGGTGTTCAGTGGTAAATGGGAAAGAGGACAGCCACTGTGTAAGAGTGTTGTTAGATCATAGATGTTCAGTGGTACATGGGAGAGAGAACAGCCACAGTATCATGTATGAGGGTGCTGTGCGATCATGGGTTATCAGTGGCATATGAGAAAAAGGACAGCCACATAGTAAAGTTTCATAGAGATCCAGATTCAGATTCAAGCTCTTTATGTGACAAGAAATATAGATCATAAAAATACAAAAATATTGGTAAACATTTCTTACAAACAGTACAAAAACCCCCCCATGAAGATGGTACAAGCAACACCAGATCATGGATGTTCAGTGGTACATGGGAGTGAGACTCATCAAGCTGATATAGGGTAGTTCACTTCTGATGGCTAGACTCAGTATTATCCTTAGTAACTGCTATTTAATAGTGCTGCCATTAATGTGTTCTCATATTGCAAGTGATCTTGAAATACAGGAAAATTTATTAAAGAAATAGACTGGTGATATTGAAGAGCGGTTAAAAATACATGTGGTCTCCATTTGTTGGGAGGAGGTACAGTTACCATGGTTATTTAACTGTTTGACTACTGGTATTTGAACTGAGTGAACAGCTTTCCTCAGTGCTGTTTGTGTGCAGTGCACCAGTGTGCTAAGGCAAGCTGTTGGCTCATTTCTGCCTGTTTTACTGTTTCCCTGTGAAAGTACAGGCAGCCAGTAATTGAATGAATGCATGATCTTGTCATGAATAATAGACGTTCAGAATCACAAGATGACAAGGATGACTTTACTTGCACGTAGCACAGGAAGAGCAAATTTCATGCTCTTACTTGATGCTGGTATTTGAACATTTGAACAAAAGCACTGTATTTGTGTCACAGAATTTCTGAGATGTGAAAGCTGACGATTGAATTTTCAAAAACATACACATGGATTCACAGTGCAAGGATATGCATACTTGTGTATCTACCAGAACATATTGTTTTTAACTCCAATCCTCTTAAATCAGGAGTCTTAGACCAACTCAACCTTTTGGAACTACTTTTCTGGAAAAGATATTAACATAATTCAGATGAAGTTTCCATGGAAGACTGGAGACTGAAGTTTAATGATGGCGACCATTTATCACACTCTGCTCCTCTGGAATAAAGAGAAATAGGTTTGTGAATTTTTTGCTCTTGCTTCAAAGGAAGATACTGATAGTAGTCAGCAGTGATGACAGCAACTGGTCTTCAGGAATGATATGACAGTAATTATCTTATCCCACACTCCCATACTGAGAATAGTAACTCTTTAGAATTACCAGTTTGGTTGATTTGGTCAGGAATCAACTGTGTATCAGGGCCTATCCACCGGGAGTCTGACATGAGGAAATTATGCGGACTGGATAGTTGTCATGCCATAATGACGTGGGCCAACCATCCATACATAGACACTGGACAGCCATTACAGTCAATTGTGGCCATGGTCATCATTGCTCAGATCGGACACTGCATGCAAGTCTTCAATGTGAAGCCAATCTACCATAATTGTTTCTCCTTGACAAGGTGTCTCCATTAGGGATTAGGCAATCCTGAAGATGCTTAGTTACGTGTCACTTCCTTTCGGGAGTCTCTACTCGGTGTGACAATGAGATACCATTAAAAAAATGGAAGAAACAAATGTGCCAAGAACAATTACGCCTATGTTGTGTGTCCTTATCTGTGGGAAAACAGAAGGTCAAAGATTGAATGCCAGCAGATGTTGGACTCCAGGCGGGCACACAGGTTTACCACTTATTACCGGTCCTTGACAGGAAACCATTCATCATGGTCTCATTTGAATGATGTGAAATACAAAGTGACTCCATGTAATGGAGTATTTGCAGTAATTGGGTCTTGTCTAGCAAGCTCAGGGTCTTGACATAGTGAATATTGAAATTACCAAGCAGAACTTGGTCAGCTTGATATGCTGACAGTGGAGCCAAAGGGAACATCAGGTCTGTCTGGCAGAAATCTTCATGATCACCTGGCTCAGACCTTGCACTGCAGAGTGGCATCTCACTGACAGTTTGAGCAGGCAGCATGTTCGCAGCCAGTTAAAGGATATTTTTATTGTTTATGTTCATTTTCATTTGTGATTTTGGGGTATTTAAGTTAAAGAATGCCCATCCAATGAAACATGGACACCCATATGTATATAATGTACTTGTAGGAATTAACTCTTTCAGTGCCAATTATGTCCGAAGTCGAGCTACTTAAGTCAGACCAGTCTGAATTATCATTAGGATGACAGATTTGTATTCCTTGTAAAAAGACCTTTAATTCAAGTATCAGTGTGACTATAGTAGCAGAGAGAATACCCTAGGTCAACAGCTTTTCTCGGCATGCATTGGGTGCATTGCCCCCAATGTGCCCCAAGAAAAGCTGTTGATTCATTCCAAAATGTGACACTGAAAGGGTTAAGACTTTCTTGTAAAATACATGTATATTCCTCATGGCACAGAAAATTCTCATCTTGTCAAAGGATGTTGACAGTCTTCCATGAACTGCACATTTCAACATAGTACATGTATTTCAGGTACTTATTTCTGGTGCAGGGTTTGATGTATAATTTGCACAGCAGTAGACCCCTTTAGGACCCCAGAAAGCAGCACTTGATGGTCTTATTTGCATAGAATTTGCTCATTTGCATGTGAGATAAATAACTCCCATTGTAGCTTTTACCTAAAGGGAAAACTTAATGCAAATGAACACCCCAAGTGCTGCCATCTGAACCCCACATTCCACTCTTGGCCTAATTCTAGTAATTTACTGAAAATGGAGCAATGTGAAGAAGTGTTATGCAAATCAGCAATCATTCAAGGTACTGTGTGCTTCTTGGCAGCAGCTGAAATACAATTCCAAGTTTTGAATAGTTGAAGTCAGTCACCATGCTTAGCTGGTGACCAATTTCCCTGTATATTGAGTTCAAACTGAATGAATTACATCTGCATATGTATATTCAGATGCATGATAGAAGATGCTTATGCAGCTTCCAAAATGCCTGTTCTAAAGGCTATGGCTTTTGCAGTGCCTGACAAGTCACCCCCCACCCCCACCCCCAACCCCGATGTTATTAGCCATGTAGTGAATGAGTTAAACCCTTTCATTACAACAAACAAAAACTTCAACTCCGTGACTTGTTTCAGCGAGTGTTCGATCATTTTGTCAGGTACAAGTACCAGCAGAAGCTTTGTGCACACCACAGGAATCACTCTTAAGTTTGATGGGGGTGGGAGGGAGACACTCCTATTTTGCCGGAATTGTCATTTCAGATGGAGTCGTTGATGTTTATTTTGTCAGTGGGCTAACGCCTTCCATTCCTTTGACACATTTTCCTTGATTTATATTTAGCTGGAGTTAGATGAGAATGGCAAATGCAGATTATCCATTAACAGAGCTATTTATTCACTCACGTATGAATATATAATATGTGAATCATGCCCCAGCCAGGGCAGCTGCAGCACAGCATGCCATGCCTTGTGGAAAGAGCTCAAGTAGCCAGCTACCATCTCACAATCATAGTAGTGAATAAGTTTAACTTGATGTTTTCTGATTCAGCATAGTGGTTGTAATAACAACAGGTTAGTATGACACTTCAAGGACCTTTCTCAAAAAGCCTAAGGGCAAGTCAGTCTTTAGCAGGTCAAAGTTTATTTCCTCCTGTAGGCTATTTTCTGAGCGTTGTAGTGGGCCATCTTGAGTACGCTTATACCTTAATTGCATTCCAGGTGTTTCGTCCCATGCTTTGTTTAACAAATAAAAAATTTTAAAAAAGAAATTAAGAAAAAAAAAATGTTAAAAGCAAATGCATGAGGACTGCAGATGTCTGTGTGTCCAGCTGACACAAATAGGTCTGGACTGTGTCTGACACTCATCCCTGGAGCATTTGACCTGAGGAAACCAAAGTTGACTTCATGTCAAGGATCTGGCCATTCTTCTACCAATCACTATGATTGACATTTAACTTTCCCATGCTTAGTAATTGCATAATCATACAACAACTCTCTTTGTTCTGTTTTTTTCTTTTCTTTTGAAAAAGTTGTTACACCAAAAACACCAGGCAAAAAATTTTGGCCATGACTATGCAGGACTGGATTTGTGTACCCACCACTTCCATGTATAATTGTTATTAGGAGTTTGTTGGAATGGTGAAATTGTGGTATCTTCCAGAGATTAACTCTTTCTCCCTGGAATTATGACTGAGTCAGCAACATATCTTGGCATGGGTTTGGTGCTTTACATGGAACCCATGCCAAAGAAAGCTGTTGATGTGGGACATGTTAAGGTACCATGTACAATTTTCATTAAAATTATTTTCCTTTCTGTTGAGATTACTTGAAAACGTTGAAGCTGACAACATTTGGCCACCAAATGAAAGGGTTAAATGTTTAAAATGGATCTGGTTCTGAAAGATAAGAGCACAACGGGAGAAAGCTAGACGGTTGACAATCCCATTTCTATGGCCCTGCCAGTGCATCAACACCACAGAGAAAGCCAGACAGTTGACCATCTCATATCAGGGGTTCTGCTGATGCTCCAACCTATTGAAGAGTTTGCAATTGCATTCTCATCATAGTTTCATCATTTTTTTTCCCCAACCGTAAAGCGGAAATTGTACTCAAAAGACCCAATTGTGTTAATGTAATTGACATGGATTTATCATTCACGGTGCTCATACTTGGACAGGGCTCTGCAAAGTTGGCACTCTCAGATATTTCTTTGTGGGGAACATGATGTCTCTATAAATGTACTGGTCTGAAAGAGGTTATTGATTTGCCAAACAGGATCCACTTTTCTATAAAGTGCCTTACAAATTGAAGTTAGAAACTATAAGTGAATGGGGATAGAGTAATTGCATGAGGCCCTGAAGAGTCTGATGCTGGCCTTGTTTCCAACTTTTGTGGGAAATTAGTCATGACAGGACAGAGTCGTCTTGCTATCCATAGCTTCTTTGTGTATCCAGTTGTTCTGTTCTGTGTCCTGTTGAAACTATAGCTGACTGGTGCTTCATGGTTCAGGCTAGGCTAACTCAATACTGTTTGTCATCTAAACAGTGAAATGCCCATTGCAGTCCTGTAAACCCTCGTTTCCTGACACTGGCCCAAACTGACTGCAGTTATAGTGCTGTGTGCTTCAGTTTTTTTAACTCATTCCATAACAGTCCCTGATTTTTCCATATATTTACCTGGATATAAGACGACAATTGCATATTTAAATTCTTTGAGAAAAGTGCTTTGGTTCAAGTACCAACATGCCTATAGTCTTAAGTCGTTGGTTCTGGCACTGCCTGGCAAGTCATGCTGCAGCATGACTTGCCAGGCAGTGCCAGAACCACTGACCAAGGCCTGTCACCATAGTATGGAATGAGTTAATCCAGTGTAGTGTGTTAATACAACACACTTTGAGTACAGTGAGCCTGACCAGAACAGCATGTCCTCAGGTAACCCTTTCCCACTGAAGTTGCATAAAACCACACAGATGTATAGATGTAAATTGTCGTCTGCCTTAACATTTTTACTTAAATTTCTCATTACCAGAAAACATTTTTGCTAAGATTTGTATATAAGACCATTCATGATGGGAAAGGTGTTGACCTTGTCATACTGTCACCAGGAGGTATAACATGCTTTCTTGGAGAAGCTTGGGCACAGTCTGAGTGCCCACTCCGAGAAAACCTATTGGCATGGTTTTTATTCAGGGGTTTGGGTTAAGATCACTGTTTCTGTTACACTTGTGGTCTCACAGCATAAACAGTCTCTCATGATAGGTTTTGTAACTTGGAAATGCACTACACATGTCAGGAGGGTTTCGGGAGGGGGGGGGGGCGAGGAGGAGTGGAGGGAGCAGGGAGAGCAATCAAGGACAACCCTTTTGTTTTAGCAGAAAGCAGCCTGTTTGTTGTGATTGAAAACTTTATGTTGTGCATTCCAAAACATTTTTTCTGAGAATAAGATGTGTGTGTGTGTGTGTGTGTGTTGGGATTCTTTAAGGCTTTCGTGATTTATCTTATTGTACTTGTGCACATTAAGTTGCTGGTTAGTGACATTGGTATGAATATTTATACAGGAAAATGCAATTAAGTGGCATGAATAGTGGCCCCCATGTAATACAATGCTTGTCTGACTGGGCAGCTGGCTGTCTGTACCACTTCCATTTGTAGCAAAATATGTCATGATTGACAGGCCACTTCAAACTCAAGTTTAAGTCCGTCATGCTTTGACACCATTTGTTGACATGATTAGGGTTTAGGGACTGACCTCATTGTCAAGGTCGTAGGACCCATATATGTGCCAAGTAGGGTCATCTAGTCTGCCAGTGATGACTGTTTTTGTTACCATGTTCAGCAAGTTGTACATTGTTGTATTGACCCTGATGACATTACATGTGCTACACCATCTCTGCCAGTAATGTACCAATCAGCAACGTGAATCCTGTACAACCTTGTCAGGTAAATATTCATGATTGTGCCACTCGCTGTACTAATTTCTATTATAAAAAAAAAGCACAAATAAACAAACAATAACGTGACATTATCTGCAATACATTAAGCTTCCTGGTATGATGGATCAAATGCTCTTTGTTTTCCCACAAATAATGGATCAACTGCTGTTTGTTTTCCTCCGAATAATAGATCAAATGCGGTTTGTTTTCCCTCAAATAATGGATCAAATGCTCTTTGTTTTCCCTCAATGAAATTGGAATTGCTTTTGGATACCAAAAAGACTACTGTCGAGTTGAAAGGCCCAAAATGCAATATATTCTGAGTATGTCACTGGCTCTTGACCTTATGTTCTCTCAAAAAAGGCGCAGTATTATGTACATTGGGGGGTGGGGGGTGGGGGGTGGGGGGGGGGTCTTTTTTGTTCTGTTGCATTAAAGAGGAGAAATCTTGACCCAAACATACTTGGCATAACAAGGGATCCTGCAAATTGAAATTCTTCTGTTGATTGAGCACATTTATTCTTGTGGGAGGAAGGGGTTGTGTACTTGTGAAGCCTGACTGTGATTCATTACTTAACCCATTCCTGGTCAGTGTACAACCGAGTCAATAGCTTTCCCTTGGGATGGGTTGGGTGCAATGCACTACTTTGCATGTGTACGTATGGGTCCTGTGACTTTGAAAATGAGGTCAGGCACAGAATGTGCAGTGCACCCAACATGCAACAAGGAAAACTATTGACCTAGGGTGTGCCATCATGAATGGTCTTAAATACAAATCTCAGCAAAAATGTTTTCTAATAATGCAAAATTTAAGTAAAAACATTAAAGCAGATGACAATTTACATCCAGGTGCTTTTGGCAATTTGAGTGGGAAACGGCTAACCCTTTTCCGCTTGATTAAAGACTTCAGAGAGTCAGCAGCTTTCCTTTGCATTGGTTAGTTGCTGGGGTTAAAGCCTCAGTCACACTGTCATGATTTTATCATGGATTTGCTTATTTTAGCCCTCCGTGATGAAACATAATTAATCCATGGAAAAGTCTGTGATGATCCTTCATGATCCCTGTAGATCTTTGATGATCCGGCGATGGCCATGGAAGTTTTGAACTGAAATGTTCAAAACTTCCATGGCGCAGATGTGGCACACCACGGAATGTTCAAACCAAAGCACATCCCTAATTCAACCCTTGAATTACCGTGATGCGCCCCTGCACTACCATGATACAACCCCACATGTTCACCTTGCTTCCGTCCTGCAAACGCCATTCTCCCTGCAGGTTCACCTTACTTCCGTCCTGCAAACACCATTCTCCCTGCATGTTCACCTTACTTCCGTCCTGCAAATGCCCTTCTCCCTGGCCTTGCTTGTGTCATCAAGATTAATGTGATACGGATACATAGGGATGCTGTATGGTAGTTGAGGGCAGGAATCTGTAATGCTTACGCAACATTATCGTTGACTTGTGCCAATAGCGTTGTCCAACCATGAAAATCCGTACTACCACTGTCATCATTCCTCGCCATGCTGTGAAATTCAATGGTTGCATTACGGAAGATCATGGCAAACCCGTAAGTTTCCCCCATCTTGGCATCAGAAAACCACATTAAAACATTGCCAACAACACGGTCAACACATTCTTGCCATAGGAGTATACTTTCCCATGACAACCGGGCTCCAATATAGCATGTTTCCACTGTGAATTGTCTGTTCATGAAGAACCCTGATGGCCCGTAGTTGAATTCGTGCCAGTATGACCCAGGCTTAAGCATCCACCAACACTAAGGAAAGCTGGTGATCAGCAGCCTGCTATCTCGCTAGGTCTCAGCTACAATTTTCATTCAAATTTTTCATTACTGTTGAAATTAGCAAAAAAATGTCAAAGCAGACGTTTTTCCTCCAGCTGGTTTAAGGTGTAAGGGTTAAACTTCTGTGATCAGTGCACATTTACATTTGCATTAAACTAATGCAGTGTCAAGCAGATGAAGCACTCAACATTCATAGAAGATACCTTGGTCTTCAGTACTGCGGTCATCATGTATGAAAGGATCACGCAAAGTGAGTGACATCAAATGTAATCATGATAATGGATGTCAAAGAATGCAAGCAAGTAAAGCACAGAATGTGATCATGACAGTTATTAACAACATATATGAGGCAGATTTGAATTTACTGGTGACTTGCCATTTTACAGTAAGAATGTCTTGCGCATGTTTGTCTTTTCTGTGAACCAAAAATAAATATATAAATAAAATAGCAAGCATGCATGTTCATTTAACGTCTTTGCTTCAAGAAGAAACAAACAAACACAAAAAAAGAAAGAAAAAAGGAAAAGAAAAAGATGCTTATAAATTCAGCATGTGAGTTTGATAATATTGCTGATCCTTTGATGTGTAGATCCATATAGTCATCCACAAAGTCCAAAGTCAATTTTGAGAAGTTTCCACCTTGATGCATACATGTATTTAGCTAGTACGTATACCTGCTCAACTAGGCCAGGATAATTTACTTTGATCTTCGTATTCTTGGCATCATGTTCGTAATCTTACCTTATTAGCGTGGTTCGTTTTGATGGATAGCTGTGTTTCGAGTGATATTATGATTAATGCATAAAAATGTTGCCCAGCAGTAAGTTTGCAACTGAATTAATAGAAAGCTGCCATCAGCATCGGTTAGGTCAGCCTAACCAGCAGCTTTATGGAGAGATTCACCAGGACTGACAGGAAGCCATCGGGACTGCTTGCCACAGAGTAGTCCATTTTGTCATCAATAGCAGCTTTCTAAAATACTGTATTAAGTCCAATAAGCACACAGTGCCCTTAGAAAAATATAATTGGAAAGTATGCCTGAAAACAGGTAATGGACTAGAATTGAGATGGAAAATTTACCTATATCTATGAAAACCAAGGTTTCTTTTGGAGGTGTGTCCTTATTAAAGCATGTGTTCATATTGGAATGAATACTGTATGCTAAAAGTCTGAGTGCATTTTGGCCACCAACATGCAGGTGCCTACATTTTGTGTGCATGTCTTCATCACAGACCAATATTGAAGTAGTTTGCCTGGTTGGTTTCTCTCTGTGAACTCGCGCAGCCTCGACTGTGTGTTTTCCAAAGGAACGAAACCAAGTGCTCAGGCTGCAGCATTGGTTGCTGTATATACATGTACTGATATAGCAACAAAGGAGGCATTTGATATGTGTTCAGATTATGTGGCACAGTAAGTCCACATTTGCAAACCACTGGGCTTAGAAATACCATACTTGGAAGAAATTTGCAGTTCTGACCATGAAGGCTTTGTTTGGTCTTGGATCAAGACTTTCGTCTTAATATCCTCGTGTGGCTCATATTTCCACCAACTCTCCATGGAACCACAGGAACACTCCTTGTATTGGATTTTTTTCTATTTCTCTCTTTTGTTGTTAGACCTGTTTATGCTTGTATAGATCGGACTGCATAGTTATCCTTTACATAGGCATTGAGTCGTGATACCTGTAGTGGGTACGTGGACATATAAACAAGTCCACGGTCTGTCTCACACCTGTTGAGACCTGAATCTTTCACAAAGATCCAGATGCTGCTGGTGCATTTGGGTACACTTAACCCTCACGCATCCAGCACAACATGTAGCCTGTATAAAGTGTCTACAGTACTCCGCAGCACACATCAGTAATTTCAGCCTGAAAACTGTAGAAAGTTCATCTGTATATCTGATGTTTATGGTTGCAACTGATCTCAAAATTTTAGCTGGCAAAATGGCAAAAAAAAACATGCTGTTGAGATTTTGTAGGGTTCCAAGAGTTAACTGGGCTGACCTATTTACACAAAGAAATGCTGAGTCTCAAGACTACTTTACTTTAGATGTACCGATTTTAATTTGTATTTTTTGTATCAATTATCACATTTCTGCATTTAACTGAAATTTTAATTTCGATACTTAGGACATCATTCCTATAAAACTTAAAAATATGTTCAAGATAATATTTCATTATGGTTTTGTGACATCAGTTTAAAAAAGAACAGAAAAACACAATGAAGTGAAGTTAATGTACAGCGTGGTAAAGTATGAGATTTGTGACTTTTCCTGTCTGTTTCAATATACGTGTATATATATATAATATATGTTTGTATTTTTGGAAAGTATCTTGTACACATATGCAACGGGTCTGCTTTCGAACTGCTACCAATGTAGCCATGGTAGACAAATATAGCCTCTCAGTTACAGTGTTTATTTCTAGCAGAGAACCTGTTATTGTTGGCAGAGAGTTATTTATGTGAGAACAAGGCCTTTAATTATATTCAAAGCCACATTGAGAACAAGGTGAGAGAATTTGGTCAAGTGTGCAGCATGTCCTTATTCAAGTACATGTACACCAGGTTTATCTCTTAAATTTTCCACATTTATTTCTTTCAGGGGTAAGGGAGGCTGTAAATCCATGGAAATTTTCCCACCCTAAGGATAAGCTAAGAAATACAGGCCTGCACAAATTAAGATTTAGTGTAACCCATAAATGGGTTCCACTGGGGAAAAAATTGTGTAACCCTTTTTGTTTTGCATAACCCATTTGAAAGTGGTATATGTCTTGTTGCCAAAAATCACATCAATAGTGAATGGTTTAAGTTAAGTGACTGCTAAACTATGCAGCCTGTGTGTGAATGAATGCTTATATGCAATTTGTGTAAGCCTGAAATGTACATTTCTTTATTTAAATACTTGTAGTTACATGTGGGTGAGCTGTCCCTGACATCTTGGCTTTATTGACTCAGATTTACGGCTATTTTTACTGTGGGCTGGCAGCACAATGTCTATATGGCAGAGACAGAAACAAAACAGGAACGTATAATGTCATTTGGTCCCCAAAACCTGTAGCACTGATGTAGACCAGGCTCCCTCTGCCCATCTATGTGTGCAGAGAGTCATGTGAAGAGCTCATTATTGTGGCATATATCTTCATAACCAAGTCTGTTTTCCTTCAAGTAGTGTTAATAAGTGGTATGATAGATATATGAAGAACACTAAATTATTGTTAATACCCTGTATATTTTGTAACTGTATTTAAATGTTATCATACCAGCTTTAAATCATTCCATAGAATAAATAAAAGGTCAGTGGTTGATGCATTGCCTGGCAAGTCATACTGCATGTGTTGGCTGCAACATGACCGGGGAGCAATGCGAAAACCACAGCGTTTTGTTCAGACATGTTGGTACATGAATGAAAGCTCTGTGGACAGTGGTACCTGCTCTGTGTGGCCACCCTTTCTGCCACACAAAGTGTGGCCATAATACAGTGGGTGACCTGTAACTCCAGGTTAATTAACAAAGAAAGTTGACTCTTTGTGGCCACAAAAATATGCCCATGAGAGGTAACCTGCTCTTTGTGGCCACAAAAATATGGCCATGAGAGGTAACCTGCTCTCTGTGGCCATATTTTGGTGACATGAGATTGGCAATTGTTTTATGTTTAATTGCCAAAAGTCCTATCCTGAAGGATGCTGTTAGGCCTTTGGAAGGATATTTTGGCTGCCAAAGGGTGTCTACAGCAGAGGGCAGTGGGTGGGCAAGCCTGGTGACCAACCCAAAGAGGGAGAGTGGATAACCAGTTGCAGCAGAGAAACGCATCAGTCACAGATGCATTGATTGTTTGAAATACCAGACCCCAGTGTAACTAGTGCTTCAAGTCAGTCTTGTCTTCAGTCATTATTGGAGAAAGTGAAACTACACTATCTGAATCACAAGTATAATCATTCGGAAGAGAGAGAATAACATTGGCTGGCATCAGTTGGAGCCAGTCCAATGTAAGTGGCAACTTGTGTGAGAAACCGGCTGGCATGGAGCAGGTAGAATGCGGTCTGCTGTGCGAACCTGGCGACTGGGGCTTGCTATGTCTGGCTAGGAGAAATGTAGAATACATTTGCATTGCACTTACTGACTTCTGTGCATATGTCATGTACTTAGATCATGCATGTAAAATATATGCAGTCGGTGATCCAACCATGCCAATAGCATACCCTTTAATGCATGTTATGTAAAATTCATAAACATGTCTTCATTGTGTGTGTTTATCAGCCCAAGGGTGCATAACTGTCAAAGTGTTAACCGCATACAAAGGAACCAGATGACAAGAAAAGAGTTAACTCATGCTGTAACAAGGTGTTCTATGCCTTGTCAGTGGTTTTGCATTGCCAGGCAGCTGTCCTGATATTTTAGGCAGTGAAAAAACCACTGACCTACCACCAAGTACATGTACATTGGTATTGGATTAAAGACTACTTTCAGGAAGCATTTTGAATCACTGATTGACATCAAATTTCAATGCACAAGAAAAAAAATCACATGTCAGGAAGGGGTAATTTATTTAGGTCAGCAGGGATATATATATGTATATATTGTGTGTGTGTGTGTGTATATGTACGTACGTACATACATACATACATACATACATACATACATACATACATATATACATACATACATAGTGAAACCTTGCTTGAAAGACCCCTGCAGATGACTAAATTGTGGTCTCAACACAGGTACTCTGTCATAGGAGATACATGTACTTAAATAAGATGAAAAGTACAAAGTAGAGTGTCTTGAGATGGTGGTACAAAGAGTGTCTTAAGATGGTGGTTGCTGAAGAGAGGGCAAACTGTACGTGACTGATTGGACAAGGTGTTGTTAATGGGTAACATCCTGCCTGGGGGGCACGTGACTAAGAACGTTACAGATAAAGTGCTGAAGTTCTTATCTGTTCAGCAGACTGACAGGTGAGCATTGTGTTGATGCCACTGCAGTAGTTTAGTTGCTATAATTATAGGTGGAGATAAGGACTGCTTCTTGATGCTGTTTTTCGGTCCACAACACCCATATTGCCCCATTTACAACTGACAAAAGCTGAAGTGGAAGATTAACCCTTTCCCCCAAAACCGGCTAGTGGTCAAATGTCGTCTGCTTCATTGTTTCAACTAATTTCAACAGTTATGAAAAACAATTTTGACTAAGAATTGTAGATTAGATCTATCAAGATCACATGCCCCAGGTCAACAGCTTTCCTTAGCATGGGTTGGG
This sequence comes from Hermodice carunculata, assembly GCA_964020975.1. Classification (NCBI taxonomy): domain Eukaryota; kingdom Metazoa; phylum Annelida; class Polychaeta; order Eunicida; family Amphinomidae; genus Hermodice; species Hermodice carunculata. The sequence goes on from OZ026613.1 coordinate 102,111,277, forward strand.
CACTAAGTGAGTAAGTGCCCAACCCATGCCAAGGAAAGCTTTGACTCAGTCTTAATTCAAGGGTGAAAGGGTTAACATATTTATTATGTTCCTGTGAAGAAGGGCCAAGTCAGCAATATTTTGCAGTGTGGGTTGGGCACAATGTGCCCAACTCATGCCACTTGAAAGCCATGAACTTGGGACATCCTTTGCTGACCATTCCCTATACATCTCTGATTCAGCTTGTTTCTGGTACTGGAATGTTTGGCTAAAAACATTGAAGTAAATCACATTTCATATTTGGACACCAAAATTCAACGATTTGAGTGGAATAGGGTTAAATACAGTATTTCACATTTTAGCTGACTTCACAGGGGTTGACATTCAGGCAAGTCCTGTTGCCCAGGGCAACTAAATTTTCAGTCTGGGCAATAAAAAATTAAAAGCTCAACAAGATTTTAACCCACTGGTTGCCCCAAAGTGTTAAAAAATATATAATTGGACACAACTATCCAAAAACCTGAATGTCAAGCCCTGCTACATGTTTCACAGGACTTGCTATGCAGGGAAACTATTGCCCAACAATGAATGAGAAACCAAAAACTAGCTGGCTTGACATTAGTTCTTAAAAGGACTCGGAAATTAAGGGACGACATACTCATATGAAAAATGTGCGTGTACACATTAATGGAAGCAAGAGTATTTTAAGAACATGATTAATATGTAATGGCAATACAGTAAATAGACTGATTTTGAGTTGAGAGATGTGTGATATACAGTACATGTGTGTAATATGCTATACATGTCATAAAAAAAACAGCAGTGTAGCTGTTGGATATTATTGTGTGCAGTTCATTTGTAATTTTACTGAAGAGTGAAAAGAAAAAAAAAATATGTTCCTTTTATGTCGATGTACCAGAATTAAGAACATATTCTGCCTTTCTTGAAACCAATAACACAATACTTAAGTGTGTGTGCGCATGTACCGTATATGTCTGTCTGTATGTATGTATGTATGTATACACGTACATGTTTGTGTATGTAAAACTTCTATACATGTATTATGTATTTGAAAACATGTCAATTGGAAGAAAAAAAGTACATGTATGGCTTGGATGTATATTGTGAAGTTTTTATCAGTACAATGTTTTACCTATGCAACCATAGCAACTGCTTAACATGGAGTGCAGTACGTCATTGCCCTGAAGTGTCAGCCATTTGGAAGTGAGATTTATCTGCATACATGATATATATGAAAGTGGGATGTGCCACTGGGTCTGTAATTAACCTGTAATGTTATAGGTTCAGCTTTTCATCTTTTGTCAATTGTCAATACATGGCATTCATCCTAAACATTACCTCAGATTTTGCAAAAAAGGAGAAATGTATTTTGAAATTAACACATGATGTGTAAATTGAGTTGATATGGTGATATGTACACTGGTTGCGTGGTGCATTCTGAGCTAAGCTGCCTGGAAGCTGTTTATTACCATCAAGGTGATATGATTATGGTCTATGTACATAATCATTAAAAACGAGAGAGTTACCATCATTGTGAAGACAAATGCTTTAAGGTGTGGGTTTGTGAATTGATCAATGTCCTTAACAAGCTCTTTTGTTAAAAAACAAAAACAAACAAACAAACTAAAACAAAATGAACAAAAAAACCCCAGATTTCTTGTAATCCAATGCTTTGCGTGGCACAACTTGCCTGCAAGGCTGATCTATCTCCTACCTCTCCTGTGTTCTATATGGCTGTAAAATGAATACCTTGAGTTTATACCAATATTTTACCAGGTGTACAGCAAGCACGCATCAAGTGGAATTTCATGCAGCCACCTACTGTACTAATTGGCACTGTTTCACCTCTGTTTTCCAGGTTGCCAAGTTTTACATCGGCTATGACATCTGTGTTGCTGTGGGATTACTATTTGTCATCATCATGCCTATTGTGGGCCTGGTATTCTGCTGCTGTCGATGTTGCGGAAAATGTGGTGGAAACCCGGACCCCAGGGAGGGCAAAAATGCCAAATGCGCAAGGGTCACATGTGGCATCATTCTTCTCACTCTGAATACAGTCATGGTGTAAGTATTTCTGCTTTTGATTTTTCAACTTTTTCAGACACAAAAGATCTTTCTTGGTTTGATGCTTTCAGTGCTGAGTTGGAGACTGTGGTTTTTTCTCTTTCAATCGATCAAAATGTGGGTATGCTGGCACTTTAATGAAAGAAATCATGAGAAATTTGAAACTTAAATCATTATAAATCAGAGCACTACAACTTTGTTATGATTGTCACTGAAGGAGTTATTTGATTATGCATCCCCGTATGAGGGATGCATATAATGCCAAGTCCTATTGTCCGCTGTCTCTGCTGCACATCTTATTTTCCTTATATTTATGTCCTCTCTTGACCTATTGCCTCCTAATTTAATACAGATGATCTGTTGGTCTGGGAATTTTTTCACATAAAACACTATGTAACCTTGAGGTCAAAGGTCAATGTAAAATCCTCGTTTCATTTTTCTGCTGACTCAGCAATTTTCACATATTGGCTTATGCCTTTTTCCCCTTCGGCCTCATAAGGCCGACGGGTATTGTCGTACCCGGCGCCGTCCGTCTGTCCGTCCGTCCCGTGGTTTTACCACCATAACTTCAGAAATTTTTGAGACAGGACTTTCAAATTGCACATGGTATTACACTCCTATAGTAGGTCACTAGGTCAAGTATCTGGGTCACAGTGACCTATTCATTGAAATTTTGTTTACCACTATAACTTCAGAAGCTTTTGAGACAGGACTTTCAAATTGCATATGATAGTACACGACTGCAAGCATAATTGACCTTGACCTAATTTTCAAGGTCACACATGGGTCACAAGTTTGCTGAGTGACATTGTGCATCTAGAAATCTAAATCTTAAAAGAAAAGAAGCAACATAGGGTGATCTAGAAGGCTATCGAAAGTCAAGGTTATACCTTTGTATTTGACCTAATGTTTTTAAGGTCAAAGATCGAGTGTGCAATAGTAGTATTTGTGTAGGTAACTATACCTGATACTATGGGACACTATTCCTATTCACTTACAGCAAAAGAGATTGAAGGCGGCCGAAGGGTACTGCGGTCTTTGAACGGTATTTTTAAAGGTGTCATCATTGGCCCAAGGTTACTATTACACAGTAATAGGCTAGTACCTAGATGGGCTTTCAGTTTGTATACTTTATTTCAAAACTGAGTGACCCTTAAAGGTCAAACTGCATACATTCCTGTTGATCAAGTACTATGCAAGTCAATGGAGATTGCTATGCTAATTCACATTTTCAACTTCTCTAAAATAAAAGGCCAGATTTACTTCAAATCTAGTGGGGATGTTCGTCGGGCAGGTATCTACCAATCGTGTGCAAATGGTCATGCTCCAGTGATTTTGGGTTTTTAATTTTTGTTTAATTTTTGTATTCCTATTGGTTACCATGCAAGTCAATGGGGTCTGCAATGATAGTTCACTGTAAACCAGGTTCACTGGAAACTTTGGGTACAGATACTCCATAGATTTGGGGAATGTTTTCATGATTGTGGATGACCTTCAGGTTGTGGGTCAAGTCACAATGCCTTACAAAATAAAGCGGTTTCCCTGCCACATCTTCAAATGGGTATGATTGAAGTCCATCAAACTTGGTCATAATTTACCCAGGTGAGACTTCTCTTAAATTTGCTCAGAGGTGACTTTGAGGTCAAAGGTCAAGGTCAAACTTTCTGCAGAAGAATGGTGGCCCTCTTAGAGGGGTGGCCCCTGCTCCCGAGCAGGGATGATGCATAATGTTTTTCAAACGAAAAAAACTTCCTGCTAGATTAAAAGACAGTTTCTTTCACTGCTAACATTGTAGCATTATTCTGCATGTCTGTGAATGATTGATGCACAAGTTAGCAATAGAGAGACCTTCTGTTTCTGCTGTTGACTTCTGACAAGCACAGTCAGCCTGTACTGGGGAGGATGAGGCCTTGCTCAGTGGTTTTTGAATTACTTGGCAAGTCATGATCCAGGTTTTTGCATCGCTTGGCAAGTCATACTGCAGGTTTAAACATTAGTTGGCGGGTCATGCTCCAGGTTTTTGCATTACTAGGCTTGTCATGCGGGTTTTCACCCCTCAGCCCATAAGGCCGGAGGGGTATTGTCGTCACCTTCACGTCCGTCCATGCCTTGTTAACGCCATATCTCCAAAAACACTCACTTTATAGAGAGCAAATTTTTATCACAGGGGTTTATTGAGGTACTTCAGGTGCCTATCGAAAAGTAGGTCACTAGGTCTTATTTTTAGGTCACAGTACTACATTGCAAAAAAGAAAAACGATGTTAACACAATATCTAAAAAAATATTGAATGTAGCTTCATCAATTATTGGTGACAGTTGGACCTAAGAATGCCCCAGATGCCTATTGAAAACTAGGTCATTGGGTTGCATATTTAGGTCACAGTGCTGCATTGAAGAAAAATGGCCATACCATGATATCTTCAAATATAAATTTCTCATTATAGCTGCACCAATTATTTATGACAGTTGGTTCTAAGGATGCCACAGACACCTAGTAAAAACTAGGTTACTGGGTCACATGTTTAGGTCATAGTGCTGCATTGGAGCAAAATGGCCTTGCCACTCCATATCTCCAGAAATACTCACTTTACAGAGACCAAATTGTTTTCACAGAGGGTCATTGAAGTGCTTCAGGTGCCTATCATAAAGGAGGTCACTAGGTCACATATTTAGGTCACAGTACTACATTGAAGAAAAAAATGCAATTAACACGATATCTAAAAAATAATTGAATGTAGCTTCATCAATTATCTATGACAGTTGGTCCTGAGGATTTCTCAGGTGCCTATTGAAAACTAGGTCACTGGGTCACATATTTAGGTCACAGTGCTGCATTGAAGAAAAATGGCCTTGCCATGATATCTCTTATCATTGCATTTGCACCAAAGCTTTGTCATTAGGTTAAACAGAAGTAACCTGACCTACGGGAGGGGTATTGTCATCACCTACGTGTCTGTCTGTATGTCTGTCTGTCTGTCCCTCCGTCCTGGCCAAGGGGTTTTGCAGTCACTGATCGGCTTCTAGTTTTGCATTATTTGGCTAGTCATGCTCCAGGTTTTTTTTGTGTTACTGGGCTAGTCATGCCTCTACTGCTTCAATTCTTGCATTGCTTAATAAAACAGAAAATAACTGTGACTTTAGACTGATGGGCATGTTCGATTTCCTTAGATTTTTTTTAGTGCTGATGATTACAGCTGGCAGGGCTTATGCGATCACTGATGTATGTCAGTCCATCTGCCCATCCCTAAACTTTTGCTTGTGGAAGCAATACAGTCTATAGTTTTTCCAGATAGTTCTTTGTAACTTTCAGGACTTTAACAAGTGGACAAGTATTTGAAAATCTAGGTCCAATTCGACATGGGGGGAGGGGGTACCTGTAATATTCCATGATGTACGGGTCAAGGAATGAAAGTGTTGAGAATGCAGGTTTTCAAAGAATTTTTTAATGCATCATCATGAAACTTGAATGTCAATCAGACTAAAAGACGAAAACATGTTGAAATATTGATGGTGCCACCTACAGTATAAAAAGACTTGGACCAAAAGGTGTTGATGACACTAAAATCAATATGCTGAGACAGAATAAGGTTTATGATACTAAATGTACCACAGATGTATATCATATGTAGAAGTTAAGTATTGCATAATATGGATGACCTTTTACCTACTTTTTCAAGGTCAGGGAAGGAATGCATTTCAGGAAATGATTTTTCCGTGATGATCATTACATCTGAACTTGTGCATGTGTCAACACACCATTACAGGAATATTATACAGACAAACACCTATAAAATCAATGTAAAATAGTTACAGATGGGTGTGTGAGCACATTCTTATGAAGTCCACAGCCAATTCATCCCTTGCCTCTGTAGCAGCAAGCATGCCTACAGCTCTTGATATTTCTGAATTGTTCCCATTTCTCTGGTCCACACAGCAAATACTGAGTGCAGAATATATGGTTTTGTAATGAAAGGGATGCCTGAGAAGTTTGGTATGGTATAAGTTGAAAATTATACAAAATATGCAGCTTACCTTTGCAATTTTCACAGAGTGAAAATTCCATTATAGATATCTCAGATCTATATTTTGGTCCAGAGTTCGGTTGTGGTGAAAACATGGCACCCTAGACTGAACGTATTGCTGGTCAAAGTATTGAACCCTTTCTTGCTCAAATTACCTAAAAAGTCCCAAATGTGAATGTTGTCTGCTACTCTTTTTGATTAAATTTAATGTTAATTGACAATGTTATTTGCTGGGAAATGAAGATAAGGCCTGTCATGAGTGCATGCCTTGGGTCAATTGCTTTTAGTGGCATGGGTTGAGCGCATTCCAAGGAAAGCTGTTGACTCGGTTTTAGTCTCACCAGGAAAGGGTTAAAGAACTTTATTTGAGGAATTTGAAGACATAAATAATTTCTGTAGTTATTCCAGGTAAATACATAGACCCCCCCCCCCAAAAAAAAAAAAGAAGTTTCAGTGTCAAATGACACAAAAAGAAACATTTTGATATTTGTTGGCTGTGTCGCAAGGGTTAAGCTTACATGGTATCTCAGAACCACAAAACCTCCATAAATTTCCAAGAGGCAGGTTATTTGTGGCTGTGTCACAAGGGTTAAGTGTACATGGTATTTGGAAACCACAAGCAGGGTTCTCCATAAGTTTCTAAGAGGCGGGTTATTTGTTTGTTTGGTTGGGTAGGGTTTTGTCCCAGTGGTTTTTGTTTTTTTTTTAATTAGAAACCTTGTATATCTAAAAACTCAAGTGAAAGGGCCAGTAGTTTGCTAAGTGGGCAGTAAAACTCTGGTAGCTTGGGCTTCTTGAGAACACTGCTCAGTGACAGGCTCTTTCCTATTTGAATAAGAAGAATAAAAGTGCAGAAATAGGTTCATGGCTGTTTATTCTTTAAAGATTTATGTTGTTTTAGTGGTGAAAGCATAAGTTCCTAGGTGACAGAGACTGTTTGCAGAGAACTGAGGATTTCAATAGGAGGCATGATGACAAATCATGTAAAACCATTTTATTCATTCATTGTATTTGTGTCTGTTCGTCCAGAACCACTTCCTGGTAGTCATTACCCTATTCTGTAATTTGAACTCTCCACACTCCATAAGCTAACCTGTCACTGTCTAACCTGTATACATATGGAAGTACTTTTTTCACATTCTTCTTTAGAGTTTTGACATAGGCTGTATTAGCCCAAATAAATTTTCAGTCTTCAGTGGGTAACTACTCAGAACATGTTTCGGAGCCTGTACCCATGCATGTCTCTCTGAGAAGTGGTTCCTTGTCTGAGCTAAATATTCAGCAAAGATAATCCACATAATAATGAATAAACATGAATGTGGCATATGATGAATTCGCTAAATAAGTGAAATTTTGCTTATGAATGCAGATCTTCAATATGAACGCAGAATACCTATCAAACCAAACCTAAGTACTAAACAGTATGGAACTAGTTCAGATGAGAATAGTTTGACTTACCCCTGATCTAGTATGTACCCTTTCTAGCTGGATAGGACACATGAGTCTAACCATCTGCCAGTGTATAACTGAGGTAGAAACAAACTGGGGCTATATATTCAATCCCAGTGATTACAAACTAAACAGTTACAGCCAGACACCTGTATAAACCTGGGGAATTCCTAACAAGTACTGTAACGATGGGCATCCTGCCCCAGAAATGTAAAACAAAACTCCATGATGACACCTAATCCTCACTATAAAAGTCTCCAAGAAATCAGGTTCTATTTAGTTGTCAACTCTTAATTTATGTTTCAAAAGAATGACTGAAGATTGCTGACAATTGACTAAATACTGCCAATTTCTGGCCAAGTGCTCAGGACCGCATGTAAATTGTTATTTTCCAGTGACAATATTGTGGACAGCAATGTAGCCAGAACATAACTGACAATTAGCACGATGTGAAGAACAAAATTTACATTAATAAATGTTGACTGTTGGTTGTCCTTGGGATTTTACCTCACTGTTAAGAAATCAGCTTGAAGAAGTGAGTTATGACAAGCAGTCTGCCATCAAGACTCCTGGGCTGAAGTAATTGGGCTTCATAATCCAAACAAAGTCACATTTATTATATAATGTCAGGGTTGTCTTCACCATATTTACATAGCAGACACCAGAAAATTACAGATAATGTAATTAGCTTCTAATGTTGCTTTTCCATGTTCTTTCTCCTGGGATCAATTGTGTGTGAGATTGTGCGTCTTTAGGGTGCCTTTGTGTTTATATACTGGCAAACATAGCTATATCATTGGGAATATCTAATGAAGACTGTAACCCAGTGAGGACCTATTATTGTTGTGACAGTCAGCATTACAGTAGATGCAAAGGAGGGATGCTGCTGTCTGCATTGGCCTCATTTCTGTCAGGGAAGTGCTCTGCTCAACTCTTGGGTATTCATTTTAGGGACTTCATTGTTTATACAAGTCTGTAAGTGAATGTGAATGTGTTGTTATAACAGTAGGGAAGTAAGTCTCTCTCTCTCTCTCTCTCTCTCTCTCTCTCTCTCTCTCTCTCTCTCTCTCTCTCTCTCTCTCTCTCTCTCTCTCTCTCTCTCTCTCTCTCTCTCTCTCTCTCTCTCTCTCTCTCTCTCTCTCTCTCTCTCTCTCTCTCTCTCTCTCTCTCTCTCTCTCTCCCCCCTCCCTCTCTAGTATTACTTCTATGTTAACTGTTCTGTCATTAAAGGCAGTTTTGTTAAACATGCTGCATGTATAAACTTGATTTGCAAAGGGTAACCCACTTAGTATCAGTGACTCTGATCTCCCCTGGAGCCCTCTCATCAATACAGGTTACAACTGTTTCTATTGACAAGAAACAGTTGTGGGCCAAGTGCTTAATATGCATATTGGTGCAGGTTATAAGCATGAAGCATTTCCATAATTTAGCGGCCATGATGAGGGCAGTGTGTGTACCGCATGGACCTGAGGCCATGATGAGGGCAGTGTGTGTACCGGATGGACCTGAGGCCATGATGAGGGCAGTGTGTGTACCGCATGGACCTGAGGCCATGATGAGGGCAGTGTGTGTACCCCATGGACCTGAGCATCAGTGTTATAAGGAGGGAGCACTGAATCACAAATTCATTGGTGGCAAGTTATGTATTTGTCCACAAGGGCCACTGCAATGTGACTTCCCGGCAGTGTGACTGCTGGGCAGTACAAAAACCACCGTCCTCGGGGCCTTTGTCAGCACAGCATGCCATGAGTTTTAAAAGAGACTTTATGATTTTATAGTCCAATGAACAAAGGAAATAAATATTGGTCAGTATTAGTTGGTGTTTGCACATTCAGTTTCATGGTGGAGGTCTCTTTTGTCTTGTATTTCTGGACATAAAAATTGGATAGTTTGGTCACATAACAATTTATGACATCCTGGGGTGCTTTTTATGTGCAGTTTTATAGGACTTTAAGCCATAATACTTTTGGTAGCCTGCTTTTTGCACAAAGAAAAGGACTCAGATTTATAAATATTCAAAATTTATTCTTATCTTGAAACAAAAAAAAAGCTTGCACTATTTTTTTTATTTATTTGTGTCTAAAAACTGTAGTAAAAGACTGTGTCATAGATATGACAGACTAAAAACTTTATTCAAACAATAATAGAAATTCTTGATTGCTACAGAAAACGATACGTCACTTTGATTGCCTATGACCTCCTTTACAGTCAATGGCAAATACATTTCATACAACTTGTCAGTTACACCAAGATATCATGCAGTTGCTTGTACAAAGATACAAATTTGACCGCCATGATGCTAATCAAATAGAAACAGGAGAGAAAGTGCTACATATATGACCTGAAATACAGAATAATTTAACTAGAAAAAAAGATTTACTTCACAGGACCTCTGTTTGAGTGCCTTCAAAATGAGAACAGTTTGAAATGCAACACTTTGCCATTGTTAAACATAATCAAAATTTGGTGTATTAGCCTAATTTGCATAACTTAAAATGCTGCAACTTTGGTTCTTGGTTTATTGGATGTGGCCACATCACAAACTTATGAACTCAAGGTTGAATGACACCACTATCTAGATAGTTTTGAAGAGCAAGATTTTAATTTTGTGCATTTGCCTAATTTGCACAAATTAAAAGCCTACATCTTGGTTCATGATTTCATTGGATGCGGTTATGTCACAAACCTACAAATTGAAGTTGGAATTCTACCTCTATGTGTAGTAGTTTTGAAGTTATTAAAGATTTAGATTTTGTGTATTTGCCTAAATTAAAATCCTACAACTTTGGTTCAGGTTCATTGGATGCACATATTTCACAAACCTATAAAGTGAAGTTGAAATGGCTTTCTATCTATAATAGTTTTGAAGCTATTCAGGATTTAAATTTTGCATATTCACCTAATTTGCATAAATTAAAATCCAACAACTTTGATTCATGATTCATTAGATGCAGCTTTGCCACAAACCTGTAAATTGAAGTTGGAATGGCATCTCTGTGTATAATAGTTTCAGAGATATTAATATTTTAAATTTTTCAAGGCCCTAATTAACATTATTTCAAATTCTACATTTTTCATTTACTGTCCATTATATTTGCAGGTGTCACAAACATATAAATGCACATTGAAATTTTGTATCTATCTGCAATAGTTTGGAAGATATAGAATTTTGGTTGCACCTAATTTGCCTAATTTTAAACATCATGACTATTCCAAAGGATGCACAATTTCACTGGTAGGTCAGTCAACATGGCAAGTTTGGTAATTTTCGGAATAATGGTGTCCGAGAAAAACTGCTACCAAATTTGGTCGTAAATAAGGGGGGAAAAAATCTTGGAAAAACAAAATGTCTGGGTTCCCACGCAGACATAAAAATTGTAATTGAAGACAATTGACACAGATGTGGAGACAGAGCTACTGTTGCTGATGTCACTGTATCCCCGATTCCGGTCACCAGACGGTAAAACATATTTGGAGTGTAACAACACACGGAGAGTTACTCTGCTAGTGTGTGAAACCACACGATAAAGCTAGTTTACACAGTTACATGTTAACATTTCCTGGGTGTTCCCTCCCTTCACACGATTTGCTTGTCTGCCGATTTTTGGGACATGAGACGTGGTTTGACATCCTCAACCCACACCCTATTAGAATTGACTTTTTGTGCTAACAAAATACTGGCATGAGGAAACAGATTTTATTGTGGATCTTAGATGAACAAGAGTAATCTTATTTGACACAGTTACCATATTCTTTCTGATAAATACACTTCCCATAGGAAAATGAATTACTCGATATAAAATAAATTACATGATATAGCTGAAAAACAGGTAATTGACTAGAATCGAGCATGAAAATATACATCTTCAAGGAAAATAAAGTTTTTCTTTTATGTCTACAAAATGGGGGGGTGCCCGTATTAGGGTTGTGAACTTAATAAAATGAATATGGTACTTTTCTTTTTAAAATTTTCATAGCTTCCTGCATCATTAGTTTTGAATCAAATTTGTTTTCATTATCAAACTGTGTGTGTCAACACACACTTTTCTGATTTTCCTGAAATTCTTTCCTTCCTTCCTTCCTTCCTTTCTTTCTTTCTTTCTTCTTTACCAGCAAATTTGTCCGACATTTTCTCGGACACTATTATACATAGAAACTCCAAACTTGGCATGATTGTACCTCCATACAAGGAGTTTGACCATTTTATACAGAGGAATAAAGATGTTTAAAATTATGCAAATTATTGGCATTTGAAATTTTAAAACTTGATTATCTTCAACACTATAATTGATGAAGATGCCATTTCAACTTCTACTGGGGGGTTGTTGACCATTGCGCACCTAATGAACTAAAATGAAAAGTTGGAGCAATTTAAAATATGCTAAGTAGCGCCATTAGAAATTTTAAATCGTGAATAACTTCAAAGCTATAATAGATATTGATGCCATTCCAACTTCTTCTCCTGTGTTATGGACTAGTTGTACATTGCCATACCAATATGCTTTGAAGACACACACATTTATTTGCTATGCAGCAAATCATCTTTTCTAGTTTTATTCTTTAAGCTGGTGTCAAGAGAAGATGACTCATGAGTTTGTGGTATTTTTGGACAGTAAAGGATTTAATAAACCATCATAAATTCTATAATCATATTTTAAAATCATATAGTTGAAAATGGAGGACATAAAATGACATAATAGATGATAAAATACCTTCAATGAGGAAACAAGGCTGGTTTATTAACATGAACATACAAAAAGGATGCTTGGCCAGGGGGTCGTGGGCGCTGTGCTAACCCTAATTAGGTCATTTAAAAACATATTTTTGTCACCAAGTTTTCCACTCGATATTGAGTTTAAACCAGTGACAGTTCCAACATTTGACTTAACGAGAGGATTGAAACTGAGACTTAGCTTTCAGGATGTCAGTGAGCAGGAGTTGGGATGTGGAATAAAGAAAAGCATAGAAGCAGCTTACAATTTGTTCACAAGTTAATCATTCTTCTATATTAGCATCAAGTTGATTTTTAATATGAAAATATATTATAGCCCACTAGGATGTTTTTGTTACATGGTTCAGCAACCCAATTACTGTTTGAAATTATTTTTTCATATTTGGAAAATATTAAAAGATGGGCTATCACAGGGAGTGAACCTTGTGCAAGTCACCTTGAAGTCTAGCCAGAGGGTTGATGGAAATTTATGTGTAAATTTTGTTGGATTGTTGAGAAAGAAGTGTGTAGTTGCCGTGATACTCTACAATAAGACATACTACTGAAAAAAATGAGCATGAGGTAAAAATATAATATTAGACACTGTGTATGCCCAATTTCCCGTGATATTGAAGCAGAATGGTGTAAGATAATACATGTATAAAACAAGTTTAAATACCATATTCCTACCAGTGAATGCCTGTGTTTTTTTTAGAGTTACCACCACCTTAATGGGATAAAAAAAGTGAAAATATTATGGGTATTGGCTCCAAAACATGTTCTGAATAGTTTACCCGATGAAGATCCTGTAGTTTATGTGGGCTAATACAGCCTATGTAAAAATTCTAGAGAAGAACGTGTGCAATATGGACAATAGTACTTCCATATGTATATAGGTTAGACAGTTACAGGTTAGCTTATGGTGAGTAAAGAGTTTGGAGTGCCAAATAAGGTAATGACTACTAGGAAGTGGTTCTGCACAAAAAGACACAAAGACAGTTAACATAGTACAGTGTATATTCAATCATCTTTTTATTCTGTTATACTTGCTATATTCACACTGTAGGTTAAAAAAAAGAACAATATTCAAACTGTACATAGGTTCAAAGTAGAGAATAAATTTATCATGTTCAAAATACAGATCCAAAGTGTAGAATAATTATATCATATTCAAAATATAGTTTCAAAATGGAGAGTGATTTTATCCTATTCAAAATATTGGCCCAAAATGAAGATTAATTTTAACATAATTTTGTAAGCCCACAGGGTGCTCATTGGGATGACTATGGGGTATGTAGTTTATTAAACCTATTGCACAAATGGGAGCAACAGTGCTGTATCTTCCTTGTAGTTCTGACCACATGTGTAGTCTACATGTGTGTAAACTCTAGTATGAATACAGTGCAGAGAGGCATATGGTTTAACAACAGCTTTTACCTCATTACTTGAGACCAGTGTCTGGTATCTAGATTCCAATCAGTTGTGTAAAATGAGACCCTGAGCTGACAGGAATGCATTGTGTACATATTTAACCAGAGCTGTTCAGTCATATTCTTTTTGGTGAGCAGCGCCACCTATTGCTACAGTGTAATTAAATCTTTCAGTGCCAGTCACTTCTAAAGTCGATCCACTAAAGTCAGACTAGTCTGAATTATCATTACATTCGCAGATTTGTATTCCTTGTAAAAGGACCTTTTATTCAAGTACCGGATGCCTATTGTTTCAGAAAAAAGCTGTTGACTCAGTCCAAAATTTGGCACTTAAAAGGTTAAGAAGATACCAATTATTTAGTCCTGCAAGTTTCTAATTCTGCAGATCTGAGTCAGGTTCAAAGCATATAAGACTATCAGTCATGCTGGTCCTGCCAGGCACTTGAAAAGAGTCTATCAACTTGCCTGAAGATATTTACAAAGCACACCATCCCAGAGGTAGCTTGCTTGCCATGTCCTCAAAAAAGTCCAACACAGCTGCAAGTGATTTTGATTAATAATAGAACTGAAAGCATTGATCTATAGTCAGATGATGGAATGATGACAAGGAAATAACTTGTGCCAGACTTGTTAGTCCAGCTCTCCCACATATACATACTTTATACATATTTTATACAGGTTACTGCACTTCAGTTGAAAAATCATATTATTATGTAATTCTAGGGATTTTTGATTAAAAAATCAGTTTTTATGTTTACCCATTGTCATGCTAAAATTTACTATTTCATATCGGTACAAAACAAAAGCATCAATATTCATTGATATTCAATCGTCATCTTGGTGTGTGACACTTACAATTTTTGTGTTATAAAGAAAAATGAATATGGCTTCAATGTTTAGTATTTTGTATAAAAATTATGAAAATCACCAAACAAAGACTGCAAACCTATTGAAAAAGCCCAGACTTGAAAGTGTTAAATAGATTGGCAAATACCCTTTGCACCAACAAGATGACCCCTTGTAACCTTGAAAAAAGTTGAAGATCACTGAACTTCGAACAGGGCCCTTCAAACTCATTGAAGCTTCAAATGAGATGCTCTAACTTTGTGTGTGGTAGCTCAATTTGTTAAAAAGTTATGGCTGCAAAGATAGGAAAGATTTTCTATGTTGACCTCTCTGACCTTGTGGAATGGATCATGGTCACCAGGGAGCAAACTCCTCCCAAGTCTTATACTTTAGGTGTATAAGTTTGATGGTGGTAGCTTCATCTGTTCTCAAGATAAAATTGCTCAGTCTCCTGGCCAGCAAGTGTTCTCTTGTTATCTTACCCTGCATATTCTGTGCAGCATTCACTTACAGGAAAACAGGGAGTTTGATGATCCTAAGTCAAAAGGGCAATGACTGTACATGTATTATCGATGCTTCAGATAATGCATAGTGGTAGAGCTTGAGGAGATGAGATGTAGACTCAGTCATTTTGAACCAGCTCTGCTGATAAAGCCAAGTAGTATAGAGTGGTCCCTGGGTCTTGACAGACCACCATTAGTAGGGAACCACCTGTGTTGAAAGACCACCTTTTAAAGATACTGTGCGTAGTACTTTCCATCTTATTCATACCTCCTATAAAAGATAACCTGTTTTGGTCGAGAGACCACACTTTGGTCATCTTTTGGGGATGTCTTTCAGACCATATTTCACTGTATTTTACCACATTATATTCCTGGAAGTTTATTGAATGTGAGACTTCAGTTCAGACGTATGTTTTGAATCTGATAAATTGGAGTATCTTCCATGAAAAAGTGGTAAAGCATGAGGATATGTGTATTTGGATTATTCCAGCATTTTGTACATGGAGTCGTAAAAAGAGAGCGGCCGCTTAAGGGGCCAGGGCTGTCAGAAAGGGATAATACGATATTTTCAGTTTTATTCCTGCTGTTCAAAGTTTTTGATCATTTGTTATGGCAGTGTATTGTTATACATGCCAGTCAAGACAGTTACCATGGTTATAGACAGGGCTATCAGCGCTGGAAGAGCACGCATGCTTGCTCAGTCGGTAGCTGTATTACTTTAATAATATACTTGTGTGGTGTTGTCGTTTCTGCCATGAATAATTCAGGGTCCTTTCCATATGAAGCAATCAAGATACCTGGAAACCTGATGGAGAAATCAGCTCAATGCAAGCAACCCAGTGGCATGAGTGGAGTGACTGGGTCGTTAAGCATGATTGCCTGTAATCTTGATTACAACCTCTCTGTTTATGCAGTGAATATTGAATAGCTTCCAGCACCAACAGAAGAAATATCTCAGATAGACTAGAAATAACATACATATTGGACTCAAGGGGACGTTTGGTACAAACTACATGTATATACTGCTTACATTCACACACACATATATCAAAGATGACAATGATGGGAACTTGGAACTCCGAAAGAATACTGGTAATATGTGCTTGTCTTTCTGGCATTGACAATGTGCATTGTTGAGTATGGTGCTATTTTGAGTAGAGTATAATGTAGAAATCAAGCAGCCTAATGGGTGTGGACACAGTTAATTGCCAGTGTTTCTTTCTTGGGCTGTGGAGGGGCGTGGTGCCCGTCAGTGTACAGGTTTAAGCAGGGTATCAGTTGTCTGCCTGTCTGGTGGCATTGTGTACCCCAAACCTTTGATCCTTGTGCAGTCGCCCAGGTTAACCACTTTCTCCACAAATTATTGCATTGTTTCTGCGATGCTCCAGCTAAAATATTAACCCTTTCCCCCTCAAACTGGCCAAAACCGGCTGGTGGTCAAATGTCGTCTGCTTCAGTGTTTTCAACTAATTTCAACAGTTATGAAAAATGATTTGACTGAGAAATGTACATGAGACTTATCAAGATCACATGCCCCAGGTCAACAGCTTTCCTTAGCATGGGTTGGGCCCAACCCATGCCAAGGAAAGCTGTTGACTCGGTGTTAATTCATGGGGGAAAGGGTTGAACAAGTTATGAAGAATTTGTGCCTATTTTGGTGAAGTATGGAGAGGGCCTCTTATGCTCTCAATGCCCATGTCTTAACCTTATCTTTTAGTTTTGTGGTAAGGCAAGGTAGTTACAGACATCTGCATCTGCACACGGATGTTCTGTCCTAAAAGTCCCCCACCCCCACCCCAAAAAGGGGGTGCCCCACCCCAGTAAAGGGGATGGGGCAGGGTGAGAAATATCTGTATTGGACCGTGCAGACAGATAGCAGATTATACTTGTGAGGTTTGATTCTTAATAACTTGTCAGATTATGAGTACCTCTCATTTAAATCCTCAATAATTGATAAATGTTTTTAAACATAGTATTATGTTTAAGCACAACCACTCAAAAAAGCTCTTGTCCATATACAAAAGGGCAAATCTCCTGGCAAGAATAGCTTTGAAGACTTAAAATATCTTATGAATCATAGGGAACAAAGCTGCACACCTGAACGGGAAATTTGATCACTGAAGGAGTAATTGGGAAGGGTTGCTTTTGTAATGTGTGACTCTGTATAGTATCAGTATCTATTTTGACTAACAAAAGAGGTGTTCCCGCTGGAATCACATTTATGGCAGCATGTGATTGCTCTGTGCTACTCCACCCAAAGATACAGCAGAACCTCCAGTGAAGACCACCTCTGTAAATAGACCATCACTATATTTAAGACCACCTGTTTACAGTCACGTTTTTGTTTATTCCTAATTATTGTATACCACCTATTAAGACCACTCTCTATTGAGGACACATTCAGTCAGTGCCATAGGTGGTCTTAATATGGAGATTCCAGTGTATTTTAGTGAAGCCATGGATCATGTCAACACCGCCTTTTGAGCCTTCCTGCTCATTGACTCTTTCATAGAAACGTCCTTTCAGTGGCAGAAATATTACAATTATTTGTATGAAAAATTAAAACTGGGATAATTGTAATGCAAGAAACAATAGGTTGCATTGAAGGAAATATGAACCCTTTCATGAAGTGAAACTAAAGGACACTTTTCTGCAGGAAAAGAAGTGAACTGCTTATCCAAGCATGTACTCTTTTTAGAGAACTCACTTATCACCAGGGGCTCCACAGTCTTACTGTTTCACATGTTGCAATGCATGCTATCCAGTTGTCAAAGTATTACACATGTATGAAAGTAACATCTGCATGTGATTTAGAAGCTAGTACTGAAAGATCTTCAGTTACTTTATAGTTTGTTGTGGAAACTTTTAGCTGAGCCAAGTGACAGGACATTTCAGGAACCAATATCACCCTTACATAAGACAAAAGTGCACCCAAGGCATTAAAAATATGTTTATGTGTACATGTATGTCACACCAAGCTGTGTTACTATAAGCATGCATGCATGCATTACCATTAATCCATTCTGTAAGCTGTATAATCATGCATGCGTGACTATTTATCCAGGCTGTGAGCTATATAAGCATGCATGCGTGACCATTAATCCAGGCTGTCTCTTGTTTGCTGGAAGATCCCTACCATTTGTTGACCTTGTCCAGGCCAGAGTGTTTACTGAAAATAAAATGACTTTGCTGTGCAATTTACGTTCAATTTAATCTGAGTACTAGTGGGCTGAATAATTTTAGCTCTCCATATTTGACAGAAATTATTATTTTATAAATGTAATAATTCCACACAAGAAGTTGTGTAAACAAGACATGTAAGTCAAAAAATTGTAGTGAAAGAACAGTTGAGACTTGGGCACTTTTGACCAATGTCAGAGGGCAAGGGGTACAAGAAGACATTATGCGTAGAAGCTCTCTTCTATATTTCTACTTTTCATGCAGAGTTACAGAATATATATTTATATTTGACAGAGCGGGTACAATCTGTGCATTCCTGTCAAATGAACTGGTTCGGCAGCAATTGGTGGAAGACCAGGGGCCTGTCAACTCTCTAGAGAAAAGCTTTGTGTCCCTGGACTCCTACAAATCACGCACAATACAGGTCAGTCTTTGTCAGCCAGATATGTTTGCAAAAACAAAACAAAAAACCCATCATTTTATTTGTCAAAGTATTGTCAGAAAATGTATTTGGATGACAAAGTTGTTATTTTAACAGACAGTTTAAAACTGTAGAGCCAAACACTATGTATCAAAATTATTTCATAATTTTTTTTACCAAATGACACACTTAAAATGGTGGTCACACATGATTTATTCACATTTTTTTCCTGTTCAAATCATGTTAGGTTTACTGTGTGAACAGGAAGGAAAGTACATGTAGACATAGTTTGGTATGACCTCAATGTTTCTCCAGCAGCAACAACTTTCCAGAGTTACAGTGGGTGACTTAAAAACCATTCAGTAAATTTGACTCAACAACCAAAATAGCACTTTTGTTCACTCTTTTCATATTTCTCGCTTGTACATCTTTTCATTCAAATTTAGAATGACAGTACTGCTCTTTGAAACCTGACACTTTTAATGAAGGTACACATGAAGTGAGGTTATTTTGTATGCATATTATTTTGGACAGGAACTGAATGACACAGTGGTTGGTGGCCTAAAAAGCACCATAGATGACATAATAACTACATTGAACGGTGAGTTAAAGACTGTCCCAAAAACTATCCATCCATGGCATCACCAGCTAAGGTCTGCAATCTGTAATACATGTATCTTGTTTGGTTCCCAGTTTTCTCTCAGAAACTACACTGATGTGGGTTGGGCATAATGTGCCCCACCCATGCGCATGGCGGCTGTCAACCTGAGGGGTATGCCATCTTGTTGGGTCTTATCTACTAGTGTATAATTCTTGGCGAAAATAATTTGTATTTAAGTGGAATTTAAGGAAAAACATTAAGGTAAATAGCAATTTACATCATTGCACTTTTGGATGATGTGAGCAGGAAAAAGGGTTAAAATTTAACTGTGATTGACAACCATGTCCTCAGAAGACATTTGGTGGAGAGACTGGCTGGTCTTAAATAACAGGTACCTGTGTGCATGTAGTCAGTTGATGTTTTGTTTTTCATTCTGAAAAGTGAACATTGTATTGTGGTATGGTTTAAGACCTTCACTGAATTGCAGTTCATAGGCCCAGTTGCTCATAGAAGTTTTTGTTCAACATCAACTTGTATGTCATATCATGAAATGTAGAAAATATTTTTTTTCTTTTTTTTTCAGCATTCCCCACAAATGCACAGAAAAAGATGTCAAGTGTGACTCAGGCTGGCGATATTTTGACAAAAGCAAAGAATTTAGCAGAAGGTAATTGCTTACATCATTAAATTTATTCTTGTAACACATTGTGTAATATTGTTTAGACCAAATAAAGCTATTCTAGCTATTCTATCTATAAACTGTTTGTTTAACAAGTGATCTGTAACTTAAGGATATACAGCAAGTTATCAGTGACTTTCACAAATTACTGAATATAACTTTGGATTCAAATATAAAGTACGATAAACTATATATTCTCTGAAAGCTAACAAACCAAGAATGCTATTCATTTCATTTTTACTGTGTCAGTTGATTGCAGTGTTTGTTTAAAAGTTACGCAAGATCATCATTTTAGCACAAATATCACCTCAACTTATTCAAGTCTGAACATATTGGCCTCAAAACAGCGTGTCTCAGATTTTCCAGTTTTTGTTCCATTTTATCACCAGAGTTGATTAAAAGTGACTTGTCTTTGATCTGTCATCTTTTTAATTTCAAACAGCTATATTTGTGAGGAACAACAACAAAAGTTCAAAATTTGAGACACAGTTTTTATGTTTATAGGATGTGCTGTAGTTTACCAACAATTTCATTTTAAAATCTACTAAAATGTAGGAGTTGAAGCGTAATTTATATCGAAGAATGATAGACAGTTCTATACCCTTTGATAATTGATGTGTAAACATCGTAGCTAATAAACACTGCTATAGTGCTACAGAATTAATCTTTATGTTGTTTACTTTCCAAAAATGTATCCTTTATGGACTTTTTGAGTGTATTTAAAGAGTTTTCAAAAGAAAAGTGATTCCTCATCATTAAAGCCAATGCTGATTTGCCGTATATCCTTAAATCAAGAGAGCCAACATGTCTTCTTTTAATGGTTCACTTTCCTTTGAAATATGTTTGCTTCGTAGTGTAAGAAGCAATTCAACAGTAGCTTGATTGGCATGCAGAAAAGGTACTTAACTTTGCAAATTTATATCATAGTATTCAATAGCACATATTTTACCATCTGACACATGATTCACTTATAATAGGAGACATTCATATTTAACTGCGATCCTGCTCACTTCCTGTGTTGCCATGGCAACAGACTGATGCGTCCACCATATTCAGGGCAGATTTGTTTTATATACTACATAAACATCCATAAATAACACCTTTTCAAGCACCAGATAGCTCATTTCTAATCAATTTAGGCATCCTTTATGTTTCAAATATATGTTAAAACATTTTCTTAAGATTATTACATTTGTTTTTATTTATTTATTTTATTGAGAAAGTACTTTTTACCATACTAAATATATGGATCTGCCCTGATGCAGGTGGCTCCCTCTTTTGCTCAATAGCTGTAAGAGTAGGACTGCATCTGAATATGAATACATACTATTGGCAGAAAAATTATACGTAAACAAAAGCTTTACTAATTAAGAATAAACTCTTATAGGGCCCCAGAGAGCAGTAGTTGAAGTAGTCATTTTGCAAAATGTGACTTTATTTACATAACGTCATAATTCCTTTGAAACTTTTGTTGAGCAAACAACCAAGTTCTTAATAATTAACACTGGTAATTGCTGCCATCTGGGATCGAAAATTCCACATTTTGTTTCAGCCGTATGTGGTAATACCTTTTGTGATGACAGTTCTTAAAGAATGAAGCAATGATCACTATTCTAATAAGAATCAGAAGTGACTGTTACATATAGAAGCATTTTGGTATTGATTAATGTTTGTTGTACCCTATTAGTAGTTGTACATGTATCTGAAATTGTAACACCATGGTGTTCTAATGCAAACAAAACTGAGTGCACTGTACACTGTGTCTTTCAGTGGCAGGGAAAATCAATTCAAGTTTAACAACAGCAGACAGATCACTGAAGACAATGCAGACATTGGGCACAAAATTGAACAATGACCTGAACAAGATCAAGCAAGATATTAGCAACCAACTGAGCAGCTGTCTGGCCGATGCTCGGTGTAAGAAAATTAATGATAACATGAATGCAGTTACAACAGGTGCTAACTTTAGTCAGGTGAGTCATGTGGTGAACATTTCTGTTACGCGATGGAAAATAATAAAACTACACGAGTGTGAGTGCTTGGCTGTAAATTCTGCATGGCATGAGCCTACCCGTGGAGCGGAAGGATACATGAGATGCAGCCCGCCACAGGCAGGCCATCAAGTGTATCCTTCCACTCTACGGGTCCGCGAGTGCCATGTTGAATTTACGGCCAGGTAATTGTAAGAGTGTTGTTTTATTTTTGTCCCTTGTATGTGGAGTCCAGAGTATTCTCCACCATTTCACATAATAAAATAGATAGTGTTGTGTCGAAACAGCTATCAGTGACAAATATTGGAGGAGACGATAAATCAACATCCTAGGTGCGCACGCATGAAAAAGTGGTCAGTGCGAAAGTAGGGCATGCATGCGACCATTCTACATGGGTGTGTGGAGAGGCAATAAATTCTACACGGTGCAGAATGGCCAGTCCGTGGTTACTGTGGACTACACATACATGGGATGAAATAAAGACTTCAAAAGCAACTTGACACAGAATTTGAAATCAACAATTTGTCACTCTTCACCTTACTCTGTTTAACCCATTCCTGGTCAGAGTAGGACTGAGTCAATATTTTTCTTGGGTGTGGGATGGGCACATTGCACCTAACCTGCTCCAAGGAAAGTTATTGACCAAGAGTGTGCCATCATGAATGGTCTTACATACAAATCTCAGAAAAATGTTTTCTAGTAACGAGAAATTAAAGTAAAAACATGAAAGCAGACGATAATTTACATCTGAGCATTTTGAGGGGGAAAGGGTTAACCTAATGCAAGCTACCTGTGAAGTAACTGTGATGTACAGGCATATTATAGATCGTATGTACATGAAAGTGATAATTGTATAAATATAAATACACCTAGTAGTTT
Organism: Hermodice carunculata; assembly: GCA_964020975.1. Lineage (NCBI taxonomy): Eukaryota > Metazoa > Annelida > Polychaeta > Eunicida > Amphinomidae > Hermodice > Hermodice carunculata. The sequence goes on from OZ026613.1 coordinate 102,134,054, forward strand.
CATACCAAAAAGGACTACTTTATGCATTTGCACTGACACTTCATTGAACTTGTGTTTCAGATTGGCAGCATCAGCGATCAGCTGAAGAAGGTCCAGGACGTGGTGGGAACAGATCTGTCAGGCCTCATAGAAAAAGTAAGTTACACCATTAATCAGGGGGAAGGGAAAAAACAACTCTATGGTAGTGTGCCCTGACAAAATAATATGCACCATCAGAAATGTAACCCTGCCTGGAGCATTGTTATATGTGTGTTTGGATATATGTAGATATCAAATAAAAGATAAATTTTACATGCAATGTCTTGTAGTTTTGCAATAAGTAAAGGCTCTGTGTGCATGATACATCTTTTTATTTTGTTTGTATGTAATCTGGCAAATATTTTGTGTAGTATTTTTGTAACTCGTGTTTGATACAGGAACATGTTGAGTACAATTGAAGTAAAGTCCAAGGGACTACCCAGACTGTTAGTTGATGGGTCCTGGGGTCATGCTGTAGCCACCAAACTGCATGCGTGTACTCACGTGCACAAAATTAATTTTGATTGTGATTTACAGGGTCAACAGGAATATAACAATGTTACAGAGAGGGTAAAAGGAGAAATTCAGGGCAAGGTCAAAGGTAGGCATGCATTCATTTTGGGACAGAGTGTAGTAAATTTCATCAGGCCATCAAATAACAGTAGAGTTGTCACTTACAGTAGCTTGTTGTATGCCTTTACCATTATCCACATGCCAAACTTATCATTTATAAATTGGTAAAGTGTCAGCAAGGCCAGGTTTTTTTTGGCTGTCTAAAATCTTTGTAGTGCTTGACTGTATTTTGACCAAGATTGATTTCAAGATTGACACATGCCTCTATGTGCAAATAATGAAAACATGACACTAAAGACCTTGATGTCTTGTTAATAAAAGGCAGAAGGAGTCTTAAATGTGAAAAATAAACTTCACGTTCCAGTTCAAGTGTTTCTAGGGGTCAAAAACAAAATGCTTGTGTGTGCAGCATTATTAACTGACTTTGCACAATTAACAGGCTATGCGTTGGGTACGTTGAATTTTTAACCCCTTAACCCCAATCACACTCCATATTTGCAAGTTTTGTCACAAAGTGTACACAGAGGAGTGGTCAAGAGGTTTCTGTCACTCTACAATTTTTAGCAATATTGCCTTAGACTGTCTCCCAAAGAGAGTCTGTCACATCGTCCATTATGCCAACAGTACGGGTATATCCAGTAAAATGAACTGTGGCAGATTAGTCTGCTGGCCTGGAGGCTCAGAGCAGCCATGATGGGTGATTAAAATGAAATTGGATGTGGATAGCAAATTTTAATATGTAAAAAAAAAAAAAAATGTGCTGGTACATTGTCAGCTTAAACCTTGGAAGTATATGTGTGTTGTAATGATGCAAAATGTCTTAAAGTTGAGTGCATAAGGAGAGATTTGAGTGACTCTCAGAAATCCCTCTGATCACCACCTCAATTTTCACTCCATCACTGCGCCCATTGCCCTACCTGCCTGGTGCTTTCCACTTCCGAGTCCCGAAACCTGGACAAAACTTGTGTGGATATTGCTTGCACCAGTAAAGAGTTGTTTCCAGAATTCACCATATCTACTTCCCTTTTATTGGCACATTTGTATTATAATATTTATTTGTTACCTGTAAGTTCTGTCTCAAGTCTACTTCCCATCTTAAAAGCACTTTTTGTATTATAATATTTATGTGTCATCTGTAAGTTTTGTCTCGTCTGCAGTAATGCTACAATACCAAAAAACTCTCTGTCTCGACTCACCAAACAGGCCTTTTTAATCCTTTTTGCTCAAATCATCCAAAAGTGCTTAGATGTAACAGTAGTGTGATTTGGTGTTTTTCATTCAAATATTTTGCCTAGAATTACATATAAAACTCATTGTGATGGTACATCCCATGTCAATAGCTTTCTTTGGTGGGAGTTGGGCACATTGGGATACATCCAATGTATGCTAAGGAAAGCTGTTGACTGAGTTTTAGTCTGACTAGAAAAAGGTTAATGTGCTCAGAGTGGCAAAGTCATGCTTTAGAAGAAAGTATTTTTGTTTTAGTGTTTCGCTGTCAATGATTATGAGGTCCAAATTGTTAACTTAATTGAGAAGTGTGATGTGTATTTTCAATTGTCCTCCAATGTGATGTCCATTCTTAATGTTTCACCTTGTTGCGTGAATGTGCACTTCTAGCGGAGATTGATAAGATAATACCAGGTAAGGAGCTCCTGTGAGCCAAGTTAGTCTTGCATGTGCATGTCTTTGAGCCAAACTGAAGTCGGTACCAGTTTATTTAGGACAGTTCTTGTTGCTTTGAGTTTGCAGTGTCGATGTATTCAAGTCGTGCAGTGACAGTCGTATTAAAGGCTGAGGAAGAACCTCAACATGGGTTGATAAAACATCACCACAAATTTTCCCCATTTGTTTTGTGTCGGAGGAGAGTATACTCAATGAAAATTGCCCACAAGCATTATTTTATGTGGACATTTCATCAACATGTTTATTTAAATGTTAACTTTGTCCAGATGTTATTCATTTAAGATCAGTTTGGGTCTCGTTTTACCACTACATTTGCAGTCTCAAGAGCATAATTAACAAAAAAAAAAAAAAAAAAGAAGAACATTCAGGCCAATTATATGTTGAGGTGAAATCCAGTACATGACTTAGTTTTTGGTCATAAAATAAGTGGCATTTTCAAAAACATACTCAGCTTTATTGTACATCAAACGATCGATATTTGCTGTATTATAATGTTTCATCATACATCAGCTTATCCATATTTCCTATATTGTAAAGTTATATGGAATGATAATTACCCATCCAATTTATTTAAACTTGCGAAAATACAAAAGAAATTGGTTGGAATGATCAATAATTCTGATTTCAGTTTGTCCACATTTATCCTGTTTTTTTTCAATCTTAGATTTTTTTAGAATTGATCAAAGTAATAGATATACTACAGTATTGTTCCTGTTCAAAATTATGAATAACATCATGTCCCTTATTCTTCATAATTTGTTTCTGTTCACTTCTTATATACATTCTTAGTGTACAAGACAATTGTCAAATTTATATGTGCCTAGATCCAGAACAAACTAGTGCTGTGTTCAACAACAATAAAAAATAAAAATAAAAAATAAAAAAAAAATGCCATGGAGCTCTAGTATGAAATAAAATTCCATCAAATACCAGATATCTGCCTTCTCACTATATGTTTAAATCTGAGCTGTAGACTTCCTTCATTTCTTGTATGTTTTAGATGTTTTGTGCGGGGATTATATACATATATTATTAATATTATCATGCCATTATTACTTCAACTACTGTCTTCCTGAAACCTATGGTTTAAATGTACTTTGTAATATATTATGCAACAGAGTATTATATTAGCTGGACTGCATTTCTTTCTCACGTGTGGTGAAAAGTTAGCACAGTAAACATGAGTGCATATAGAGGAGCATCTTGTGCATCATAATACAGTGGTACCTGCTATTTAAGACCACCCCTCCTTCCAGCCATAAATAGTCACAAATAACAGGTGGTTTTGAATTGGACGTAAATTTATAAAGAATATAGATTGTGCCATCAGAAATGTGGCCACAAGAACCAGGTCTCACACAGCAGTGGTCTTACATTGCAGGTACCACTTGTAGTTGTTAACACTGGCTGGCTCACCAGCACAGTCATCCTCAGTCCAACACTCTCCAGTTTCACAGATTGTAAATTTGTGAGCAGTTGGCACTGGAACAAACAAAACAGATTTTGAATTTTTTTGTCACCTGGTTGATGGTCCAACATGTCTGCATAATTACAAAGACATTCGCCTGATCCTCTTTAAATTTGGTGTTGATGTACTTTCAATGAGTCTCTACCAAGTTTATTCAGAAGGTCATGCTCCAATGTTTTTTAGATTTAAAAAAAAAAAATCCCCACTTGAAAGTCAGCTGAGTATGGGCCACAGACGTACGCCTCTTCGTGTTTTTTTCTTCTTTTTAAAATTTTTTTTTAATGATTTTGATATATTAAAAACAGGAAAAAATGTTGTGTCATAGTGCTTGACCAATTGCATGCAAATGCTATAGAAATGCCCATTTGGTGCCCCTAACCTTGATATGTTCAAGAGATGGCCCTGCATTTTTAAAATGAAGTTTACATGTTAGTATATTTAGTAAAGCAATACCAGTTGGATCTTTACCAAATATATCTAAAATACTACAGTCCAGTGCTTTGCGTTTGTTCCATGAATTCTTTGTTTTATGTATTTGCTCATTCATTCTTTCAGATTGTTTTTTTTTTTTAAGAAAAAAAAAAAACTTGTCTGAAACAACTTAACCATTAAAGTGCCAATGTAAGACCGAGTCAACAGCTTTCCTCTGGGCACTTTGCGTGCAAAGTGCCCCAAAGAAAGCTGTTGACTAAGACTACTTTTTGCATTAGACTAGGCGTGCTGGTATGTGAATGAAAGGTATCTTCATGAGGAATTTGAATCTTTTAACCATTATATGTTAAACTGTAATGAGAAAACAACTATAGCAGTGATTGGCACTTGAAGGACTAAGGACACAGTACAACACCAGAGGTCACTCTTGCTGGTTTGCATGCACTTATGTGCTTTGCCAGAGCCCCACTTGAAAATTTTCATGGGTCTCAGTGCCGTAACATACTGCTACATTGATCCCCCAGGCACTGGGGCATGGTATAAAATCTGTTGGTTTGAAAGGGTTAAGAATCTGAAAAATATATTGGTTTGAAAGGGTTAAGGTACTGACAAATTAATTTGTAGGAGCAGTGAATATTGTGTATTTGGTTGTGGAGTATAATTTATTTTGGAAGATTATTATTATTTTTTTTTTTTTTGCAAGAATGCACTTGCTGTCTTTGAAGTGTGTTTTGGGGTTCTACTGCTGTCTTGACTTCTTGTATATACCAGCTCTCAAAAGTGTTTAGATAGATTTGTTGCGGTGACCTACATGTTGACAGGCAGGCATGAGTGGCTTGCCTGGTGGCAAGGATTTTTTTGTGAACTGTAATTGGGGTTTTAAGTTTTCATGAACTCTGAAACTTGAAAAATAATCTTTCTGTACCTTGAAAGGCGCATTTCTCATAAATCATGATTCAGCATTTAAAAAAATGAATTGTGAAATCAAGATTTTGTTGTGCAATTCAGAAATACTCTTTTTCTCTAACTGTGCAAGCACTTTTTTTGCTGTGATTTGTGAGCAGGATGCCCCCTCCCCACACCCCTCTCAAGCTTGTGTCAAAAGTCAAGAATAAAAAAACTTTTGAGTGCTGGTTTAAAATATTTGAGGTGCACATTTGAATGCGTGTGGTACATGTAACGAGTTTGTATATTTGAAATGTAGATGATTGGTAGAAAAGCATGCCTTTGATGCCTGCAAATTCAAGCAAAAATAAATATGCTTGTGTATACGTATAAGTTAACACAGCTGTGATTGACCTGGCAAGTATTGAGGTAGAGAAGCTCTAATAGAAATGCAATACTTGATACTTACATTATATATTTATAGATAAAGTGATACTTTGTGTGTTTCAAAGCATTTAAATTGGGCTTGTCACAGTCCCAGTTTCTAAAATAAAAAAAAGTAGAGCATTTGTTTTCCACGGGAATTTTTTCAACAGCAGTGTGTAGTTGTGGGCTTTCATCAGTTTATCATGACAGTACATTCAGGATTTAAGTTTGTTATTGTAAATTTGGAGAGGGATAAGAAAAGAACTTCTGAAGAGGACACTTGATGGGTTAAATATGGCACAGTTAACTGTTTATGTAGGTAAAGTTTTGGGCAGTTATACCAAGGTCATTCACTTATGTTCTAATTTTTGCACCCAGGCTGTAGTTAAAGAGGGGGAAATGAGGAAGGTCCCAATATGCAGCAAAATCACTTTCTTTGACTTTCCACCAATTGAGACTTGTGGATTGGAAAGAGTTTGTGACAAACAGTGTAATGTGTACTTTTACCTCAGCTGACAAGTCAGCTGATGTTATATCAAAGTATGGTCCTTTGCCCAGTGTCCCTCTCTCTGTCCATAATTCACATGTCCAGTTTCTTCTCCAAAACTGTCAGCCAGATTCACTTGACACTTGGGGGTATACCTTATGTGGGTCTATACCATATTTGTTCGAATGGTCAACGTTTTTTTTTTTTTTTAATTTTTAATTAATTTTTTGTTTATTTTTTGGCAAAATCTTGAAAATATTCTCCAAAACTGCCCAGCCAATTGGTTTGAAATTGCATGGGATAACTTCTAGGGACCCACAGACCTTAATTTGTTCAACAGGTGGTGCTGTGATTTTTCTATTGATTACCATGTCAGTTTGTGGGGGTTACAGTGGGAATTCGCATTCTCAACTTTTCCAAAATCATGAATCAGATTCACTTGCAACTGGGTGGGGATATACCTTGGGTGGGTTTCTACCAAACTTGTTCAAGTGGTTGTGTTCCATTAATTTTTTAGATTTTTGATGAATCTACTTTTGTTCAGTTCTGTAGCAAAATCTTCTTCAAAACCGCTCAGCCAATTGCTTTGAAATTAAATGGGGACACTTCTGGGGACACCTGATCTTATTTTATTCTATTACTTGACAGTTTTTCATGTGTTTTCCCCATTTTTTCACTTCTAAAAAAAACATTTCTCAGATATTTCTGAAACTTGGTGGAAATGTAGCTTGTGGGAGGATTAATCAAAACTGTTCACCAGGTGGTGACACTGTGGATCCCTGATTTTTAACAAATTTTTCAGTTTGTGCAGCTGTCAGTTAATGCATGCATTCCTGTTGATTATGCAAGTCAATGGGGATTGCAATGAAAACGCTCACTGTTTACTTTGTCCCAAAAATTTTCATCCCCTAGACTAAAGGGAGACTTATGGGTTGAATGTCAAGGTGAGCTGAGGACAGGCTGTTTATTTAGACCTGTTGTTTAAGAATGAGCAATGTGTATTTTTCAAGGTCATTAAGCACTTTAGAAAAGGACACTAAATTCAATATAATGAGGGGAAAGATACCAAATGTAGCACAAATGTGTGTTCATAGGAAAGTTTGATGTTGCATCATATGGATGACCTTGGCTTCAAGGAGAGAATTTTGAAGAAATTAATTTTTGGCAATGGTCATCAGATTATTGTCAGCAGAGCATTAGACCTATGGGTCTCCTGCTGATTCACTGAACCCTGCAAGATATGATCATCAGCAGCTCAGAAAGGTTGTCAGGAACTTTTTTTATAATTTTGTTTAACTATTGCTGGTGCAGACTAATCTGCTGTGTATTATGAGAAAACACACAGAACCTGGCCTGCATAGGAGGCATAGGTGTCCACTGAAGATTTACAAAATTGCAGGTGCCGGCTGATTTGTTGAAATTAATTCAGACTGCACCAATCTGAAACAAGCATGTTTCGTTCAAATCTGTGACACAAAATCTGAAAAACATCAGCAAAATGGAACCTGTAAAAATTACTTTCTGTGTCCATTTGGGCATGTTAAATTTAGTGATGTAGTTACAAATCTAAATTTATATCCAGGGACCATTTTATAAGGTTATAATCATTCACAAACATAGGTTATCTTTTCATCAATGCCTGTTGATATATGCATATAATTGCATTAACACAGTGCTGTACTGAGTAGGATTTTCCTACTTTTGTAGGATTTTGACAAATAAGTAGGATTCAGTAGCATTTTTTATGAAAAGGGCTAGAAAAAGGTCATTTTCAAAGGATTTGGGGGGGGGGTAAAATCAGTTAATTTTTCCAAATCTATGTCAAATTATGCATTTTTAAATGAAATGGATTATTTTCTGGTGGAAATCTGCCATTATTAGCAAGCAAGATTTTAATTCTTTGGAACAATTTTGTTCCATATAATTATGCCGCCCGTGTACCGGAGGAGAGGCATATAGTAAATGCTTTATCCATGCATGCGTCCATCCGTCTGTTGGCTTTTGGTATCTGGGCTATAATTTTTTTTCTTGTCTGGGCTACAATTTGTTTGTCTTTCAACTAAGGTAAATGAAACTTTGTACACAGATGCATCTGGACATAAGGGTATGTCAAATACCAAAAGTAGGTCACTAGGTCGAGTATCTGGGTCACAGTGAAATATTCCTGAAAAATTGTGTCTGGGTTATAATTCCTCTACTATTTAATTTAGTTTCGTGAAACTTGACACACTCATATATCTAGACCTAAAGGTACACATGTACGAAAAGTAGGTCACAAGGTCAAGTATCTGGGCCACAGTTACATATTCTTTACAAATCATGTCTGGGCTATTATTCCTTTACTGTTGAACTTAATTTCATGAAATTTGACACGCACATGTATGTTGACATAAAGGTGTGCCATGAAACAAAAGTAGGTCACTAGGTCAAGTATCTGGTCTATGCTATTTGTGTCCGGGCTATAATTCGCTTGTCCTTCATTGAAGATTAATGAAACTCTACACAAGGGTGCATCTGGACATAAGGGTGTCTCATGTACCAAAACCAGTTCACTAGGTCCAGTATCGGGGTCACAGTGACATATTCTTTTTAAGTTGTGTCTGGGGTATAAATCCTTTATTATTTCACTTAGTTTCAGGAAACTTCACACCCACATACCTTGACCTAAAGGTGTGTCATGAAACAAAAATAGTTCACCTGGTCAAGTATCAGGGTCAGGGTGATACATCCATGTAAAACTACATTACAGTTCATGCCTGGGCTGTAATTCTGTTATCCTAGGACTTAAAATCATGAAACTTTACACAGCTGTGTATCTGAACACAAAAGTGCATCATGCATAAAAGTCACTAGGTCAAGTATCTGGTTCACGGTGATGCCTATTTTTATTGACTACAGTCATTCCAGTGAGACCTGTGATTAGCAAAGTTATAAATGAGGCGGGGTGCATGGATCCAGCAATCTCGCATTGCCTTTTAATATTAATTTAAAGAAAGTGAAAGTTACCCAAATTTGCTGGGTGTAAAATTAAATACCTGCATTCATTGCTCCAATAATTTGATTTTTGGTCAAGTATTGGTACAAACACTGTTAACTTTTTAAGTCTGTGAGTGATAATTGGTAGAAATTCCATTATCGTGCTTTTGATGTATTGTGGGTGTTGCATTCTGACTGCATGTTTGAGATCCTGTGTTAATATTCATACATGTATATGTTTATTACTTATTCTTAGTTGACAACTTATGGATTATGCATGAGAGAGAATGAGAGCTAGAGAAGTCATCCGTTAACTGTTTTAATTCCTCAATAATTCACCCCTCCCAGTGGAGCCTATGAAGCCCATATTGCCTAAAAAAACCTACATGGTCCATTAAGTCCATATAGCCAACATATATATACCATACAAAGAGTATAGAGTCTATAAAGTATATATATAGCCTACAAAAGCTAGATGCCAATAAAGCCTATGTTACCTATAAAAGCCTGTACAACCTACATTGCCCATAAAACCTGTAAGCCTATATAACCTATATTGCCTATAAAACCTATTAGCCTATACAATCTACATACAAAACCCATTAGCCTATAAAAAACCCTATAGCTTATAAAAACCTATATTGAGTAATCATACCTGTGAAAGTTTGAAAATAGCCTATATTACCTATAAAAACATCTTCATGTTGGAAAAAACCACTACTGTGTTAGGTAGTTGTATAGCTTGGAAACATTTTCACAGTATACCATTTTGAGTTTGAGCATGTAAAATACTACTGCTTCAGGATGGAAGCTTCTACATCACTGGTCAACTTGTCCCACAGTTCTACTGGTCTATTGGCTTGATAACAGTTCTGTGATGTCAATTGGTACTGTTAAGTACAAGTATTATGCCCATTTATGGGATAATTGGCCCATAAAAGGTTTAATTTTGAAGTTATTAAAAGCTTTTTAAGTGCTATATTCTTTTTTTTATTATTATTATTATTTCAGTACCTATTAACCTATATCATGTTAAATCCGTACTTGGAGGCCAAAGCTATAACTTTACTTTTATTTTTAAATTGCTGGGTTTCTACATAAAATTTCCTGAGGGATTTCATCTAATTGGACTGAGTTTGTAATGTAGGAATCATAATTTTTCACATAAAGCACACTGTTCACAGGTGATGTTGCAAATTTGATGCTATATTTTTGGTGTTGTCACATTGCTTGTTCTCACTTTTCACTTACACAACATTAAAACATGGATGTAAAGAAGATACTCAGCTTGTGTGAGACTTAAAATTAAAGTTCAGCCTTTCTAACATAGAAAGGAAAAATACTGACTTGAGATGAGAACATGGAAAAAGTGGAAGTGTGAGGATTATGTGACATTAATTTTAAAATGTTGTGTATCTTTATGTTGCAGAGGTGGAAAAAGAAGCAAATAATCTGTTAGCACAAGTGACTTCTTCTGTGGGTAAATTAACAGCTCAACTGGATCGTGTAAGTAATTTCTCTCTCTCTCTCTCTCTCTCTCTCTCTCTCTCTCTCTCTCTCTCTCTCTCTCTCTCTCTCTCTCTCTCTCTCTCTCTCTCTCTCTCTCTCTCTCTCTCTCTCTCTCTCTCTCTCTCTCTCTCTCTCTCTCTCTCTCTCTCTCTCTCTCTCTCTCTCTCTCTCTCTCTCTCTCTCTCTCTCTCTCTCTCTCTCTCTCTCTCTCTCTCCCAAATTTGTCCAGAGTTTTCCTTGGACACTATTATTCCGAAAATCACCAAACTTGCCATTATGACTGAGCCACCAGTGACATCAGACACCTGACTTGGAATAGTCTTGATGTTTAAAATTATGGCCAATTAACATTTTAAAAGCTTTATATCTTCAAAAATATTATAGATAGACACAAAGTTCTTACTTACACATATAAGTTTGAGACATCTGGCAAATCCAATAGCATGCAAACAAAAGTTGCGGAATTTTAATGTATGCTAAATTTAGCGAATTTCCTAACAATCCACATTTTGACTAGGGCTTCTGGTGTACTGCATGTTACCAGCCTTCATGGTGCTAGGCAACCATTTTGCATTCATGACACTTGAACCTATCTCATAGGCAGCCTTCTAGCCATGCATGCTAGGTGTATGGTTTGAAAGGTTTGGGTCTTATGGCAAATGGGAGGTGGGGGAACTCCCAACAACTATGTAATGAGGTTCTCAATAAAAAAAAATACAGAGAATCTCTTTCTGTTCATGCAAGAAACATATCTGCCCCATGTTCACACTAATGCTGGACAGAGCTGTAAGTGCACCATGACTGAGACTGACCAGTGTCTTAGCTGGTCTGCTTTTGCCAGAGGCTAGGAGTGTGCTGGGCTTATCAGTCCCATGGGATCAGAGGGACTGGACTTCCAGGCAGAACAATCTGATTGTACCCTCTGTTAAAGTAGACTACATACAGAGCTGAGTTTGCTGGACCCATCAAAGTCTGGACTTACAGTCCTCAATGATTGTTTTCACAACTTGGGGTATTTTCAAAAAGTGAGTAGATTTGTGTCATCTCACTCGACACTTTCATGTCTTTGTTATCTTGTAACCAGTGAGATGAAGCCTGTTCTTCATACCCAATACTGAGTCAGTCTAGTGCATGTCTCAGTTCACAGGTACATGCACATGTAGTTTTGTGACAACATCTGTCAAAATTTGTTTATGTAATATAGGAACAAAGACAATTTTGTATTGCATGTATACACATGCCTCTGAATTATAATGTGTGTTCACTGTACTTGCACATATACTCATCAATACTGCCCAGAAGGGCTGACCCTGTCAGGAGTGGGGGCTTTTCTCTGGTCGCGAGGGTGCCCACTGTAGAGAGGTTTCAATGTACAGTGATACCTGCAATTTAAGACCACCCCTAATGCCAGACAAAAGTGGTCACATAGGACAGGTGGTCTGTCATCTCAGATCAATTAAGAAAGAAATAAAAGGCCAATGTCTTTCTTTCCTTCCTTCCTTCCTTTTTCTTTCTTTCTTTCTTTTGTTAAGACCAAGTTGGTCGAGAGTTTTTCTCAAACACTATTTTTCTGAAAACCGCCAAACTTGCCATGGTGACTGACATAACCAGTGAAATTGTGCATCTCATTTGGAATAGTAATTATGTTTAAAATTATGCAAATTTTAGAGGCAACAAAAATTTTAAAAGCACCATATCTTCCAAACTATTGCAGATGGACTCAAAATTTCAATGTGCATATATACCTTTGTGACACTTGCCACTATAATGGACAGTATAGTTGTAGAATTTCAAATTATGCTAATACAGGGCATTGAAAAATGTATAAGTTGAATATCTCCAAAACTATTGCATGTAGAGATGCCATTCCAACTTCAATGTATAAGTGTGTGGCAAAGCCGTATCCTATGAGCCATGAACCCAAGTTGTAGGATTTTAATTTATGCAAATTAGGTGAATATGCAAAATGTAAATCTTTAATAGCTTCAAAATTATTATAGAGGTGGCATTCCTACTTCAAATATGGGTTTGTGGCATAGCCCCATCCAATGAACAATAAACCAAAGTTCTTCTAGGCTTATAATTCATGCAAATTAGGCAAATGCACAAAATTAAAATGTTGAATAGCTTCAAAACTATTATAGATAGTAGTTTCATTTAGACACCACTTTATAAGTTTGGGACATGGCCACATCCCTTGAACCAAGAACCACAGCTCAGCATTTTAATTTATGAAAATTAGGCTAATACATGAAGTTTAGATTATGTTGAACAATGGCAAAGTGTAGCATTTCAAACTGTTCTCATTTTGAAGGCACCCAGACAGATTTGCTGTGAAGCAAATCTTCTTTTCTAGTTATAAATGAGTTCCTTTAATTCATTTCAAATGAGCAACATTTTTAGCTCAGCTGACTGACAAGTCAGCTGAGCTTTCAGCATGGTCAGTTGCCCCTCGTCCATCCATCCACAATTCCCATATTACTTTAAAATTGTTTGCCAGATCCACTTAAGAACTCGATATCTAAGTGCCTTAGATGGGGTCTCTACCAAGTTAATACAAGTTTCATGTGCCAGTGATGTTTGGATTTTTTTTTTGCAAAATAGACCAGTTCATAGGTCTCGGGTTTATTCGGTTCACTTCGGAAGTTCGGGAAGCACACCCTGTCTTGTTTACACTTTGTGCTCGACCAGGCTGGCCGGATTACACGTGGAAGGATAAGAAAATAAAACACAGGATGTGCTTGGATTTAACGAAAAATTAAACACTCAGCAAACTATAAATGCACGCTTCACCACTGATGTGACATTTTAGGTAAAAGATTGCACTGTTCAGCACAATCCATGCTGTAATCACTAGCGTTAGCCATGACACTCGTTGTAAACATATGACGGCGTGGGTCCGACTCGGCTGCTTGCTGATTGGATAATCAGGCCAACAATGGAATGCATAATTAATGACGGTCAGGAAAAGTTCGGTACAACTCTGTATGAACAGGTCTGTTGTTAAAAATCTGTTCTGAAGCTCTGTGGCTAATTGCTTCAAAATCACATATCGACACTTCTGGGAACCCCTTGATCTTGATTGATTGTTCAACATGTGGCATTTTATTTTATTTTTACCTCAGCTGACTTGTCAGTCAGCTGACGTTTTTTGAGGGTCTGTCGTCCGTCGTCCGTCCGTCGTCCACAATTCACATTTTCGACTTCTTCTCAAAAACTGTCAGCCAGATTCACTTCAAACTTGGTGGAGATGTGCCTTGGGTGGGTCTCTACCAAGTTTGTTCAAATGGTCACGGTCTAGTGATTTTTGGATTTTTAATGAATTTTTTTGTTCTTTTTGGGGTAAATCTTAAAAAATCTTCTTCTCCGAAACCGCTCACCCAATTGCTTTAATATTACACAGGAACACTCCCTGGGACACGTACTTCTTAATTTGTTCACCAGGTGGCGCTGCAATTTTATCCTATTTTTTTATGAATTTTTGTGTGTTATAGCTATTTTCGACTTCTTCTCCAGAACCATCACTCAGATTAAGCTGAAACATGGTGGATATGTTCCTTGTAGACGGGTCAAACAAAGTTGTTCACTATGTGGGAATGCTGAGGATTCCTGATTTTTAACGATTTTTTCAATTCTGGTACTTGTCGGTCAATGCAGCTTTCCTATTGATTACTATGGAAGTCAATGGGCATTCTAATGCTAATTCACATTTTCTACTTCTTCTCCAAAACCGTCATCCAGATTAACTTCAAACTTGGTGGCAATGTACCTTGGGTGGGTTTCTACCAATTTTGTTCACGTGGTCATGCTACAGTGATTTTTGGATTTTTAATTAATTTTGTTGTTGTTTTTTTTGGACAAATCTTAAAAAATCTTGTTCCCCGAAACTGCTTACCCAAATGCTTTGATATCACACAGGAAGACATCTAGGGACTCCTTGTTGTTAATTTGTTCACCAGGTGGTGCTGCAGTTTTTTTCTAATTTTTTAAAAAATTTTTGTGTGTTATAGATATTTTCGACTTCTCCTCCAGAACCGTCACTCAGATTAAGCTTACACTTGGTGCATATGTTCCTAATGGAAGGGCCAAACAAAGTTGTTCACTGTGTGGGAATGCTGCGGATTCCTGATTTTTAATGATTTTTTTCAAGTGGGCTCCTGTGGGGTAAATGCACCTTTCCTATTGATTACCATGTAAGTCTATGGGCATTCTAATGCTAATTTACATTTTCGACTTCCTCTCCAAATCCATCATCCAGATTAACTTCAAACTTGGTGGCAATGTACCTTGGGTGGGTGTCTACCAGGTTTGTTCCAATGGTCATGTTCCAATGAATTTGGATTTTTTTATAATTTTTTTTCAAAAATCTCTACAAAAGTTTTAATAGGAAAACTTAACATGGGAATTTCTTGTAATGGTCATAACTTTAATAATATTGACCAGATTTACTTCAAACATGGTGGGGATGTGCCTTAGGTGGATCTCTACCAAGTGTGTTCAAATGGTCACGCTCTATTGATTTTTGGATTTTTTATGAATTTTTTTTGGGGGGGGGGGCAAACCTTCAAAATTCTTCTCTGAAACCGCTCACCCAATTGCTTTGATATCGTGCATAGACACTCCCGGGGACACCTAGTTCCCAATTTGTTCACCAGGTGGTGCTGCAATTTTTTTTATGAATTTTTTGTATGGTTTTGTTATTTTTCACTTGTTCTCAGAACCATCCCTCAGATTAAGCTGAAATGTGATGGATATATTGTTGTGGAAGGGTCAAACAGTTGTTTACTATGTGGCACTGCTTTGGATTCCTGATTTTTAAGGGTTTTCAATTCGGGTACTTATCGTTCAATGTAGCTTTCCTATTGATTAGTATGTAAGTCAATGGGCATTCTAATGCTAATTCACAGGACAACTGACACGATATTTACTGTTTACTTGATAACTTGACATCTGTTTTGAGTTAGCTACACATGTTAATTATTCTGTGTGAAGGTCATGCTGAGACAGTACATGAATGACCTTGACCTCGTTTGTGGGGTCACAGTGCAACATACATGAATTTCACTCTTCATTATAACTTGAGAATTACTTGAACTTTGATGTTGCACATGTAAGTGTTCTTCTATAAAGTTCAGACTTACTCAGAACATGGTGTCATTGATCCTTTCCCAAGATCATAGAGCTAGCTGCAAGTGTGGTGAATGTCAAGATCAGCTGAGGCACGGGCTGTTCACACAGCCCTCTTGTTTTGTTTTTTTTAGCATAGCTGACTTAACAGTCAGCTGAGCTCATAGGATGGCCAGTCAGCCGTTGGCCCATCCACAATTCACAGTGTCGACTTCATTAAAAGCATTAGCCAGATCCATTCAAGCTTGGTGGGGATCTAGATTGTTTGGGTCTCTGACTGGCCAAGGCATATAGCTCCTTATAGAATGTTATCTTGCTTTAGTTGACAATTTTGACCAAAGTCGAAGTACTTTGAATTAATATAAAAATACAAGATTCATATTGCTTATAAACTGATCTGTCATTCAAGAACACAGCAGGCTATAGTTGTGGAGAACACTAGAATGCTCCAGGTCAAGAGCAATATTCAGTTGCCTCCAAAGCATACTAAGGAAAGTTGTTGACACAATCAAACCTTTTCACAAAGTTATTTAACCAAAATGGCCAAGAATACTGTTGATGTGAGCTTCAACCTACATGTATGATGAAGTTTCTTGTTGAAATTCATTTAAAATGAATAATCATGAAGTGTTTTACTTTGCTGAAAAATGTTTGATGTTTTCTTGATTTAAATGTTAACAAATAGACAAGCCTTTTAGTGTGCTGCAGTCATTTGGTAACCAGCCAGGATAGGTGCAAACAAGGAAACAGAAATTGATCAGAGGTGGAGTAAGTAAGTGAGGAATAGCTTTATTTAGTGTTTGAATGTGATGTGTTCTGTATTGTAGTATTTAATTTTTCAGGTAAATACAAGTCAGTACAGACAAATTCTTCAAAAGGATGTGAAACCTGTGCTTAGAGTAAATGGACAATATGTGTAAGTAGTTGCACTGTGGTATATATGTCATTGACCTTACCTACCCATAGCTAGAATGAGAGTGACTCTGACATCGAGTGAAATAGCATGCAGACAGTTGTGGTGAAGTTCACCTGTGTAGGCTGGTTTGACAAGGAGGGCATTAATGACTTGAGCAGTTTACTATTCACACCAAGAGGGAATGATTGCTTCAGACAAATTTAGAGACCTTATTGTTGATGGAAAGTCTTGCAGTATCATTGTATTGCAATCTTGTGTTTGAGATAATCTTTTTGGCAAAAGTACTCTTGCTAATCATCAAAGAAAGAAAAAGAAAAGTCAGGACATGTTGGCACAGAAAATCTTTTCAATGTAGACAACCACTAGAGGGCAGCACCTACATGCCAAAGACCCAAAGTTTGTCTTGACAGTTTTCTGGCAGGTTACATTTCCTAGCTTGTCACAGAGATTTGTGACAGAAAGTTATATTTGACCACAAGCAGTTTTATTGCTTGGATGTTACCTTTGGTCTTGTAAGATTTTGGTGACCTTGCACGGTCAGAAGTGATGTTCAAAGGAGAGCAGTTTGCTACCGAGGACCCCCCTCTGTTTAGTATACTCATATGTGAACCCTTTCAGTACAAATAACAAGCAAAAGTTGTCCTCACTTGAATTAATATTTGGATTCCAGTTTCAAATTCCTTGTAAAGAAGACTGTGCTTTACATGTTAGTATTAGCGTATACGTGGGTTCCTGGGGACAAGTATTGTCCTGTGCAGCAGCTTTTCCTGTTGTGCTTCACATGGATTTTTCCCAAAACACACTAAGCAAAGTGCTTAATTCCACAATTTAGCACTGACAAAGTTTAGTTATCCTGGTGTGAGCTGGACAGTTTTTGGGTGGTGGTTTTTTTATTGCATCATGCCCTCCCCACACCACAAAGAAAGTTTTTTTTGAGGGGGGTTGGTGGCGGAGATACTGTTTTCAACATGTCCCACTGTCTGTCCATACCAGAATCCTTGCAAGTAGAATATCTTGCGATTCATGGCACATTGAACTCAAATTTACCTCAATTATATTTGACCTGATTAAATTTTGGTGAGGATCGCTTCATTTTCAAGGTTACAGGACCTCTGTGTGTGTGTGTGTGTGTGTGTGCGTGCGTGCGTGCGTGCGTTGTGCATGCGTGCGTGCAAAGTGGGGGGTTGGGGGAGGGTTATCCATTGTGTTGGTAACAACTGCTCTAGTTGATCTTTCATTGAGGCAAAAATTACTGATGTTAGACATGGCATGATTAAACTAACAGCTTTTTGAAAAATATTAACGTGCAATGTGCATTTAATTCCATGTAAATACACAGAAACATGTCAGTAATGGGATGAATTAAGAGTATAAATTGTGAATTTTGCAGCTCGTATGCTGGCATAGGGCTATGCTGTATTCTCTTGCTCATCGTTCTCTTCTACTACCTGGGGTTGGCCTTCGGGGCCTGTGGAGAGCCGCCATATGACGATGCAAATGTCTGTAACAGGGGAGTAGGTGCCAATCTGCTCCTAGCGTGAGTACCGTAGTTGTTTTCGACAGCACACAAACAACGAAATGCAAGGCAGATATTTTATCTATTTTATTTCATCAAGATACAAATCTATATTTACACTTAGCATTTCAAAATGTACAGCATTAGCTCACGAGCTATAATGATCAAGTCAGGGTGTGTATAAAAGTATAAGAAGGTTCATTATAGAACCAAACTACGATTTGTACAATATTCAAAACATCATAGTCCAGCTTTAAAAGTAGAGAGACATGTAATTTATAACATGAGATTAACCCTTTCCCCCTTAAACCGGCCAAAACCGGCTGGTGGTCAGATGTTGTCTGCTTCAGTGTTTTCAACTAATTTCAACAGTAATGAAAAGCAATTTTGACTGAGAATTGTAGATGAGCCCTGTTAAGACCACATGCTGCAGGTCAACAACTTTCATTGGCATGGGTTGGGCACTAAGTGCCCAACCCATGCCAAGGAAAGCTGTTGACTCAGTCTTATTTCAAGGCGGAGAGGGTTAAGGCTTCCTGTTTCAAGGCACATGGAGGAAGGTGTATATGGAGCGTGTTACTATAATTGTAGGATCGTCTGGGGCCATCCCAAGTTTTGATTGATCTTTAGAAATCTCACAAATTGGGTTCCTACATAAGAACTCTTGGGAGATTGTTCCAAAGGTTAATACCCTGGTATGTCAATGATTTGATACTAGCCCTGGTAGTTTTAAGACACCTGTTTTGCAGTTAAAATGGGACTGAGAATTCACAATCCATTACATGAGTATCAGTTATAAGTAGTTTTGTGATAAAAGATGACTAAATTTGTGTATTGCTTTAAACATTTCTATGGCCATTTGGTGAATTCTGGAAAGTTCTTGGGTTGGTATATTTGCCTTTTTCAACATGGCCTGATAATCACTGTTGGAATCACTTTTAGCTCAGCTGACTTGTCAGTCAACTGAGCTAATGGGTGGTCTTAATCCATTGTCCATCCATCAGCATCTGCAATTTATTATATTTGACGTTTCCAAAACCAGTAGTCACACGCTCTTCAAACGTGGTGGGAATTTATCTTGGGTTTGTCTCTACCAAGTTTGTTCAAGTGGTCGTGCTCCAGTGAATTTTCACCTCAGCTAAGGATGGGCTGTTCACACAGGCCTCTTGTTTAATAATTTTTAGTGCAGCTGACCGAAACGTCAGCTGAGCTCTTGTGGTGGCCTGCCATCTGTCATTGCCCACAATTAACATTTTTGACTTCTCCAAAATTGCTGGCCAGATTTTCTTCAAACTTGGTGGGAATGTACCATGGGTGGATCTCTTCCAAATTTATTCAAATTGTCATGCTCCACAGACTTTCTGATATTTTGAAGGGGCTGTTTTGTCTTTTTTTTCCTTTCTTTTTTTTTTTTTCATTTTATTTTATTTTTTATTTTATTTATTTTTTTTTTTTTTGACAAAATCTTGAAAAAAATCTTGGAAACTACTTGTTCAGTTACTTCAAAATTGTAGAAGAACACTAAAGGTTAATATTTTTCATTAGGTGGCACTGTGATGCTTTTCTATTTTTTCAATAATTTTTTTTATGTTAAAGCTATTTTTGTCTTCTCCAAAACCATCACTCAGATTAGGTTGAGAGTTGGTGGAAGAACCAGACATGGTTCTTCATTAGATAATAATACTCTGATTTTTAACAATTTTTATTTCAATTTGGGTGCTTCTTGATTTCTGAAGATAGTTCAAATGATAGAGATGTATAACATGGTGTCATTAACAGATGGGAAATTTATGTTGTTTGATAAAGGTTAATTCCATAGAAATTAAATACCACTGGAAAAGAAAATTGAATGCTGTTTTATGCAAAACTTGATTGACAGGCATACTTTTGTGTAAGTGCAGGAGGGAAAGAAAAAGATGTGTATTGAAGGAGCATTGTAATGTGTCTGTGTTAAAGTGTACAACTTAATGCAATTTTGGTTTTATGATAATGTGTAACCTTGTGTATATTTTTCTGTGACAGTATATTAATTTGAGATATATTTTTCTGTGACAGTGGTGTAGGTTTCACCTTCCTCTTCTCCTGGCTCTTGATGCTGATCACCACCATTTTGTTTCTGCTTGGAGGATTCATGCACACTGATATTTGTCCTCATGTACTCAAGCCTCAGGATTCCAAACTTTTGTCAGTATGTATCTGAATTTTGAAACAACAACAGTTTATGTTTCATGTGAAAAGCAAATTACTAACTTAGCACGTGAGCAGTTATTTTGTATTTTTTGTGTAAATTACTGTTGTAGTTTACAATATATTCACTAGGGGGCAGTCAAGCCTGGTGAACCAGGGTGAATCTGAAAATGAGAACTGTCAAACCTTGTTTTACTGGAGGCAGTTTAATTCAAACTGTATTTTGAGACATAATTAAGTTTTGTTTTTTTATTTTGGTCATAGTGTAAGTTGTTTGCATACAAAAAGAAATAAGCTTTAAAACTAATACTTTGCTTGAAAGGTACCAACAATAATAGCCGTAAAACAGTGTTAAACTAAGTTTGTCCTGTGGTTCAATAAGCTGTTGGCAAAAACAAAGAAAAGAACATCGCAGAAGATAAATCAGGAGCATTAGAAGTTGCAGCAAGACAGCGAAAGTTGTCAGGCATGGTCAGTTGACTTCTGAGTGAAACAGAATTATTTTTTCACTCATGAAAAGTTAACCGTGTTGCCTAAAATGTTTCTGTTCTTTTTGCAGCTTGCCGATTCTCTTTTATCAGGGAGTTTAAGTTTTAATCTGAGCATTTCATCAATACTCAAGTAAGTTTGATCCCTTACTTCAATTTTCAGGACAATAAAATCCTGCATTTTGATGATCTGAAAGTTCACATCTAGTTCCGCCCCTTTTATGGCACAAAGTAGTTTATTATTACAAATTTGACTATAAATAACACAATCATCTGCAGTGGTTGGAACCATCATCAGAAATGAGCTAAGCACAGTCTACATTAGAATGTACTCCACAAAAGGTGTGCAAAATGAACCAGTACAGTGCCATCTGGAGTGTGTTTCATTTTGTTGGGACACGTAGGCAGAGACAAGGCCACATTTGTTAAAGTTCTTTCCACATGAAGTTTGCTATTTTAAAATTACTGTATGTGAAGACATCAAAATTCTGATGTAATAACAAGGTGTGTTGGCCAATATTCAAGTGTGAGATTACTGTGCCACATAATTATGTCTATTCTGAACTCATATGGTCTGACTTGTGGTCAGTGATCCATTCAAATACCATGCACATCTGGTAAGTATAGACATCAAGAAAAAGCACTCGTGTCTTAGATTGCCAGTTACTCCTGAATATTCTCCCAGATTGAACAAGACCAAAACCATAAGGTGGACTGTTTTAAGCGAGCTAAGTTAAAAAAAAAACAAAAAACACACACAGTAAAAAAAACAAAAACAAAAACAAAAATAAACCACACCAGAAATTTAGTGACCATACAAGAGAGTAAACTGAGAGTTGTCTTGGGGAAAATCAGCCAGCTTAACCAAATTGTGGTATTTCATGTTTCATAGCGGGTAAAAATATATACACAAACAAGTACTGAGCAAAATATCCTGAGAAAAAGTGATCTTTCAAGTCTGTTGGTGTAATTTAGGAGTGAACTTTCTATACATTGTGCGATTTACATGCACACATATAGGTCCATTAATCTTGTTTGAATGTAAACCAGCTTTGTTGAATCAGAAAATGAACAAAAGGAGTTTAGGATGAACCTTAAATGTTTCTTTTCTGTCACAGGGATTGCAAGGATAACAAGGGGGCTTTTAAGGCCTTTAAGTTGGACCAGGCGGTAAATTTGGACCAGATTCTTGACCTGAGTGTAAGTATTAAATTCCATGTTATGTCTAAAAACCTGAAACAGACCAACATGGTCCATCCAAAAATATGCGTAGCTCTGAGATCATGTGATGCCTTTTCCTGCCGTTCTCATGTTGTTGTGGGTTTATTTGCTCAACTTCTAGCCTCCCCACCCCCCGTGTGTGTGCGCGTGTGTCCCAGTCTGTTTGCCTGACTGTGTACACTGCACTTGCCCCTTCAACTGACCGTAGATGAGTATCAAATGTTGTCTGCTTCAATATTTTTTTATGTATTGAATAGAAAACATTTTGAAAGAGAGTAACAGATGGTATGCCCGAGCTGTGTTAATGTTTTTGGCAGTAAGGGCTGGTCATGCTTTTTCCAACTGTCGCTGAAAAAAGCAGCAAACCATGTCATAGTTCAAGATCTAGAGGGAAAGGGTTAAAACAAAATGTTGATGATTTAACCGTAGATCTCTTCAAACTGCTGTAGAATTATGAGGAAGAAATATGACCTAACAGAATCCTCACCTGGTTTTCATGCCACGTTTGGATTGTTTGCAATACGTACCCCATAGAAAAAATGACAGTAAAAGGGGCTTTGAACAGTTTGCTTTATTGTCACAAACCACTTAGGGTGAGACTTTGTATGTTGACTTGTACTGTAAGAGGTCAATACACATATTCCTTACCAAGCATATCTAGGGTCTGTTTATGACCAGCATACCCTGTGATACCATAAGTACCAATGGTAATATCGGTATTTTTTCTATGCGTCTGCCACCTGTTGCTGATTTCTCAAGATAGATGAAAATTTTATTTGTAAACAAGGAATATGTGTACAAAGTACAAGATGCATTTTGATGTGAAAGGGAATCCAGTTGTACAGAATCCAGTTTTTACAAAATCGGAACTTCACTAAGTTTTCAATGAATATCATAGGTGATTTGTGATACAAAGCCTGCGGTTGAAACTAATTAATAATTCGGTTCATTTTCACTGGAAAATACTGTAGAGACAATGGTAAGGGCTACAATAAATATAAGATATTTGGGTTTCTTAAGGTAAGGTTTTAGACCTGCACTGCTGGCAGCTAAAGCTACACAGCTGAAAAATTATGAAAGCCCAAAGTTCAAAACATTTAAAAAAAAGACCAATAGTATTAAATTTGTTTATTGTGCTTTCAGAGATACGACATTGAGTCTGAGATAAACAAGTTAAAAAACATCAGTATAACAGTACAAGACATTGAGATCCTGAATGCAGACACGAAAAAACAGCTTGAAAATCTGGCCAAGTCCAACCTGGAGGGTATTAATTTCCAGAAATTCTACGAAGAGGTATAGTGAATCTTCTGTTCGTTTTTATTATCAGTACATTAAGTGCTGGAAGGTATTTTGATCTCTGGCATCGTCCATCTACCCATCAACCCTGGGGACGTTGCCGCAATATGGCAAAAAATATTTACACAGCTTACCAATTTGTTGTCTGAGATATATACATGCGGATGTACCAGACACCTGTTGGAAGCAGGTCACTCTGATCATGTTGGATTTTTTTATGAATTCTAAAAGTACTCGTTTCAAGGCCATCTTGAGTGGGACCCACAGGGATGACGTTACTACAGTATCTCAAGATTGAGGCGTGACTGCTTCTTCACCCAGTGTTTAGCAGAGATGTACCTGAGTTTACACCAGTGGCTGTGTTCACAAAGAATTTGATCTGATCCTAAAATTAAATTGGTGACCTTTGACCCTGAAGTACTTAATCCTTGGCCTAATATATGAATCAGAATTTTTATGAATAAACAATCTGTTTTTTAGGATACAATACTAACTCTGTTTTAAACATTTTCATTTTATTAAATTAATCTTAGTTTAATCCAGTGCTTTATCTTGTAAGCTGAATCAAAATCTGGATCAACTTAAGATTTAGCCATAGTCCTGAAATGCTAATCATTTGCGTTGTATAATAGCCATCAAAGAGACTGGTTCACACTAAAATTGTTCACGAAACCCAGGATTAAGGAATGTGGGATCAAAACAAGTTTATTTAATTTTGATCCAAAATTTCTTATCAGATTAAATTTTTTTGTGAATATGGCCACAGATGTCCATTGAAAACTAGCTTCCTCTGATCAATTTTTGATTGTTTATGAACTTTAAAAGTGTTTATTTTGAGGTCATGTGAGTGGTACCCAAGGGACATTGTGACCACATCATCTTAAGAAAAATGGACTGCAGTTTCACCAAACTTGAGCAGGGATGTAACTTACTTAGGGTAGGCCAGTGCCTGGGTAATAACTCAGTGCCTCTGATCATTGTAAACTTGATCAGGGATGTGACTTACTTAGGGTAGGCCAGTGCCTGGGTAATAACTCAGTGCCTCTGATCATTGTAAACTTGTATGAATTTTTAGTAAATTTATTTGATGGCTTGGACCAGTTTGGTGTCTGAGTTATTTTTTGGTCTTGCTAAGGGGGATGACACGTACTAGATCCTCAAGACTCTTGCATTTACAGGGACATAAGTTTATCATGTTCACTCTGTGTATGTCTTGAACAGAAGTTGCTTTTACCACATATTCTATGTGTGTACATTAATGGAAGAAGACTTCCATGTAGAAACTGCTGATGATGATGAATATGTTACAGCTCAGCAAATCCCTCACATCACAGGATCTGACAACAGTCGCCAACAACTTAAGAAGGGATGCTGCTCAACTTCCGGTAAATTTGAATTTGTATTTTCATAAGAAGTCTGTCCAGGTTTAATCCTGGACTGTTTTAAAAATCAGAGAAAATTATTTTAAAGGAAAGTACATTCCACACAGTCACAAAATGGTGGAATTTAGAAGTGGTTACTGAGAAACAAACTAGAAACTAAAATAAATCATCTTTGAACTTTGCATCTCATAAGTTGACTTAATTTGTTTCTGTTTACACTCCACTTATTTGATGTTTAATATGGAATTTATGGAACTTAGTCTGATCAGCTGGAAATGAACTTTGAGATTTTCTTTGAGTTTTGCATTACTTGGGGAATTCAAATATTTGTAAACTTGATTGGTTTTCACATTAAGTTAAAGTGGTAAATTAAAAAATACTTGACCAAATTTTGTTGTGAAATTTAGGATTGGGAATTTTACTGAAAGAAATAGAAATTTCTCAAATAAGTCTCTTACAAAACAAAATAGAAAGTGGTGTATTGCCAGTTGAAAACTTCACAAATCTTGTAATATTTTTTTTTAATATGAAAAATGGTATAATACCTCAAAACAAAATAATTAAATACAATATGATCCCATCACTGCCATGCAAGTATTACAGACAGGTGAGTCTTCAGCCACTGTTTTTAAGATGAAAAGCATACAATTTATAAAGTTGTAAATTTGATGTAGCTGTCTTCTTCTATTTGAAATTTGAGACAGCAGCTATGCAATCATAAAAATGTATATCAATCTGTTTTTACCGAGGGGCCCCCCCCCCCTTCATTATTAAAGACAGTTCTGTTTTATCATGGAGGGTTAACTAAGATCAGTCAGCAATTAATGTGTATGATACCAAGTTTATGAAGTTTTATTTATTTCAGTCTGCACAGAAAACTGTCATTGAGAACAAAGCATCAGAACTTGACAGCTTGAATACAAATGTGGTGACCAAGATGAAGGCAGAACAGGTAATGTATTCTATACATCATTTCTCAATATTGAGTTACAGGAGTGCAAATAAAAGTTAGCAGAGTGTATAGTCTTTTTCACTTTTTTTTTCAAATTTCTGAAAGCATTATTTGTACATAAGTGCATAGTCTTTTTTATTTTTTTCTACAAAGTTATGAAAGCATTTTGCATAGTGATGTGCACAAATTGTTATACTTTGTATGCAGAATTTAAACAGTTGACAATTTATGAGCAGTTCCTGTTTGATAAAACAAAACACGGTAAAATGTACATTTTATCTGAACGGATAACTGAGGGTTTTGTTTTACCCATTGTTTGTGTGATGGTCCATCTTTCCAGCCCAAACTGAAGGCCAGCGTGGACAGTCTGAAGGCGGCCATCGATGGAAGTGGTGGCACTGGAAGTGTGAGTATTGACATCTTTCACGCAACCCGTAATGGCACTTAAGAGCTTGCCAATGGCTTTCAAGAACTTTCCAGTGGCTCTCAAGAGCTTGCCAATGGTTCTCTAGAGCTTGCCAACACCTTCCTCTTGCACATCGAAGAAAGATACTGCTTTGTAAAATTGTTCATTGTGAATCACAATAAAAGTCCCACCTATCTGAATTATCCCTGATTCAGATTCCTCACAAGCAGGCCTGTCATTCCAATGCCAGCATGCTTGTAGTTCCACAGAGAAGCAGTATTTCAAGGTCAACAACTTTTTTTGGCATGCAGTGGGCTCTGCCCAAAGCATGCCAAGGAAAGTTGTTGACACAGTCCACAATCTACCATGAAAGAAGCCCATATCCTTTGTAATCCTGTACAGTTTCATTCAAAAAGCAGTCTTTTAATCCAGCATTGTGGACAAAAGAAAATGGGAAAATCTGCATGAGATATACAAGAAGTATGTGTCACACTGTATTGATTCAAGCAAGAAATAGAACTACAAACCATGCCTGTGTAGAATAATGAGATTTCAATTGCAGGAGTTTATGAGCTACTGAAATTGCCTTCTTCATTGACTAAATGGTAAAGGGTTTAACTATTTCACAATTGAAGGTTCTTGTTAGAGAATATGCATGGTAGATTATAAAGGAAATCTTGTGAACGTTGATATGTATAATTTTTTTTTGCCAAAGCTTCTTTATTTAACATATCATAACTGGGTATGATCTTTGAGTGTCTGTATGTGTATATTTTTTTAAATCAACAGGGATTCAAGAATGCTACCTATGCCTTGATACAGAGTTTCGATAATGCTGCCACTCAGATCAAGACAAAGGGAGCCCAAATTGTCATTGATGTAAGTTACATCTTATGCAAAGTTATTAAACACAAGAAAACTGTATTGTCTGCATTGGCAGGTTTGCTGCAATGTGAACATTAAATGTTATGTTGTAAGGTAGCATTTACATTTATATGACCCTGACTTTTTTATTTTTTTTTTTTTTCATTGAAAGAAAAGTGTAACTTGAAATTTCAGTTTCTACCTTTAAAAGTAATTAAATAAAGAACTGTAAGTATTTGTGCAGGCTTTTAACTGTGTCTTGCTCAGATTGCCTAAAAATGCCTGGATGGAAATTGTCATTTGCCTTAACGTTTCTGCTTAAATTTTTCAATAATAGAAAAATTTTAACTAGATTTGTATGCAAAACCATTCATGATTGCATGCCCATGGTCAACAGCTTTCCTTGGCACAGGTTGGACACAATGCACCCAACCTGCACCAAGGAAAGACTGAGTTGTAGTCCAACTGGGAAAGGGTTAAACAAAATGTTGAACTGAATACATTTTTCCTGGGAATTATCAACTGATTCTCTGTTTACATGGTTTAACTGTCCATAATTGACTGTTACAAGCTGTTCAGTGTGATTCTTCAGTATGACAGATACTTGTAAAGGTGTAATGGAATTTTTAAAAAAAACAAAAACAAAAGAAAAACAATAGGTGATCCATGTCTTAAGGCAGGTTTTACTGTATGTGTATTACTGGTAAGCCAATGATGTATATTTGAAGCTGTTAGCATGGTTTAACCTGCTCACCGCAATCCAGCCCAAAGTAGCCAGAGGACAACTAGTGTGTGCTTCACTAATTTTTTGATAAGTTCTTTCATTAAAAAAACAGTGTGAGTGAGGTTTGGAGATGAGCACTGTCACAGTAGGTTGCCCCAAGGCTGAAGCTTAGCCATGGGACCAATGACAGGAAACATGTTGGCACCGTCTGAATTCAAGCCAGAATGGCTTCAGAATTGGACCATTCACAAGGCAGTTTTGCAGGATGCTATCTTTTGTTTTCTGTTTCTTGTAGTTTGCTGTTGCTGAGGCCCAAAAGATATACAAGAAAATTGCAGATTCTGTTTCAGATGTCAAGGGCCAGGTGAGATGAATGACTTGCCAGTTATTTTGGTGCACTTTATCACTTTTTTCTGTCCGTCTTCCCAGGTTTTAGACAGATACCCGTCTCCCAAAAAGATGAATGTAAATAACAATTTGATGACAAAAAGTACATATAAATAATAAATAAATACAATGTAAATAATAGATAAATACAATGTAAATGTAGGCCAATGTGGTAAAGTGATGAGGTTCAGGGATGTAACATGTATGGTATAGTCTGTGTAACTAAGGCAGACAGGACAGCACAACATGGATACTTCATTTGGGATTGGTTGTTGCTTGCACAATGTGTATGGTTAGACTGTGGTTGATTCATTCAATCCAATCCAGTCCATAATGTAATTCTGCAAATTTATGCTTATTTTGGATTGATATAGGTCCTGTTTTTTGTGTCATAATAGGCTGAGAGCTGTGTAGTCCACATGCAGTAATGCCTGTGCCAGTCCTCTGTTATGACATAAAAGTTAAACTGTGCCTATATAACAAGAAAGGACACCATGTCCTGCCTGTTTTTCAACTGTGCTGTGAGGAAACAAGACTAACTTATGAAAGACGTCAGGACTTGAGCCATTTCTTACCTGTTTTATGACATATGTTGACTGTTACAGATCCAGAACAACATTGGGAAGTGTGAACCTCTATATAAGGTTGTGGATTCTTCCTTTAAAAGCATCTGTGTCACCTTTTTATACCCTGTTGTGAGTACATTTCCACTTTTGTCTATCCAGAATTGTTGGGTTTTGTTATTTTATTCCAAATTGATAGGGCATGTCCCTGTCCAAAAAAAAAAAAAATCCTCGTGGTTTGTAACTTTTTTTAGTTATTCTACTAGATACAGAAATGTGTGCATTTTCATCCATATTAGGTGCATATGCTGCAGTTACTAGTTTCACACAAGATATTCTGACATTAGGTTTTATGTTGAACATTAGCACTATGATAGAATTGTAGAGTGTGAAGTCAGTACAGAAAATCAGTGGGCCAATATAATTTTAAAGTTTGGAGTACCTTGGGTCACAACTTAACCCTTTTCAGCTCAAATTGCCCGAAAGCACTTGGATGTTAATCATTGTCTGCACTTCTTTTTTTTAATCATAAATTTCTGCTGCAGAAGTAGGACACACTTTTTGTAAGATTTGTAGATAAGAGCTATTATGATAGCTTGTCATGGGGCAAGATGTTTCCTCGGTGGAGGTGTTGTGCTCAGCTACCACTAGGAGACGCTGTTGACACAGTCTTATTCTGAAGGCTGCAGGGTGTCTGCTCCAGTAAACTCCAAGACCTGCTGCTCCCAACTTCTGATGAAGAGTCATGTGTCCATTGGTTTAAACAAAATCCCTCATATTTAGGAATTGTCGGCAAATGACAAAGATGGGGAGAGTTATACGTCAACCCAAATGATATCTGGTACATGTGAAAAAGTAGAAGCATGTGAGACTGCTGTTCTTGTACTGCATGTTTGACTGTAACGATACTGTGCTTTTGCAGAATGGGTTTTGGTTCAGTCTAGGCTGGTGTCTGTTCTTCTTCATTCCCTGCCTTATTGTCGCCACAAAGCTGGCAACACAGTACCGCAAATCAGAGGAATATGACGGAGACGACAAGAGCTTTGATGATCCGTAAGTATGAGATACGCAGCAGATTTCCATAGAAACCACATGTGCCTATTAATCATTTATGTTAATTACACACCCCTTCTTTTTGAAGTCCTACTTTTACCAACAGTGACAAAATTTATCTATTCCTTGCATGGATTTCTTGAAACTTCAAGGTTGAAGTGAATGTATTTTTGATTTGCATAAAGTAGTTGTAGAAAATAAGTGCAAAGGGCTGACATTTTTGGTAAAAAGATTGCATGCAGCTCAGCTGTACTATAATTATGATATAAACAGGAAAGTGCTATTACCATCTTTCTGTTAAAAACATGGCTAAATAGATAACATAAACCTGTATGAAATGTCTTGACTTTGTGGCTGAGAACCTAGGCAAGCACATTTGTCCTTTTTCTACCCAAACTAGTCAATTGTAGATTAGTAGTTTTGAATAATTTGCGCACTGGGCCTGGCCAGAACATGCCTGGCAACTTATTCTAAAAAATGAGATGAATTCTGTCAGACACTGAACTGCATGCTGGGCTGTTGTTATGTTCATTTTAGTTTTGCTGGCATTTGTATGTTTTGTGTAATCCAGCCATCTGCCTTTATCTGTACTTTTTCAGACCCATGTTCTTTACCCTGCACCCCATTCTTTGGTCCCAATTTTTCACTGAAAAAGCTGCATTCTCTTAACCCATTCCATACCAGTCCCTGATTTTTCCATATATTTGCCTACATTTAAGACAACAATTGCATATTTAAATTCTTCATGAAAAGAGCTTTCGTTCAAGTACCAGCATTCCTATAGTCAGTGGTTCTGGCATTGCCTGGCAAGTCATGCTGTAGCTGCTGCAAGGGCAGCTGCAGCATGACTTACTGGGCAGTGCCAGAACCACTGACCAAGGCCTGTGACCACAGTATGGAATGATGTAAATGATAAATCACCGCACAGAGGGCTGTTGACAACCACTAAATCCAGCATTTATGTTTGTCAAACAGGTTTACCAGTTGTCCGATCATTTTGTATGACGCAATGGTGAAAACATGGTCTTAACCTGAGTAATGGATTCTTGTCTTGTGTCTGTGCCTGGCGTTGATTGTTGTAATGACACCTGATTAAAGGGCTTTTGCTGGACCTTATTCCATGCTGAGTAACGAAGATAACATGTAATCTGTGTGGTGCAGAGTTTGGGGTAAAAGGTGGGTACTGCCATCTTTGCTTGTGGGCCATTGAAGAGGTGAAGTGAGTCCACTATAAAATGATGTCGTTGTCGTGTACTTGTTACAGACTGCTTTCTGAACGCCCGGTGAAACTGCAGTTGTATCACCATGACTGACTATGTGGTATGTCGAAATGTAGACAACAGTAGGATGTCTTCCCACTCCTCTGATAACCACACTTGTGGAGTCCACTCTCAATATGTGTTTTAACACATTTGATCATAACATTGATTGTCATTTCCTCAAGTGTTTCCTGTGTTGCCCTGGTTTACTTTTCCTTCTTTGGTGTAACATGTTTTTGGTACATGTGCGTTTCTTTTTAAGGAGATCAGGAATATCAATGGTATCTCATTTGTGAAAAGTCTTCATAAATTTCACACCAGTGCATAATATATATATTTGCGTGTTAGGGTACAGGCACAAATTTGTGATTATTTGTGTTTAACATTCTTCATGTTGTGTGTGTGCATGGGGTGTCAATTATGTGTGTAATATGTACACATTCATTCAAGGACAACATTTTGGAAAGTCGACAGTCAAAATTCAATATTCATCACCTGTTGTTTATCATCATCTTAATAATGTTGAAGTGCTTGCTTTGTGACTTTTTGAACTGCCCACCGAAAAGATAGTATCTTTTCATTTTGATTTTAATCAGCTGTCAAGATTTGTGTTTATAGATTTGATGTGGAAAAAATGTTTTACGATAATTACTTTGTCCTGTCTGTTGTGGTGTCCCTGTCCTTGTCTTGAGATCACACCATGAAAAGACTGCTGTTTTTGTAGTTTTACTCTGGCTGGTCTGCCAAGATGCCGTCAGACATTGACCAGAAAACTAGGGTTGTTCTGTGACGTTTATGTACTTTCTGTTCTTATGATAGGTTAGAAATGTCTTCATTACTCTTGAATATGTGCCTAACATTGTAGAGTTAGTAACTTGATAACTACGGCACACTGGAGTGGGTTCATCATAGAATAGTTTATGGGTATAAGAAACTCGCAGCCAGTTTTAGCAACACTGGAAGTCAAGGGGTGTCTTCTGTTAAGCATGGGCAGACTGAGTCAACAACTTTCCTCAGTGTACTCTGTGTGGAGCCCACATCATGCCAAGGGAGGCTCTTGACTTCCTGGCAATACCATTTTAACTCCTGATGAAAAAAGGCAGATTGACATTTATAATACTTGACCGTTTCTGGCAGTTTTAAATGGGAAAAACATTCATGGCAATACATCAGCTTCAGCACCGACAGGGTTAAAATGGCAACATAACTGATCTTGGTTTATCTGTTGAATCGTTGATAAAATGTAAACGCTTCACTGGAAATTTTACGTAGTTTTCCTTCCAGCAAGTGTGGGTCTTGTGAAACGAAGCAAAGGTCTGTCTCCAAATAATTTAGGGATTCTTGATGCTTGTTTCTTTTCATCAAAGTTAAAATGTATCAGTTGGCTGTAAATTGACAAAATGTCTCAGGGATCATGTGGAACCATGGTGATGGTAACTTTCCCACCGACTGTCATGGATATTAGACCCGGACTATTATTGACATGACATGTCTCATGTTTCCAGAGTAATGGCTCTCTGCAATGTACTTTAAGACTCATCTGGTCGTTTACTGAAGAGCAAACACCCACCCACCCCATGCACCCAATGGCACTGCTGTAATTGGGTGCGTCATATCAGTCAAGTCTCTGACAATGTTAAATGTACATTATTATTGAAATTCCTCAGTCCTGGTATGTTAATGATTTTGCATTTATGAAGGACAAAAAAAAAAAAAATCACGTATGAAACACAAATGATTTGCCTGCTAAACAGATTGACAGTTATGTATTCTCCACGACACTGCCAGAGGAAATGAGCAGATGATGAGTGTGGGCTGCTCAGCAGGCAAATGACTTGTGTTCACCTTTAGTGGTATGGACAGTACACTTTGAAAGTCTTGAGTCAAATGTGCAAAGACCCAACCAACCTTCACCTTACAGCAGTGATTTAATGCTTATCATTAAGACCTCCAAGTCCAGGCAGTGACTGCACCCTCCAATAATCTTCACAGATCAGTCTGAAAGAGTCCGTTAACCTTTACCCTGCAAGAAAAGCTGAATTTCTGATTTTACGTGAGGTATTTTTGATAAGTTCTTGTCATAACTTTACTGGACAATATTTTTATGTGGACCTCCCTGTGGGTGTCTTCGTAAACACATCATATAAAGCCAAACCTGTCTTTTGTTTTATTTGTGTCTGGCATTGAAAATTGTGACCGGTTGTCACTTTTTCCACAATCTGGGCAGGGCAAGGGTTAAATGTTCTTGCACCCACCCCCGTAACCCTCCCACTCAACACCCCTCAAAAACCCCATTAAGATGCCCTGTCAATCCAGGGCCACAAGACCAGCCCTCACTGCATGTCTAACATAGCTGCTCCATTTTCCATCATTTACAGACAAAATGCTTGGTTACAAGAACAGCGCACTAGCCTTCTAAGATGGCAACCCAATTATCAGTGATGTAGGTCTTTTATGTTATGCCTACTTGCAGTGTCTTGCTTAACCCTGCATGTACGGTAGATCTACTCACCTACCAATCTTCCCCTTCACTAGTGTGACGTGACCTTAGACACTTTGACCTTTGACTTCTATCTCTTGACCCTTGCACTTTTGTATATAGCTAACTTTTCACTTTCTGTGCTTCCAGCCCTGCATAGGGGATTCATTTTTGTGCGGGTTTTTCAAAAACAACTGCAAATGTCACCATAACAGATACATGACTAAAGGTGATTCAAAGATGAAACGTGTTTGGAAATCAGCAGACCATTCTAGCAAATAAAGCAGAAAAATTCAAGGTGTTTTGCTGTGGTTCCTAATTTCAAATGGCATAGACTTGGTAATATTATATTGAGCACACCGGGCAGTTAGCCAGCAGTTAACTAAGAATTAATTTTTATAAATTGGTAAGTTAGTGTAGCTGTGACCCTTTGGAATTATTCCTGTGCCCATTTTCTGGTTCACAAGTGAAGAGTATTCTCGTAAACATGCATAGTACACAAAGTACTTGTGTAAACATGTGCCAAGTATTCATGTTAACATAGGCGGCAAAGTATTCATGTAAACATTGCAAAGTATACAATTGTATAAGATGATGATCTGTAGAGTAAGAGAGAGGGAGAAACACACACACACACACACACACACACACACACACACACACACTCTTTGGGATGGTTCATCAAAGAACCATACATTTTATCAGAAAATGTAACACGTGCTCAAATATACAAATAGCTTCATAGCAGTTTCATCAAACTGCAAACTATTGTCGCAGTTTCTGGCCACTCAAAAAGGGATCTCAGATATTTTCTTTGTTATTTAGTTTCGCAGTTATAATTTCACAAGTTGGTTCTATTCCACAGAGTTGGTTTTTTATGTTTTTTTTAGCTATCAATAATTCCAAAATGGACACCAATAAAGGAAACGCATAGGACATGTAACAGCAACATATGTGTACAGGAATTTTGTGAAGGCAGTTTACAATGTGATTGAATCAGCAAGGAGTTATTTCAAGATTGTACTCCTGTTGCATTATAATTTTGGATCAGAAGTAGTTGTTCGTACAATTTTAATCAAAGGGTCTCAGTTGTACATTATCATCTGAATATTGCTTGTGTAGAAATGTCTTCATGATGTATGTTTATGTGAATAGTATTGTTTCAATGAGCTATCCAGAAACATGACAGCTGACTGATTGCAGCAATACCTTAACTATTTAAGTGCCAAGTTTTGGACTGAGTCAACAGCTTTTCTTGGCGTGCATTGGGCGCAATGTGCCCAATGTGCGCAGAGAAAAGCTGTTGACCTTGGATATTTTCTCTGGAACTAGAGATATGCTGGTACTTGAATGAAAGGTCTTTTTACGAGGAATACAAATCTGAGATCATAATGATAATTCAAACTACTTGGACTTAAGTCGATTGACTTTAGACGTTTGGCAGTGAAAGAGGTAGCTAATGTGGTAGACAGGCATAAATATCTTTGCAGTGCAAGGATGCAAGCAGATCTCAGCTGTTCTCTTTATACAAACTTGAATATGTTTGAGTGAGATATATCTTTGATTATAGAGTATTCTTGGCCAAACAGTGGGACATTGCATGCTTTGGTTACAGTTATGACTTCAGGCACCTACTGTTGAGACCACAAAGAATTGTACATATTTTGACAAGTGCACACAGTGAACCCTTCACTGCCCTCAACTTAAGCACAATTGAAGTATTGATTTTGACACCGATGCAAATCAACAACTTTTACAGTTTAATGGAAATAATACATGAATACATGTACACTTATGAAAATGTCAAATGGCACAGTAAAACAAGGAAGGAGGAATTTTTCTGACACACCTGTCATCTCCGTGCAGCCAATTTGATATCAATTGGAGTAGACTGTCAGGCCTGTTTGGTGACATTTAGGTTTTGACAAAAATCGTGCAGAAGTGAGTCTCCTTGTTTTGGAAGACAGCCTATGGTATGTAGCCAATCCGTATGGAATGGTGCTGTGTACTGTAGTTACTCATCATGGTGGCCCCATGCCCCCGTGTGGCTTGGCTTTGACCTTTGACCTGCTTTGACCCCTGACCTGCTTTTCCTCCACAGGAACTTTGATGCATATCAAGGCGTGTACCCAGGAGACAACATTCCACTTGAAGAGTAAGTTCGGGTCTTCTATGTCTTGAGATGTATGCTGCACTGCTCGGCACACGCTGAGTCATATAGACACAGCCTGGTCTTATGTTGCCCCAAGAACAGTTGCTGTCCACCACGGGATTTACTCATACCAATGTCACCGTTGACACCATAATGAATGTTTTAAATGTTGCTTACTTTAATTTGTGACTAACTTTCTAATTTCATATTAACTTCATTTTAGTAAAGTTTTTGAAGGAAGTATCAAGATATTACATGGTGCTGGGGACTAGGGTTCAAAAGATGACTAGGCTAAATTGGTTATCATGAGAACAAAAAGGGAGGGGACAAAAGCAATGAGCATGCTTTTGGTGGCCTTGACAGCAAGCAGTTGTCTTAAGCTTACCAAGTTTTGCAAGTAAATGGACTAAAAAAGGGTCTTCACAATTTAATATTAATGTGTATATATATATATATATATATATATATATATATATAAAGCACTTTATTTATCTCTAAGTAATCCACAGAAAGTAAATGTGTGGAAATTTGTGAATTTTTTAATATGTAAGAGATAGATACTAACCTGTCTGTGGAATTCAGATGGATGGAACAGCTTTCCTTGGTATGGGCTTCGCTAAGTGCCCAACACACACCAAGGAAAGCTGTTGACCTGGGCCATGTTATCTTGATAAGTCTCCCCTTTTATTCTCATTTACATTGCTTTTCATTACTGTGGAAATTAGTCAAAAGCATTAAAAGAGATGACACTTGACTGCCAGTTGGTTTAAGGTGACACGTTTATGAGTGGGTCTTGTGCATGGGACTAACTGTATGTTATGCATGCTATGGAGTGGGTAGTTGTTGCTTGGGCATGCTTCATGTGGTGTTGATATTAGCATAGCCCCAGTGGGGCTAGCTTACTTATGGTATGTCACGATTGCCAACTGAAATATAAATGAATGACCAGGATATATGAACATTTTATGTAATGGTTAATAGTTAGAAAACCACATATTTGATTTAATGGCCAATGGTAAGTTAGAGCCCACAGAACTTGTAATTGTGGAGTGTTTCACTAAAAAAGCTTCAAAGTATAAATGCAATTCGGAGTCTTCCTTTTTCTGCAGTATTGAAGAAGTTTTATGTCCAGGAAATTTAGAAGCACCCAATCAGTTTGGAATGTTTCGTTTTTTCCAAGTGGGGATATTTTGATTGAAAAAGTGTGAAGGTACTTGATTCACTCAGATTGTTGGGTTGTAAAATACATAGAAGAGAAAAGTTTCCAAATTAATTTGTTTGAAATAGTATACAAGGGATGTCAATATGCCCATTCAGTGGGTGTGAAGATGAAGAAAATTTTGACCTTTGACCTGTGTATCCCACCTGGATGTTCTGAAACTAGACAATTGGAACATCTGTGGTTTTCTAACTTTACTGTGATTTTGTGTTATTTTGATGCTGTAGTTCCAGAAGTTTTCATACCCAAGTGAACTTCACACTTTTGGTGATAGCACTTGGTGCAGTTATTTAAAATGTGCAAAAGTCTTGAAAAACAAGGACGAATTCAACATGCATACTTGTGCTCTTAGAACATCATGCAACACTCACATATTAATTACATTTTGTATGGGTTATCATGACCCGGGGATGTACTGGCGAATGTTATGCTGGCAGATTTCCATTTTGTTTTTAGTGCATTTTAATTTCACGTTCCCCGTCAAGGTGCAAAGATTTTCAACTTTTTAAAAAACTAAGTTTGCACAAAAGTAAGACTGCACAAAAATTGCTAGAACTACAGTAGTATGTTGATATGGAACAAATTATGCAATGACTATTGGAAATATATGCTGGGTGTGCTGACCTTTTGAAGCAGAATGGTAGCCAATCATGGGAGTGATATAATAACCAGACAGTGACCTGTCACAACTGGCCTCTCTTTGAGCTGAAATGTATGGCACCAGACTATTGGGTAGCTCATGGAAAGTAAGCTCAAGCATTGGTCTGCTTTGAAGGCAGGTTTTGGGTGCACAGTTAAAAATGGCTCAGAAGAGGAGACCTTCTTGTTTAACAGTACATCTGAAATTGATAAATCGTGTCATTCTAATGTTTCAAATTATTGTAAATGGAGAATGTTCACCATCAGAAAGGTGTGCTTTGGCCTTTGAGGGTCAGTGAGCCATTTTTGATTGAGACAAGTCATGGTGTGGGATTTTTATCTGGACTTACAGTTGCAGCAGTGTTATATAACAATAGAGTAGCTGTGTGAGTGGGTTTGTGAAAGTGGTAACATCTACAATAATACAGCATACAGAGTTAAAAGTTGTAGATAAATTAATGGGTACAGATTGAAGACAGAAACATGATTGAATGAACTCAGCATTTTGGCTAAATATTCTCTAAATCTTGCCAAATTCTTTCTTTGTCTTTTTATTAATGCATAAAAATGAGGTAAATCTAAAAAAAATGATACTGCACCTCACCCACCCCCGAAAAAGATTTTTGTAAATAGCATGCACAAATAATGTCAATGTCAGGTAGATCAAACCAATGGAACTCAGTGTCTTGTCAAATGTTGCTCTACAGGAACCACTGACTACGAAGAACTTCAGGAAGCCGTTTTGTACTTGTACTGGATTAAATAAAATGACCTGGTCCGTGTCAGTTATGGCATTCATGCATACCTGCCTCCATTGAACCATTCTTTTTTAAGAATCGGGATTTGGTGCAGTTGGTATGTGTGTTTCTCATTTTCGGCTAGGTGATTGGTGCCAAAGGTTGCTGGTTCGAGACCTGGCCGCTCCCTGGTCACAAAACGTATTAGATGTATCTGGGCATCACAGCTGACACTTTACATGTACATGTGAAAACAGCTTGGTTCTGTTGGTCTGTTATAATATTTAAGTCACCACATTTCCATTTATCAATTTTCTGACTTTTTTTGGGGGGGGGGTGGTGTAAGGTAGCAGTAGTTGAGTAGTTGGCATGTTTTTTTTTGTTTTTTTTTGCTTCATTGATCAAATTTATATTTTCTGGAGAGTTCATATATACTATTGAACATCTCTGTGGAAAGTAAAGCAAAGGGTGACCATCACTTTACATGCTGCTTTATGACCTATTACGTTCCTGTTCAGCACACAAAAGAAAATAGATAATGTATATTGGTTATGTAACATTACCTGTTGACCACCATTGCAAAGACTTCTGTGTCTGGCCAAATACGCCCTACATAATGGAGTTGGGTTATTCACTCAATTCTTTCCAAAAACCTGACGGTCCCAGTGGCACCTGTGTCAGTTCCTATGGATCTGGTTGTGACATTCCGGTGTGCATGCTTCCTTGTTCTTCCTTCCTCCTCGAGCACCATTTTTAGCTTTGTCTTTAGAGTTGGGAGCTCGGTGAACTTTGGTTCACTACCACTGTTCTAGTGCTACTCGCACCTACCCTTCTGGCGAAAATCCTTTCTAAGCGGTCCTGGATAGCTTGTATTTGATCTGCAGATACTTGTTGAAATGTGGAAGTAGAGCTTGACGTGTTGGCTTGAAACTGAGTTTTCCAAGATGGCATCTGGCTGATCAGATCACAGACAGAGAGAGGACAGTGGAGGTGGCCCTGCAGCCCGAGGCATGAGCGATGTCCTTGCACGGCATCCAGTTCCACCTGGTCACCTACATCTGTCGCCCTTTGGCGTACAGGTGGGAGAGATTCCAGCTGATGCTGAAGGTGTTCCGGACTTGTGAGGTTTGCTCGGCTTGGCAATGGCAAGCTCTGTCAGGCTCCCTGTCCTCGATAGACTCCCAAATCCCCCTGGGTCACTGTCACTGTCCTCCCTTGCAGCATGCCCTGCAGGATGGATGATTGAGGGACCAAGGCTACCAAGCCCTGGTGCCAGTCCTCCCAGAGGACCACCAGCACCTCCTTCGGTGGACCATTCAGGAGAATGTCATGTTGGGACAGACGTTGGCACCCTTTCAGGCACAACTGACCACGTATATGGACTCTTCTCGACTGGATCGGAAGCCCATGTGGAGGGCAGGAGGGCATCAGGCTTTTGGCCCACACAGTCCGCTTCCCTTCACATAAACTGGTTGGAACTGGAGGTGATACGCCTAGGGCTCATCGTCTTCCAGGACCTAGTGGAGCACAAACACGTCCTCTTAATGTGTGACAACAGGATTGCTCTCCCGGAAGGTGATGGATCTGGCCGGAGGCATCATACAATGGTGCTCCAAACGTGATGTCCACGTGCATGCCAGGCATGTCCAGGGACTACAGAATGTTCTGGCCAACCAAGTCTCGAGAAGAGGTCAGCCAGTAGGGATGGAGTGGTCACTCCACCCAAGGGCCATTCAGTCTATGTGGGCCAGATGGGCTACCCCTCCAATGGATCTGTTCGCGACAAGCACAAATGCAAAACTTCCAGTTTACGTGTCGCCTGTCCCAGTTCCCCAGGCCCTAGTGGTGGAGGCTCCAACCATTGACTGGAGCAACCTTTGGGCGTGCACCTTTCTGCCTCTGCAGATCCTCTCAAGGGTCCTGCAGAAGTTTGGGTGCCACAACTGCAATTTGATCCTGGTTGGCCTGTGGCAGTGCAGGACAGATTGGTCCCTGGACCCCCTGGAATTAAGCATCGAGCCTCTCCTACATTTACCGGCATGGCTGAAACTTTTGGTGCAACTGTGGACGAACGTGTTCTACAGGAACCCTCAAGTGCTCACCTCCTCACTTGGTAGTTATCAAACAGCACGTCCATGACAGAGGTTTCTCGGAATCGGTCACAGATAGAACTACCAGAGGGTGGCTTGGATCTTATTCCTCTCTAACAGTTTATTCGGCTTGATGGAAAGTGGTTTAAGATTGGTGCTCCACTCTGTAAGAGCTTGAAAACAGTGGCGGGGTTCCAATTTGCTATCTCGTCAACCCTGTCAAATGTCTTGGAAATTCACATTGGGAGAGATCCTTATCTGTCAGGGCTCATCGTGTCCTCCTACACTGACAGACCGGCAGGTCCTACCGCTGTGGGACCTCCTGCTGGTCTTGGTCATGTTGAAGACGTGGTCCTTTGAGTGTATGGAGGACAGGTGGATCTCAAGTACTGGCTGGGAGAAACTTGTGTCTTTTAACACTTGCTTCGGGGGCTAGAAGAAGCAAGATCTACACTCTAGCATACAACCTAATCCAATGGTCACCTGACCACTCCCAGGTGACCCTGAGCTCACTTGGGCTTCGATCCAAAGAACCAAGTGGCTCGTCATCGATCTACGGCCTTTAAGGGTTTCACCCTTCACGCTATGGATAAGACTCTTTTCCCCCAGAGGAAAGAGCCCTGTGCCCAGTGAGAGCACTGTGCTTGTATCTCTCACGCACAGACGGCTTCCAGGTCAGAGGTCCACTCTCTTTTTGCCCCTGTGTAACCCTCGGAATGAGCAAGTTTGCCAAAACACCATCTCATTATAAATCAAGCAGATGATCCTGAAGGCCTACAGAAATGCTGTGGATAGGCCTGCAGCCTTAAAGTAACTGTCAGCTAGAACTCATGAGGTGTGAGCCTTGAATGCCTCCTGGTGCATCCTAAGGAAAGCGCTGTTGTCGATATCCTACCGGCCTGCTGCTGGTGATCGTGTACGACTTTCGCCGAGCACTACTTGCGTGATTTGATAGTGCTTGAGGAGGGCATGTACTCCTTTGCAGGCATAGCAGGCTCCTTTGCATAGGTTACTGATACTTGTCTGTTAGACGTACCTTTTCCCCTTAGGGCAGCCACCACGCTACAGTTTATGGCCCCCTTGGGGGTTTATACTCGGATGCAGTCTGTAGATTGGCATACCTGCAGTAGGCCTAAGACCTTTTGGATTCGGATCAGGCGGATGTCCCCAAGTCCTAGTGCCAATAGACCCATTTGAGGGACGCTGCCTCACAGAACCATATGAATAGCATCCAGCACCTATCATGTCTTCCATGACGTGCTGGTCTTGTTAGATCTCTAAGACCTGAAGAATGGAAATAGTGATTTTCCAGGGGGGGGGGGGGGGGGGGAGAGGGAGGCTAGTGCAGTCTCATACTGGTCGGTAAGGAGTGTTTCCAGGCTTCAGCCAGGATCTGCTGTTGGTGGCCTCAAGTCCATGTACCTATGAGGTTTTCCCTTCAGACGTTGCCTCCTCACTCAGACCGATAGTTCCACCCACCCACTCCCCCACCACCACCACCACCACCAGGCTGTCAGTCCATGTGGTCCTTGGTCATTATGCCTGTAACATTGCACCCTCCCCCAATACATTTGTATATCAGCAATGGTGGTCAAGAGGTAACGTTACATAAGTTATGTGTGAAATTTTTACCAATTTCAGTATTAGTAAGTATACTTACCTCTGGACCACCAGACAAGCCCACCCGACCACCCCGCTTCTTTCGTGCAGGTGATGTCAACTGACCAATCATCGAGCAGGAAGGAAGAACAAGGGAGCATGTGCACCAGGAGTCACCACTGCATCCATAGGAACCAAGAGATGGCGCCACCGGGAACATCAGCTTTTTGGAAACAATGGATTGAGTAACCCAACTCCATTGTGTCGGGCTTATTTTGCCAGACAGAGGTCTTGGCAATGGTGGTTG
Organism: Hermodice carunculata; assembly: GCA_964020975.1. Classification (NCBI taxonomy): domain Eukaryota; kingdom Metazoa; phylum Annelida; class Polychaeta; order Eunicida; family Amphinomidae; genus Hermodice; species Hermodice carunculata. Next base: position 102,176,077 of record OZ026613.1, read on the forward strand.
AGAGGTTACTTACTGATACTGAAATTGCTAAAATTTCACGTATTAAGACAGGATTGCATTTTATTTGAATTTGTGCTTGGCACTCAAGGGAATGGAATTTTGCAGTTGTGTGCATGTCCTTTGCTGTATGATTTATTGTTCCTATAAAGCATTTAAGGTGCTCATAAATGTTCAGAATGTGAGACACAAGTTCAAACTAATATTTTAAGTTTTAGAACTCTATTTGTGCACAATTACTGATGAAAAATCAGAACATGTAAGTTATTTTAGCATGTTGTGGGTAGTAAAAAGGGAGGGGTGCTTAAGAGGTTGGGGTACAAAGGACTATTCAGTATGTAAAGCTGCCATTTTATGAGACCCCTCAACATCTGTTGCAGTATAATTTTGCCTTTAAGGATTAGTCCATATATGGAAGATGTTGATGGCGCAAAACTTTTTAGAAGCTTGTTTGGTTGGTTTTGGCTCAGCATTGCCAGGCCAGCCTTAACAGTATGGACCAACTAAGCTAAGCTCGTATTTTTCAAAAAATCAAAGGACTAGCTGTGTGTGTGTGTGTTTGTATGAAAGCATATTTACAGGTAGATGTAGGTCACTTTTAGGTTGCTGTAGTGGATACAGGTAGATGTAGGTGAAAATAAGGTCACCATAGTTGATGTTGTGTGGAGCATGATGCAGACAAGTGGTTTTGTATACTCTTGATTTTAGCAGGAGAAAATACAAGTTTCATGGGTATGTGTTATTACGTTAGATAAGGATGTGGCTTCCTGCATAGTAACTTGACAGTTCTTCGGGGTCCACAGCGCCGCTGGTCATAGGCCCCTCAGTGGGCTGAGTCTTCAAAACTGGATCTTATCCAAACGGCATGGGTTCTCAAATATGGCACAGACAGCCTGATTAAAGATGCACCAAAAAGTATAGTTTATTTTACACATTATGGCAATAAAACTGACCATTAGGCAGCTGTGTACCTGTGAGAACTAGCTATACCATAGCTGTTTTAACCCTATATTGGAGTGCTTAACCTGGTTATACTTGCTCTAGAACATGACAGCCATTTGAACTGCATCACATTTGCATAGAAGTTTGCTTTTGCCTGAGTACACCATGGAAACTACATGGCTGTCATGTTCCATTGCATTGCATCATGGGAAGCGTGCTTGTCATATATGGTGACATTGTACCCCGGGTGGTGTGGCTGCCATTTTATTGACAGCAGTGCACCATGGGCAGCATACTTTCCGTATTTGGCAGCGTTGCACCTTTGGTGGCACAGCAGCCATGTTTCTAGTTGAGAGCAGTGCACCATGGGAAGCATGGGCCGTGGTGCCATAGGCAGTGAGTTTTCTAATGCTCTATTTTTGAATGGCACTGACTGGCTGTACCTCATCTTGCACTTTTTGAATGCTGTTTGTTTGTAGTGCGGGTCGCCAATTCCACTATTACCAGGTGAATGTTTTGTGATCTTGGGACGATAGTGACTTGTATGTTGCTCAATAGGGGATTTGCGTTTCCTTTCCTTTGCATGTCCAGTGTGCGTAGCAAGAAAAACCGACGCAGTGGTCGAGGCCAACAAAACCGGGGCTATGAACGTGATGAATATACTTCTAGTCGGGCGGCACCCTATAGGCATCCTCCATCTAGGGACAGTTATTACCGAGACAATTATCAGGCAGACAATTACCATAGAAATGGAATGCCTTATGATGCACGAGGAGGGTACCGTGGTGGTGGGGGTGATTACCCAAGAAGTCATGGGGTCGGTTATGGGGATGGATACCCACCACCACCGGCATCCACTCCCCCAAACCCGCCCCATTATTACAAGTAAGCACCAGGTGTACAAGGCATGTGTACTAACCAGGCCTAACCTGAGGCTGTGTGCACAGTACAAGAACAGTTTGTTATGAGATGTCATTGATTCTGTGGGTGTGGCCAGGGAATATACCAGCCATGTCCTAGTGCATGATGGGTAGACATATAATATAGTGATAGAGATACAGGACTTGACCCTTTCCCACTCAAAAAGTATCCATTTCATCATTGTTTGCAAATATTTTGCATTCATGTGAAGTGAACATTCAGGGACTTGCTAAAATGGTAAGATGCATTCAAATATTTTTCTTTGCATGGTACAACAAGGTACACTGGGAAATATTTGGGCTCAAGTCCTGCTGAGCTGGAGGAGGGTCCTGTAGACAGTGAATATCATTAGTTCATATCCCTGACCATGGGAATATCAAACTTCTTCCAAACTGTACATATCCAAAACTTGCTGGCATAATGTTTTTTTTCCTCTTTCTGACAGTTTCTGTGTAAAATTGTTTTTGATTGACAGTGGGGCGGAGCACACCTATTTCATATGATCTGGTAGGTGTTTTTACCTTCATGTGATCAGGCCCCATGTGTACATATTCTGTTGCCATGCCACACTTGTGCCAATTGATTTAAGAGAACAAAGCATTGTTGTGATGTTTGGAGCAGTTTGATATTGTCCTGTCAGTTGTCATCACGGGGCTCTTGCCATGGAAATGTTAGCTTAAGGTATATAGACCATGCCCACAGACTCAGTGCTATCTTCATCACTGTATGTGACAGTGTTTTCCATCCTTAAAATCCTGGCCAAACTGGCACTCCAATCAATTACATTTGTTACAGTGTAACATTCTTAGAATATAATGTAACATCCCTAGGGTAAAATGTAACAACTGGAGGGTCAAATGTAACAACTCAAGGGTAAAATGTGATGTTCCTGAACTAAAGCAAGGATAGTCCCATTAATGTAGAAATTGTTTTGCTTTAATGCCTCAGCTTATAACAAATTAAGAAGCTAGAGTGTAAGACAACTCCCTTCCCTCATGCAGTGAGAGTGCCAGAGCTGACCAGCATTTTCTGAGAGCTCTGTAGTATGTAATGTATTGTACCTTGAGGGCAGTGGCAAAATTGAGTGCACATTGCAAGATTGCTTGCTGTTTTTCACTTGTGTTTTGTGGCTGCTGAAAAAAATGCTTGGATTGTATGAGAAGGCGTAAATTTCATATATTTGCAAATTTTCCAATATATCACTGCGGTCAGTGATAAATGCTGCACAGTTAAGTGCATATTGATGTATGTACATTTTGTTCAACTTGGATTCCATCAGGTGGTCTTGTTTTACTATTTAAATATATTTGAGACAAATTATGGCATAGTCCCTGTGGGAACCAACATATTTCTGCAGACCCACATCTACATTTGCATTGATCCTGCCATCAATTCATGCAAAGGGTGTAATTAACATAGGAATCCTGCAGTATCCCTTTACAGACTTGCTTCTTGTGCTTGCCTGACTAGTGAGCATTGCTACACAGTTGCTGGCAGTGCTGATCTAGGTAGTGAACATATAAATCCAGGCCTACTTGCAGTGTCATCTGACTATAAGCAGCATCACTGCACACTTGCTTGCAGGGTAAACTGTCAAAAGTTAATAGCTATACAGATAGAAGTTATCAATGTAGATATTCCAAAAAAAGCATGTGGAAAGAGTTCCTACCACTCTGAGTGTGCATGGTGGTTTTTTCCGAGTCATTCAGTTTCTTCCACCAAACATGTAGGTAGGAAGTATATCTGAGCCATGGAGAGTGATTAATATAGGCTTGGCCTGCGTCGCAATCCATGTAAAAGATATGGGTCTATACTTTTTTATTCCAAAAATCGTTCTCGTAGTCATGCTTGGACTGCAGTGCAGTTGTAGCTGAAAGCACTGCTGCAGACTACAAGTTCTTCTGGCAAGCCACCAAGTAAAGGCAGCAGGTAACTTCCAGCAGCAGAGTCTGCGTTTGACTGGCTGACAGTGCTTACTGTGCTAGCCATCAAGACAGCAGACTTGCTTATCATCAGTATAGCAGTCTCAATCTGTAGATGCAGCTCAACAGAGAAGCAACACACTTGTCAGACTTACTCATCTCACTGTCCATTTGTGTGAAGCATCCATGCGTGAAAACTAGAGTGCACTGATAGGGGGCTGGGCTGCATGGCCTGCCTGCAGACAGGTCTCCCTGTACAGAAGAGTGGGGGATGGATCGTTACCCATATAAGCTCTCAGAAGTTGTCTGCTTCAAAAACATTAATACATCAGCAGTAGTAACAACGTAAGAACATAAGGAATTCAACAAATTAGCCAACATTGAATTCTTGATGGTAGAGTAGAAGCTGACGCAGCTTAATGTTTCAGCGTTCTACCTCATTAAATGTATGAATACCATGGAGCATAGCCCTCGTCCTTCCACCCACCCCACTCCGCCTCACCTCACCCCATGCCCCAAATATAATGAAAAAAATGACAATCATGTGTACAAATAGTTTTCGTATGTATGGTGTTTCACAAATAGGACACTTAACTTGTTTTTTCCATCCAATTTTTTGTAATTTTATGTACTTAAGAATAAGTTATATATAAATCTTTACTAGTTTATCTGAGATCACTAATAACACGTTAAATTTGTGTAACTGCAGTGCATTATTACTTTTTAATGTGTTGGCAAAGACACCATTTGCCCAAAATATGGATCACTTCAGTTAATTTTCAGCATATGTTATATTTTATCTGATAGCTTCAATGTGACATGATTATGTTGTGAAAGTGTTAACACTGTGTGTTCTTGCTTAAATTGATGTACCAACATATACATGTGTAATGTCTGTGTCGTTAATGTAATGGCCTGTAGTTGATACAGGAATGTGTGTCTCGACAAATCTCATCATGTTATGATGTGCTTCAATATCATAGCATACACAGTGTGGTGAATTTACTTGTAATTTCAAAATGTGATGTTTGATATTTGTACAGATCTTTTAAAAATGTGATTTCAAAACCCATTCAAATATATTGTAAAGTCGTGATTGAAAATGAGACAAAGGTTATTTAAAAACTGGGCAGGAAATTTTTACTTGCAAGTTCTGTCAAGTGTTAGTAAAATACATTCACAATGCTCCTTAATGCATTACATTCCATCAATGTTTCTAGTTGTCAATTACTATGGCAACTAAAAGTGTTAGTGAAATGCATTCACAACACTATGTATTACATTCCATCAATGTATGTATTATATTCCATCAGTGTTGTTGCTATTTGTCAATTTATCATGTCAAGTAAAGTGTTAATGAAATGCTTTCACAATGCATTCCATTCCATCAATGTTGACAATTATCAATTTGTCTTTTGAGACAAAGTACTTGATTCACAGGTGTAGTGTGCATATCATGTAGCATTATGATTTGCATAACTTATGTGAGTGCCTCTTGTGTATGAGTTGTGTTTTCATGTGAGTAGTGGCAAAGAGTGAACATTCAAGACACAGTACATGCACGTCAAACTAATTATAAAGTCGATGTTACCATTTCAAAAAGGTCATATGCAAACACAAAAGCATAGCTAAACAATTATACTCTGATAAACTGCAGACTGCAAGGAGAGCATTATATTGCAACCGGAGGCTGCTTAAGAGGAAAATTTATATTCAAAGAATACTTAAATAAGTGTTGAAGAGGTAATAAACTGTATAGGCCTAAGCTTGAATTTTAGCTGCTCAAAATTTTATCAGAATAAAGCCAATAACTGCACAGGTGTGGTTTTTGTTTCTTTGCAAAGGAGGGAATTATTTATTGAAGCCTAATGTATGTCCCATCTCTGATCAGTGTTTCAAAACTTTCAACATCACCACAAAGAACTTCTGTTCTCAAGAAAGTGCATGTTTGGCACAGTTTAATGGACCGTAGAGTAAAGTGACATGCACATTTCAATTGACAGAAGAGGAAGAAACACTTATGTTTAGCACATTTTAATGGAGAGAAGAATAAGGAAACCTGCATGTCTGAGACATTTTAATGGACAGAAGAGTAAAGAAACACTAATGTTTGGCACATATACATTTTACTGGAGGGAAGAGTAAAGAAACATGCATATATTTTGCACATTTTAATGGACAGAAGAGTAAAGAACATGCACGTGTTTAGCGCATTTTATGCACGGGAGTAAAGAAACATGGAAATATTCAGGACATTTTAATTGAAGAGGGACGTAAAGTTTTATGTGTCAGTTGGCTTTACTGTGAACAGAGTAAATTTTGAGGGGAATGTTTCAATCATCCTCCTTTTTTAATTCTCCCTCGGAATTTAAAGTATTTACGTGTATTAATTGTAAAGACTATAACTTTCAAAAACAAAATGGACTTGGCCTCTGGAAGAGTAGGTTCAGATAAGTGTACTTGCACTGTGTTTATGGTTATCTAGGATTTTACCATGTTCTGTGTATTGTGTTTAGTGTTGAATGTATACTGTAACCACCCCATAAAGGTTTTGTTCACTTTATGGGCATTTATGTGCATACAGTTTATGTTGTGGGTGAGTTTTGTGTACATTTGAAACGTACTATAAGTTGTAAAGTATAACTGCTTGCACCTGTATTTACAGAGGCATACAAAGTACTTATGAAGGACTGTGCACCTACTTATTGCTTACTCACTTTTCCCATTGCAGTAATCGTGCACGTGTGTATTGATGATGCAGACACATGTATTGATGATCCAGATATGTACACAACAACAGATGATGTCATCACCATTTCACCAGTTGCCAAGAAAGTTTTGCAAAGCAAATATAACTGCAGAGTATTTTTGTATCAGTGAGGGACTTGGATGCAGATCCCAGGAGAGCCTTGTAATTTGGGATAACTCCTGGTGAACATTTGATAAGAGTACCATATGAAAATGGCTTATTTTGTTAACAGATACAGATTTCATGTGCAACTTTTAAGACATTCCTTGTTTATATGTTAGTTGAGCTTTTTGTGTAAGAAGAAACAGAATGGAAGATTTTTTTCATGACACGTTTGAGGATCAGATTATGTACAAAGACTTATACAGTGTCAAACCTTTCATGTACAGAGAAATAATTTCTATAATATATAGCCGGAGGCACTGGGGTACATGTATGTAAATTTAGGCAAAACAAACCCCGAGGGTGAAACTGGGGGGGGGGGGAGGTCGTTTAATTTCTAACAAAGGAGTGTGACTGCGATTTTTTTATGGATTATTTTATGCTGTTTTCTGAAATACTGCCTGTTCATCAGTCATATGGTAAAACCATGTCATAAATATATGTTGTATGGCCTACATGTATATACAGATGAAGACAGTGATGATCTTCAAAACTCTCATCTCAGAAGCACCCAAGTGCCACACTTTTATACTACAAAGAAAACCAGAGTGGCAGACCATGGGTGAAGTTGAGGTCAGTTTATGGTGGAAGACACATAATGGAAGAGCTGTGTGCTCTCCAGTTCTCCTTACATGTTGTTTTTCTTCTTTTGTGCCACTGAAAGGAATTAGGTCTCATAAACAACTGCAAAAGGGCAATGCATATAAGATACTACAGCCATAGTCTCAATGAGGCCATATGTGACCATTTACACAAGGTCCCATTCAGCTTGTATGAAGCTGAAAATGTACATTAAGACTTCACAAGTATCAGAAGTTGACATAGCACTGTTTCTCAGGACTCAAGTGTGCCACAGAGATGTGTTGACTAAGCTTTGTCAGTGGCAAAGATCCCATACAACACATGTGGTGTTGGACCCAGACCTCTGTACAGGGAGAAAGCTAAGTGACATGTTGTGTGTCCTTGCAGACTCGTTTCTTTGTCATGACACAGACACCAGTAGATATGTTCAGTAAATGTTTAATTGGAGATTCTTCTCTTAACAAGCCAGTGTAATGTAGGACAGTTAGTGAGGGAGAAATTGGTGAACAAATTATGGACTACTTGCAGAGTTAAAAGTACAATGTGTTTGAGAAATTTGTGTGCGAGCATCTTGCATTGATTACTTGCAGAACTTTAAAGACTGGGAAACATATATAGAAATCATATATTCAAACCATACAGTGATAACAGGAACAGTGTGAAAATGTGAGGGGAAGAAGAGATCATTTTGGCCTGGTTATGACAGAAAAGAATGATCACAAAATGTCAAAAAGACATTGACACTGATAGTGCCTTAATCTGTCTGCAGGTGGCAGCATGGTCAATTGCTGTTTGACCAATGTTTGCGACCCCTGAAATTGCCCTGTTGATACCAGACAAATGTGTTCAGATTTTCCACCCATCTAATTCTTGTCTGCAGAGAAAGTTTTGCTCTGTTCTTCTATGCCTTTATACCAAGAAGAGATGGCATTATGTCCTTGGTTGTTGGGAGTCCATGTATGCTGAATTATGTATAGCACCTGACAACAGTGCTGTTGTTTTCCTGCTGTTTTTCTGATGTATCTGTCCAGCAGTTTGCCCCAATGCAATATCTTGGATTGAATTTGATACATTGAACTTGGATGAGGTAAACATGAAATGATTAGACTACAGGGGAGGGGGGGGGTTGGAGAGAGAGGACAGGAATTTCATGTATTCAGGGTATTGCAGTACATTTTAATTACAATTCTTCCTGAAGTTTGTACGTAAGGTACCTGGATACTTAAGTGCTTGCAAACTGTGGGTCCACTTCTGTACATTGTTGTTTCAGTCCACGCAACGTGGCCAAAAGGTACAAGAGATTTTTTATTGTATCTCAAGTTTTTTGTAAGGATGAGGTCAAATGTATGGACTCGGCCATTGATGCATTCAGATTGTCTGGAGTTGTTATAGTAGAATGTGATGAAGTTCATGCAGGGACATTTATGCAACAACCTAATCTTGTAACAGGACAAGAGGAGCAAACTTTTTGCCTTGTAAGTCAGAATAAACAGAATTATGCAAAGTTAAATGAAATATAACATCACATTGATAGCTCACTTGAAAAAGTTAAACATCTTTGTAACAGATGGCAGAGTCTTGCCTCATCAAATCATAAATTAAAAAAATAAAGTAAGATAAAAGGACACCTTGAAAAACTTAATGTCAGGTGCAGAGAAATAGTTGACAGTTGTTCATCTAGTCCCAAAAGTAACATGGATCATCATGCTTAGGAAAAACATTTCTGAGTCTCCAGTTACTGAAAATATGTGGCAGCCTACATGGTGTGCTGGTAATGATATGTTGTAAGTAAAGCCAGTGTTGAGTAAATCCCATATCAAACAGTGTCCAACCATGACTGACAGGCTAAAGAGGCTAGCTGGGGAGAAGAAAATATCACAAAAGTATTACATGGCTACTTGTGCATATCAGAAATTTGAGGGCTTAAGTATTCACTGTCTAAACATAAAATAATGCTAATAAATATACATGTGTACGTGTGTATATATATATATATATATATTCATTATAGTAGTACCTGCAATATAAGACCACTACTATGAGAGACCACCTGGCTTTTGTGATCATCTTTCTGACGGCACAGCAATCCAAATAATGGGTAACTTTACCTGCAATGTAATGCAAGACCACCTACCATATATGACCACTTTTGGTTGGCCAAAGGGGTGGTCTTAAATAGCAGGTACTACTGGTGTATATATGTATATATATATATATATATATATACACATACATGCATGTGTGTATGTATGTATGTATGTATGTATGTATACATATATATGGTAAGTATGAAGGGCTGTTTGAGAAAACAACACAAGAAGCAGCACTGCAAGCTCATGATTTCATTCTGGGGTGTTCAGATACAGGCACATGTCGTATACATATAGACAATACATGTAGTGGAATGTAGTAGATGTTACTTGCCATTTCCTGCATAGCAGATATCTATACAATATCTTCCATACCTTTTGTTGCTAAATAATATGGGTTTTGCCTACCTGCCCCCCACCCCCACCCCTTTTGGAGGGTGGGAGGGGGTGGCAACTCATTTTTCATTGCTAAGTACAATGTACAGTAGTGAGTAGGTGGGGAGTTACAGGGCTAATGTATGAGACCATTTTGATGTTGCGCAGCCATTGTAACAGGATTTATTTTAAGGTGGACCTCTGCTTTTATATGCGTAGTTTCTCTTGAAAACATGCTGTAAGGTCAACCAAAACAGGTTCAGGCTGCATATAATGGGGGGTAATACAAATGCATTGATCTCTCCAAGGTTTTTATCCTCTTTGTTTTTTTTTTGTTTTTTTCAAAGAATCAAATACAGTGGCAGAACTGAATAGGTGTGGACTCAAAAAACCTGAAGGGTGCACATTTGTCTTTGCGATATTTATTTGTAGGTGTTATCAAAAGGTAGATATAGTTTAACTTTTCAGTGGTCAGAAGCTAGCACTGTTAGTGTGCACATCTTTTAGTAGTGCTTTGTATTTAGTGAGGTACCCACATGGTGTTATTGGCAAATGGCAAAGTAGTAGTAGAAAGTTTTAATACCCAGAACTGATTCGTCCCTAGTTAGTATCCCTATGCCTCCAGATGCCTGTTTCAAATTTTTTAAAATGTTCTGACAATACTAGAAAGCAGACGTTTTGTTTTTCTGTTCTTGTGTGGTGGTCATGATGACTGAGTCAGCAGCTTTCCTTGGGGAAGGTTTGATTTAGGATCTAATCACCCCAAGGAAAGCTGTTGATCAGGGGCATGGTACTTTGGATGGGCTTAGCTACATTTAACCCTTCCTCCCTTGAATTGATACTTGAGTCAACAACTTTCCTTGGCATGAGTTGGGCACTAAGTGCCCAGCTGATGCCAAGGAAAGTTGTTGACCGGGGGTGTATGATCTTGATAGGGCTCATCTACAATTCTCAGTCAAAATTGTTTTTCATTACTCTTATAATTAGTTGAAAACACTGAAGCAGATGACATTTGACCACCAGCTGGTTTGGGTTAAATTTTTGAAAAAGCATATATTTTATCTCCTGTTGCTTTTGGCCAGTTTGAGGGGAAAAGGGTTAATTTTGTCACAAACAAGGGCTGCAAGCACTAATTAGGAATAACCTGGTAGGTATAAGTACTTGTGTATTTGGAGACATGGATGTGGGTTTCCTGACTTCCTCTTCATACAAAAGCATGGTGCTTCATGAATGCAACAGCAAAGTGTGGAGTTACATTTCTTTGTAATGATATCACAAGAATAAGTATTTTAACATAGGCATGAGAGACTTCATGGGCATCATGGTTGAACATAAGAGGCTGGTATATTTACCGTACACTGTACAAAACTACTACACAGTCGTCCCAATTGTACACAGCTCTGTATAACAATGTATTTTAACATGGTTTTGTGATCTCCATATTCAAAAGTTGAGGGTAATTTTGTTTTACCTTTTTTAGCTGTCAGGCCCTTGCCTAATTTTATTGCTAATTTTATTTTAACATATTACCTTATACCAAGGGATACAAAAGCACCAGGACTTGAATCACCGCTGTGTGAATGGGATTATTATGCAATCTGTTCAACCTGACTGTACTGATGATCTGTCATGATCTACTTCAATGTTTGCTACCAGTTTTCCCTGTCAATCTAAGTGCAGCCATGTTGACTTTGTTCACACAAAGCCCACTTGAAACTTCTCTGTTAAAAAAAAAATGGGGGGCCACATAATGTTACTAACAAGCAACAAGTTAAGAAAGAACCAAAGCTTTTTTCCCGCTGTTTAACAGATACAGTTAATCTAAAATAAAATGCAAAACTGTTCTGCAGAAAGTCGACTTCCAGTAAATAGTGCCAGTAAGTCTACATGTAGTGTCTTAATGAACAATCTACAGTCGTCCCATCACACTGCTTGAACCCTATTTTTTGTATGAAGGTATGTTTACATCTAATTTTCATCATCATAAATTCAGATATTGTTTTTATGCTTTTATTTTCAGTTTATTCCAGTTTAGCTAGAAATGCATGTTTTATAGCTTAAGTAATTATTAACTGTGTAGTGGACTTTTATTGAAAGCTGTTTGCAGAATATGTGAGTGTACCACTAAATGGGAATACAGATGTGTGAAGTATATGTCGGGAAGCAAGTTAATTTGTAGTTAGGATGTGTACATGTGGCAGTGGGATCTTCTGTAATGTCTGGTTTGCCCCCGACAAGTTTTAAGTGACTGGTCAGTGACATTTAAATGCCGTTTGGTTTCTACTTGCTAGCCCAGCTGGTCTGGATAAGTTTAATGTATGGAACAAAGGACAGTCTTCTTTGTCTCTAGAATGTCGCTTTTGCTTGTTTCAGCCAACTTTGCAATTATTTTTTGTCTAGTCTGGTCACTGTGCTGTGTTCACAGATTTGAACGAACAGCTTTAAAGCTGCCATTTTATCGTTCATTTAGCCCATTACCAGGTTTGTGACCGAGTCGACAGCTTTCCTCACCATGTTTGACCACAATGTGCCCTTTTGACCCGTGCCACTTTCATGGTCTCCACAACTTATGGAAAGTCAGTTTATAATGAAGATGAATCTAAATATAGTATTGTTATGACAATTCAGAACACTGACTTTCGTTGGCTTCATTGACAATGGAGGAGTTAAGTGGGGGGCACGTCACCATGAACAGGTAATGTCCACAATGTAGCACCAGTAAGATGGCACTTGTACAAGCACATGACTTTGCAAAACAGTATTATAACTATGCCATCAGGGGTCCATAGCACTGGGCCTTGCAGTACACTGGCATGACTTCTGAAGAGCCTGGATTGCTTTTCAGGTACAGGGAAGTGTGTGTTTCACTTCATCTGTTTCATTAACGCTTCAACAATAATTTTTGATGAGTAGCTACTCAGCCAAGTCAAAATGAGCTGGGGGTGAGTCTATCCCATTGTAAGCCACAATTATGTGATTATCCGTAGGTCCACATACTAGGATAGGACAAAAATGACCAAGTACATTGTTCAGCTAAAGAAAGATACCTCTGAGACTCGCAATGAATGGTAAATGCTTATAGAAGTACATACAATTTCACAAAGAATGGCATACTGTTTAATGCACCTGACCTCTAAGCATGGCTGTTGTTCAGGTATTGGTGAAGGAATCTTGTTCATTTTGCCAAATGATACAGATTTCTCTCCAGTCTGCTGTTTTGCTTTTTGTTGCTACATTGTAATTATGTGAGGTTTGAAAAAAAAAATAGAGATCTGTTACATCCTTCTTTTTGTGTTGTGCTTACCCATACATTGGGCAGGTATCCACTCTACTTGAATTTGAAGAGAGATCTGAAAAATGTGTTAGATCTGGAAAAAAAATGTGTTGCAGTGATCAGACCTGATACCAGATTAATATAGCCACATAATGAAAAGCTCAAACATGATAATAATAATGATAAAAGTATGAAATGAGACTTTTTGTGTTGTCACCCAGGTTTTCACGTCATGAAATGCTGCTATTTTATGCCACATAGTCCAGAAAAAAAATCATTACTGGCTTTTAAATACTGGGGAGCTTTGTATATAGCGTGGAGGCTAGGACAGGATTGTGAACTTCCACTTGCGCCTATTGTTTTACCAAAGATGAATGTATCTTTGAAGCCTTCTTAACTCATTCCATACCAGTCCCTGATTTTTCTGTATATTTACCTAGATTTAAGACGACAATTGCATATTTGAATTCTTCATCAAAGGAGCTTTCATTCAAGTACCAACATGCCTATAGTCTAAAGTCAGTGGTTCTGGCACTGCCTGGCAAGTCATGCTGCAGCTGCTGCAAGGGCAGCTGTAGCATGACTTGCCAAGCAGTGTCAGATTCACTGATCAAGGCTTGTCACCATAGTATGGAATGAGATAAACTGAATAATTAGGGCACATTTGCCAAATGATATTGCTAAAAAGAGAAATGGTTAGAAAGAGTTAATGTACAGGGTTTGGTTTTTACTATTGAAAGGTTGCATTTTATTAGTCTTTTGTCTGGTGTTTGATGGAGTGGCCTACCAAAATGCAGGTTACTCGTGGTGGATAACTCGATAAAAAATGTGGGTCTTATTACAGAGTATTTTTGTCAGTGGTAGAGACCTTGTATATATAAAATGGCCAGTTGGCATCCAGTTCAATTTTGTGAACTACAAAGTTTTGATATTCTGTCTCCAAGAAAGTCTTATATTTTCATGCAGCACACTTGCATAAAGTTGAAGTATGATTTCACCCATCTTATTATTTGCCACAAGATTGAAAAAATAAAAATAAAAATGAACGTGTAGAGTGACCCAACAAGGTGGGTATGGTGTTCTTGATGTTTATGCACTCCAAAACTCTTCAGGATGGGATTCTAGAATATAGGATTTTTCTTGCTGCTCAATTTATTGGTTCTTACCAGAAGTCTAAGAGGCTGGCAACCAGGCAATATGATACATATGTCTATTTTAGTCTTCAGTATTCCCTCAACCCATTCCCCCCAGCACCCAATACATGTCAAGGAAAGCTGTTGACCTGGGGTATGTTATCTTCATGTACTATTCAAATTGTTTTTCATTACTGGTGAGAATTGTCATAAACATCAAGGCAGATGACATGTGACCACCAGCCAGTTTTGGCCAGTTGAAGGGGAAAGGAGTATATGCTATTTTTATTCTTATTAAATTCCCAAGGTGCTTAAGAAATTTTCACATTGTGAGCCCCAAGGTCAGATCTATGTTCTAAATAATGCAGACCATTTTTTTAATCATTGATGGTAAACTGTTAACTTTCACATTTTTCAAGGGCTGGAAGTTGGGAGTGGGATGCTTTGGGGTGCAGGGGCAGAGAGGGACCATAAGGTGTAAAAGATGTACTTAATACTTCAACTGGTTCGTCATAAAATACTGTACTGTGGGCAACTTGCATAATTTGTCTATGAAGTGGCCTTCTGCTGCTTGACACGAAACTGAAGCAATTAAAATGGAGTCTGCTCCGCAGGCAAGTAATCCAGCCTCTATCCAGTTAACCTGATATCATGGGGTCACTTTTAGTTTCCCATCTTGAATCTGGTTTGGATTAATACACACATTGGAAGGTCACAGGCCTGGAAAGTGTATAAAACAAAGAAAAACTTTTTTGTATATTAAATTTCCTGAAGTTTGGTTAATATAAAGGGAAGTACAAGGTTGTATATTTTTGACTTCATTGTGATAACCTTTTGTATATGTTATTCCAGTATGATGTAACATGAAACTGAAATAATAAAATTCAAATTGTTTTTATACAAATACTTGGGTTTCTTTTCTCTTATGGGCTTTTTTTTGGGGGGGTGGGGGTGTCGTGTATCATTAACATACACAGGAGCTAAGTATAAGCAGCTTTTTGTGACAGTCTGCACAAACAACTTTGTGGGTAGCAAAGAATCTTTCATGAATCCTCACAAACTTTGGTAGAAATGTCAATCAGGCAAAAATATGAAAACTATCAAAATTTGGTGGCAACACCAACAGTGTAATGCAAAATACAGACCGAAATATGCTGAAAACCTGTTAAATTTAATATTTTGAGCAGAAGTGCAGCTAATGATGCCCAGTGTACCACAAATGTGTGTCATGAAGTTTGACATTGCATTGTATGGATGACCTTGGGCCATTTTCTCAAGGCTTGAAAGGAATGCATTTCAGGAAATGACTTGTGGTCATTGTATCTTAACATACCTCCATTCATCATTACAGGGACATTATAATATGCAGACAAGTATACAGACAAAAGGGAAGTGGAATCCTTGCTGCCACTGGTGGTATTAAGTGGAACTAACAGTATGAGTATCAACGATCTCAAATTCATTATTGTGACAATAAAGTGAGATGAAACTACAAATGTGTTAGGCCAATGGAAAAATTTTGGGTGATCTTGACCTATATTTCAAGGTGATCAGCACTTCAGTAAAAGACACTAAATTCAAAATGTGAGAAAGAATTTGGCAGGATACAAAGATGTGCAGATTAGATCAGTCAACTTTCAATAGCCCAAGAATGATCCATAAAGCATAATAGTGCTTTATAGACCCACATCTATTGCCATAAATTGCTTTGTTGCTCCTGATAGAATGTGGATGTATACAACAGATATGAGGGGAACCATTGACCAACACAACATCTGGAAAAATTTGGGGGATATCTGGGAAAAATCCAGGAATTTACTATAAAAATTTCCTATCTTGAGTCTTCCGGAGGACAACCTCAGGACTCCTGTGACAGACAGCTAAGAAAAGAGTGAAGTCAACCCAAATTTACAAATATACTTAAGTAAGGGTCCCTTCCCCCAACATGTTTCGGGAGTACGGCCTCCTTTCATCAGGGGAGTGGAGGGGACCTTCTATTTGTAAATTTGGTAGAGTTCTAAATTGAAGCACGTGAAGGATGCTCATTGCATGTAAATTGTAATTTTTCAAACACCCTGGGCACTTATTGTGATGAAAACAGAAAACACCCTGGGCACTTATTGCAATGAATACAGTTACATCCTGGGCACTTACTGGGATGAATACTGTATATTTTTTAAACTATGATGGACCACTAGCTGAGACACCTTTTGCGCAGTGACATGCTTACACTAGAAAACTGCTTTCAGCGGCAGCTAGCAGCAGGGACACTTGCCACTGCCGGCCTCCGCCAATAGCCAATACTATACAATTATGGACTTTTGCTGAGATCACTGGTTAGTTTTATGGACCTGAAAGAAGAATACTGACCGAGGCCGAAGGTCGAGGTCAGTATTCTTCTTTCAGGTCCATAAAACTAACCAGTGAATGAAGCAAAAGTCCATAATTGTTTTATTTTATGAGTTACATCGAAAGGAAGCAAATATCTAATACTGCTTTATTTTAGAAATTACATTATAAAGTAAAAAAACACAACGTCCAGTTTTAATATTTTTGCACGTGGCAAAGCTGAAAATAGTTTAATGACTTGAGATGGAGTGCCCAAGTCAGCGGAATCGTAATAGTGATTTGTGGGCGTGGCCAAGTCATTGGAATCGTAATGTCTAGTTCCAAGTTTATCGCCAGATGGCATGACTTGGCCACGCCCACAAATCACTATTATGATTCTGCTGACTTGGGCACTCCATCTCAAGTCATTAAACTATTTTCAGCTTTGCCACGTGCACCGTCGTAACCAATAAGATTACGGTAATCTTGAAAGAGTCACCAACTCGTAAAATAAAAGGGTTTGGGGTTGACTGGAGGTTGGCGGCGGCCAGTGCCAGGCAGAGGCACATGGCAGTGGCCAGAAGCAGGCCTTACTTAGATGCTGTCTGCCGCCGCCGCTCCCTGCCACTGGGCTCCACTCTGTATTGCATACTACATGGTGTATCATGTAAAATATGGATCTAAAGTTGGAGATGGAAGAGGTTGATGACTTTAGAAACTTTGAGAAAATCTGCTTGAACTTTTTGTAGTTGGGAGTCTGCTTTGAATCCACCAGCTCCCTCAGGGCACTGTATGCTTCTGTGGGGCTGGACTGGGATTGAGATGGGCTCTTTGAAGCTGCAGACCAGACAAGCATATGTATTAATTTATTAGACTTTATAACATGACTTGTACCTCCATCAACTTCGTAAATGATGAATAACTTTGTATCTCATTGAATCACATAAAAGTAACTAATATGCTTGAAAATGAACTCTATTTCAGATTACATGTACTGCTGTTATGTTGAATCCTACACCTGCAATTTAAGACCACCCTTCCATCAGAATCAAGTGGTCATATAATAAGTGGTCTTTTATATTACATGTAGGTTAAGTACATTCACATGACTTGTATAGACTTTTTTGTGCAGTGGCACAAATGTGATTAAAAATGCATGTGGTCTCTCCATGCATATACCACAGTGCTCCCTCTTTATAACGCCCCTCATTACAAGGCAATTTCTGATATAACAGGGTGTGTACCATGGCTCCCACTGACATAGTTTTCCCATTACATCTATGTTAAAAGTCCCTCGGTTACAAGGTGGTTTTGCTATAACACAGTCTGTTCTGTGGATTCCAACACCAGCGTTATAAAGAAAAGAGGGAGCACTGTACTGTATGGGAACACAGACATGCCAGTCTTTGTAATTATTTGTTAAGTTACTAGTATATGTGCATGTGTGTGTAACACTAACTTCTCACACCATCGACAAATAACAGTATTTAATAATGACACTAGTGGATACAGAGTGGGGTTGTGCCCAACCTTCTGACAGTCCTAAATTTTGGTTGGTAAAAACCTAAGCATTTTGACCAGAGGTTGCTTTGCAAAACATTAATACCAGTGTTTGCTAAGTACATTGAAAATACATATATAAAGTTTGCTCTTCAAAGGCTGCTCTGATTATTAATATTGGTTACATAGAGCAGTGATGTCTATTGAAAAATTTTAATGTCCCACAAGCAGGTGATCCTTTGCAAATACAGTTTCCAGATATATTTGTGCATTTCAAAACCAAATATGTTTCTGTTCTACTGTATCAAAGAATGTGAAGCAAATGATGCCGGGGAAAAATGTTGTTTGACACAAACATGGCTTGTTTTCCAGAAGAGTCTATCATGTTCTGCTCTTGGAAGGATTTAAGTCTGCAGCCAAACTGCAGGTGCCACATCTGCGACTTAATGTAATGGTATTTTACTCACTTGTCTAAATGTAACCTGTGATGTGCCTGTGAAAGTTTTGAATTTAGAATATTGACTGTCATTCAAAATACAATGTTCAACCAGGCGAGTGCCACGGGGGCAAATGTGCCAGTTTGTATGTTAAACAGTCTGATCGGTTTCCCCCAGAAAAAAGTCCTTCAAAATACAAAGTTTTGCCTTGTAGTTGACAATCCTGTGCCCTTGTGCATATTTTTCTTTTTTTTTAAATTTCTTTTGCTACTGGATTTATGTCACTTATTTCAAGCTGATAACCCATCTTGTTATAGTAGCGTTCCAAAGTTCTAGGCAGGAATCTCTTGTCGAGAATATTGGTTTTGATTTATTACTGGTATTCACAGAACTTGTACTGTTCATTTTGTTTAAATACTGACACATAGTACACCCACTTGATGGTGTCTGCATTGCAGTACCAAATTTCTCCAGTTTTCCAGATGTCCTGTTACAAAGACTGGCATGTTTGTCTGTGTTCACACACAGTAGTATATGCATGGGGAGACCACCTGTATTTTTAATCACATTTGCGCCCCTGCACAATAAAGTATATACAAGTCATGTAGATGTACTTTACCTAATATAAAAGAACCATTTATTATATGACCACTTGATTCTGATGGAAGGGTGGTCTTAAATTGCAGGTGTAGGATTCAACATAACAGTAGTACATGTAATCTGAAATAAATTTAATTTTCAAGCAAATTAGTTACTTTTATGTGATTGAATGACATACAGAGTTATTCATCGGGTATCAAGTTGATGGAGGTAAAAGTCATGCTATAAAGTCTAATAAGTGAATACATTTACTGGAACCTCTTCCATCTCCAACTTTAGATCCATATTTTATGATACACCATGTAGTATGCAATACACAGTGGTGCCATGTGCCGCCAGCCACCACCGACCTCCAGTCAACCCAAGACCCTTCTATTGGCTTTCAGCGGCAGCCCAGGGCAGCCAGCGGCTGGCCGCTGCTGGCTACCACTGTCTGCCGCCAAAAGCAGTTTAACTAGTGTTAGTTACTGTAAATTGTTTTAATGCACTGTATTTTTTTCTCTTATTTCACTAATGGCACAAAAGTATGAAAATAAAAACAGAGTGAAACAGTATTTTAACGTTGTTTGAAAAGCAATTATGTCTAAAATAGTGAAATTAAAGCAATTTACAGTAGTTGGTTGGGTGAAAACCCCGACTTGGACGAACATCCTTCCCTATCTGGTGGCTATGAACTTCTTTTTGAACAACACCCTAGAAGTGGTATTCACTGTGTGTTTAACAAGAGTTGACCACACTATGCAAGAAGAAATTCCTTCAGGTTTCTGTCCATTTGGGTTTTTTCTCCAGTTCGCATGAATGACCCCTGAACTGTTTCTGAGTGACCACAAAAAATTACATGTCCAGATTGTGTATTTATGTTTTGAGGCTTGGTTTAGAGTGCAACCATTTATGCCAAATACATGTTATCAAAACAATTTTTCTTATCATGATTTTAAGTACAATTAGGCAAACATGTAACTGTCGTAGGCCACTGCTTGCTATCGATAGCCCCAGGGGGGTTTAACCCGACAGAAAACATGCAAGCCTAAAATGTCTGAAAGTGAATATTAAAACAGAATAATGCTAAAAGATAAAGTTAAGTAGCAAAACAGGCAAGTTTAAAAACTGTAAAATTATTGTAGCCAAAACTTTCTAATAATCTTTGGATATTAACAGCAAAATTTATAGGGCAAGTCAGAAAAGAATGAAAGCCATTTGTATTTAAGTAAAGAGAATGCAATGAAAATATAATATTTCTTAACCAGATATAAAGTACAATTAGGCAAACTTGTAACTGTCGTCGGCCACTATTTGCTACCGATAGCCCCTGGGGGTTCAACCCAGCAGAAAACAAGCTAGCCTAAAATGTCTGAAAAATGAACGTTAAAACAGAATGATGCCAAAAGATAAAATTAAGTAGCAAAACAGGCAAGTCTAAAATCTATAAAATTATTGCAGCCAAACTTTCTAACCATCTCCGGATATTTACAGCAAAATTTGTGGAAATATTTGATCAAAAGTACATCTTTGAATCCTCTTGACTCAAGTTTATTGTAAATAAATTTGGTTCTAGATGCAAAGTCCTGAAATTTAGAACAAATATGACCAAATCTCAAAATCTGTGACAAAAACATATTAGATCCAATAGTTTCCAAAATATTACTGTCCAGGAAAGGATAATTAATTACTTCAAAGTTAAACTCGTCTATTTTGTGATACACTTTAACACAAAACCTGTCATTAGTGACCTGAATATCCAAGTCAAGAAACACACCTCTGAAACTGTCTGAATTGTTACCCTCCAAAGGTAGATCTTTTGGGTAAATTTCTTTTGCAATTTTCACTGAAATTTTCTACGTCAGTATCATGGACTTCCAAGATTTTCCCCAAATTTAGTCATTAAACAGTTGGAGAACATGCCTTAGGTCAACAGCTTTCCCTTGGCATGGACTGAAAACTCAACATCCATAATGCACCAAGGAATAGATAATGATGGTCATTTGTAACCCATATTTTGTGGTATTTTGTTATTATTTCTTGGAAGATCATCATTTTTTAGAACCAAGTTGGCGAGAGGGAGGGGTCATGAAATTTAGTACCCTAAGCACTAATTCAAAAATGATGATAATGTTGAACCATCCCCAGCTTAGTCTCTTTGAAAAATGAGCTTTTAATTGGATAAAGATTCTGAACAGGACCAATCCTTTTTGGCACTGTTGCAACATTCTGCGTGGGGCAAGTTTACTTGTACAGAGAAATTAACAAGCACTTTCTGCCTCCCACATTATTGGATGGCAGAAAAATAAGAACTTTTGTTATCTTTATGCGGTAGTTGTGTGGCAATTTTAGCAACCACAAGCAAAAGGCAAGAACTCGAGATAACAATTTTTTTGGTTTTTACAAAGTTTATTATTTATTTTACACAATGTACCAAATCTGGTACATACGTATAAACCAGTACAATTCAATTATAACTATTCTCCTCATTACATTTATTACACTTTTTTTTTTTTTGAAAAACCTTGGAAATCAACTGGACTCTGAAGGTCTGCCTAATTCCACAACCAGAGAGTTCTCTGCAGAATGAATCTTCATACCTGCTCCGTCTGACTAAATCTAGCCTTTCCTTGCCTTATATAACATGTATCTTTGGCAGTTGTTCTTTGAGACCACAAAATACATGCACACTGGTTTAACAGTTATGAAATTTGGAAAAGAACATCACTTGAAGACCACAAAACACATGCAGATTGGTTTCATATTCATATTTGAAAAGAAAATCAGTGTACCCAAATGCTAGGCTAAAGATTGATCCAGTTATTTTCATGCAAATTGACAAAGGTTCACCACCTTCAACATATGCACCCCACCCCACCCCACTCTATCCCACCCCACCCCCATGTAGTGCATAAATATTTTGATAAGAACAAACTGACAGTTTCCCTTTGTCTGTACAAATAAATACTGGTGCAATAAAATTGCAAACTATTAACTGTGCCTGTTCAGATCTTTGTGCATCTCTCAAATGTGTAACTTGTAAAGAACAGCGATATTTTTATTACCCACAAGGAATAAGGCTTAATTGGCAGGGCAGTGGTTTGTGCTACTACTGCAGGTTAAGTGGAACAAAGCAACTCATCAGAATCCCAGCAGTGGCTTTCAAAATGATGGGCAGCCCAAGTTTTCTTTGCTTTCACACCAAGTGGCAGCACAATTTCTCTGCCTCTTTCTTCCCACCTAGCCAAGCAGTGCATGCCCATTAGTCTGTGAGAATAAAGTCCAATTGGTCTATAGTCCTCAGAGTAGCTTGTGGACCATCTCTTCTTTTGTGATAAGGTGAGTTGTCTTGTTCACTAAGTTCATCAGAGAATTGGTGTTGAATGACCAATCATTAAGTATATCATTGGGGTCTTTTCCTTGGCTGAAGTTGATAATGCCAGCCAGGCGATCCATCTTAGCTTGCACTGTCTTGTTAACCACTAGATTGGACAGGAATTCCTCTGTCTCCTACAAAAGTATTTTAAAATATCACTGTCTTTAAGTTATCATTAAAGGGCTAGTTATAACTGTCCATATTTTTACATACTACTGTCCATACTTTTTACATACTACATGGTTGTCTGGAATTTCAATTAACTTGCCATTTTTTTCAAATATTTTGGCTTATTTTCTCCCAAATAATATGCAGACAGGGACAATCAAAGTGACAAGAAATACGCTAAAAGAAGTTGACCTCGGTTCCATGTTGGTCATGCTGCCATGGATTTTCTGAAGCTAACTATGCTGTAACTTGAGATTTCATTTTGAACAACTTCTCCATGAGTTTCATACAACAGCCCATGCACTATTCTCAAGTTAACATTTGGTGTTTTGGACAAGGCTGTGGCAAAAACACCACGAGAAAGAATTCAGAGTACCCAATTTCTTCCAAAAATTCCACTGGTCATTATAAGGATAGAACCAGAATAATGTTAATGTTCATAACTGCCAAAAGGTGACAGAAATTGTTACATGTACAAATGAATTACATACTCATGAAAGTCCAGTTCCAGGACTGAATATTTTACTGACAGAAATAAGGCAGGCTGAGCAATCTGCTGAACAGCAGAATTTAATGTAAGATGTATATCACAATAAAATGACTACTATTCAATGTTTGAGAGTGAATTAATATTTTCTAGAGTGAAATTAAAAAGTAGTAACTCACTGTAGATCACATGACCTAAACATTGTTACAAGTAAATTGTGACACGCCTGCATCAGTGACATGATGCATTGACATTTAGACAAAATAAAATGTGCGTGAGCAATGTCTGATTATAAGTCACACGTGACGTGGAGTAACTGTGTCAAACGTAAACAAACATGGCACACCAGGTCAGTGTTGAAAGTAAGCCTATGGCATATATTTGCGATGAATACCCAATTAAACATAGAATAAACAAAATCTTACATGGCTGGAGAGAGAGTTATTATTTTTCTCTCACTCAGGATCATTGTTGGTGTAAAAAATCACTCATGACCTGCTGACACTTGTGATTTTCGCCACCAACAACGATCCCTCGTGAGAGAAAAATAGTAAATCACTCGCAGCCATGTAAGATTCTCTATGTATATTATAGCATACTCAAATGAAACATTCTCAACTATCAAACATTCATAAAAATGCCAAGGAAAGCTGGGTTTGTGCGGTACTTACAGATTCTGCCAGATCAAGCAGTTCAGACATTCTTTTCATTGTTATCCTTGTGTAATACTTGGCCATTATTCTGATATTCTGCAAGTAAACATACAATTCATCATCCAAGTTTTCCTCAAACCTTATCACATTCATCACAACAGATGAAAACGAAGGCAGTGTGAACAGCCCATCCTCAACTGACCTTGACATTCAACCCATAATAAGTGCCACTATAGCCTTGGGGATGAGGATGTTAGAGAGGAAGTAAACAATGTGAGTGTATATTACAATCCCAATTGACTTGCATGGTAATCAATAGGAATGCATGCATTAACCTACAGGTACTCAAACTGAAGAGTTAATTAAAATCAGGGATCCACAGTATCACCGCTTAGTCACCGGTTTTAATTTATCCTCTCACAAGCTACATTCCATTAAGTTTCAGAACAATCTGAGTGACTGTTTTGAAAAAGAAATCGAAAATGGGTAAAAAAAACCCATAAAATTCATTTAATAAAAAAAAAAAGGAAAAAAGTGCAGTGCCACCTGTTGAACTGATTAAGGTCTGCGGGTCCCCAGAAGTGTCCCCATGCAATTTCAAAGCAAGTGACTGAACAGTTTGAGAATTTTTTTAAGATTTAAAAAAAAAAAAAAAATCACTGAAACAATCGTTTGAACAAACTCGGTAGAGACCCACTCCAAGTACATTCCCACCTAGTTTGAAGCGAATCTGGTTGATGGCTTTGGACAAGTTGAACAAGTGAACTTCCATTGCAATTCCCATTGATTCACATATTAATCAATAGGAATGCATACATGCATTAACTGACCAGTACCCGAATTGATAAATCCATTAAAATTCAGGAATCCATAGTATTACTACTAAGTGAACAACTTTGTTTAACCCTCCCACAAGCTACGTATCCACTATGTTTTCAGAACTATCTGAGTGACGGTTTTGAAAAAGAAGTTGAAAATAGCCTTAATTAAACGAAAATGTGTACCAAAAAAAGAAAAAAATAGAAAACAATGGCAGTGCCACCTGTTGAACAAATTAAGATATGGGGACCCGCAGAAGTATCTTCAGATATGGGGATTCCCAGAAGTGTCCCTATGCAAACTCAGACCAATTGGCTGAGCAGTTCAGGATAAGGTTTTCTAAGATTTTGCCATTTTTTTTTTTAAATTCCTAAAAAATCTAAAAATCACAGAAGCATGACCAGTTGCAGAACCATGGTAGAGACCCACATAAGGTGCTTTCCCACCAAATTTGAAGTAAATCTGGCTAACAGTTTCAGAGGAGAAGCCAAAAATGTGAATTGTAGTGACAAACGAACAGTGGACCACACTATAACCTCAGCTGAAAATAAAAAAGAAGAAGGACATACAAATACACTCCTGACTGTACAAGATGCAAAGGAACTTGAGTGTATAAATACAAAGTATCTACAAATATATTCATTTTCCCAAGCAGTAACATTTGGGGAAATTGAATAAAAAGAAAACATTTCACAAGAAATTTTGGATGAATTTTTACCTGTCCAGATTGGAAGTTTTGGAAAATTATATGTATGAAATCTGATCTCTTTATCTTGAACTGCACCTGCTTGGAAAAATGAATGATGGATAAATTCTATGTTTTTATAGGATATACCACTTGCAATAAAACTTTGCAGAAACATACAAATACATATTCAATCATGTACACAGATGCTTGGAAAGATTACTCTTTGTATTTTACATATTAAATGTTAACTCTTTAAATGCCAAATTTTGGACTGAGTCAATAGCTTTTTTTCTGCACCGAATGTGGGCCAAGAAAAGCTGTTGACCTGGGATATTTACTCTGGAACTAGAGGCATGCTGGTACTTGAATGAAAGGTCTTTTTAACAGGAATACGAATCTGAGATCCTAATGATAATTCCGACTAGTTTCACTTTATTGACTTTATACTTGATTGACACTGAAAGATTTAAAGAGGAAAACAAAAAAGTGGACCTGGACTCACAGCATTTCAAACAACTACAATGCCATATCACACCAATAATTATGTTATCAATATGGAATATTATAAACAAATCCATATAAAATCCATGTACATAAATGCTTGGACAGATCAACTCTTATTTTTTATTTTACATATCGAATGCTAAAAAAGCAAACAAAAAAATTGAACCTGATTCACATTTCAAACAACTACAATGCCATATGAAAGAAATAACCAAAACAGGCTGATTTTCCAACAGAAAATCAAATGTCTCCCCGTGTGCCTTTACTATTGTCACCCTTATTTTTATAAATAGGCATACCGATTCCAATGATCTGCAGATATGGTGAAGGTACATTCTTTATTGACATTTCAAAACGTTGACTTTTGACGAAATGCCCATGTGATCTTGAAAAATAGGTCAAGGTCATACATTTGCAGTTACAAGCAAGGTCTTGCAAAAGTCTTACATAACATAATCACACAAAATGTCAACCACTTTAAAAAAGACAAATCTTTCTCGAGTGCATCTGCAATGATTTTTAAAAAGTGGCCATGTGACCTTGAAAATAGGTCAAGGTCACCCATCTACAATCCCAACCTAGTTGGTATTATGGTACATAAACATATAAAATTCCAACCTCCTAAGTCTAATCCTTGCAGAGTTGTTGCATGCGTGTCAATTTTAGATGACATGCCAACGTGACCTTGAACAATATGTCAAGGTCACCCATCTGCAACCCCAACCAAGATCATATATAGGAATATCTTCACATAAAATTTCAACTTTCCAAGTCAAATCTTCCTTGAGTTATCACGTCCACATTGATTTTAGACGAAGTGCTCACGTGACCTTGAAAAATAGGTCAAAGACATACATTTGCAGTTACAAGCAAGGTCTTACAAAAGTCTTACATAGAAACATAATCACACAAAATGTCAACCTCTTTAAGTCAAATCTTTCACGAGTGCATCTGCAATGATTTTTAAAAAGTGGCCACGTGACCTTGCAAATAGGTCAAGGTCACCCACCTACAATCCCAACCAAATTCATATTATGATACAAAATTTCAACCTCTTCAGTCAAATCCTTGCGGAGTTATTGCTTCCGCGTCAATTTGACATGACCTGCCCATGTGACCTTGAAAAATAGGTCAAGGTCAACCATCTGCAATCCACAGCAACGTTTCATATTGGAACATCTTCACAAAAAATTTCAACTTCCCAAGTCAAATCTTTCTCGAGTTATCGTGTCCGCAACACACACAACGTGTTGAAGAAGAACAAGAAGAGCAAAAAGAACAAGAAGAAGAAGCGGAAGAAACGGACGCAAAAACAATATGTCCCCCGTCGCACGGGGAGACATAATGATGTTATCAATATGGAATACTTTTTACTATAAAAGGCACTTTAGAACAGACACAAGATTGTATCGCTTTATTAACGTTTGCACAGAATTACCCCATTTGCACTATCTTGTAACTAGGAAATACTTACATGTTCTACAACTCTTATTTTAAGATCTTTCCACCTTTTCTCTCCATCAGCAGACTTAAACACACTAGTAGCAGTGCTCCCTGATGAACCCTGTTTAAGCTCCTCTTCAAAGTCTTTGCACAGATCCTGCCAGCGCATAATTTCGGGGGTGGTGAACAGGGTCAAAAGCTCTCTGTAACACAGGAAAACAACTATAAATTCATATAATTTGCAAAAACATTGGTAAGGTGATTTACACTTGAAATTTAGTACCTGAATGATTTTTATCATTAAATACGGCATTCAAATAACAGACAGCTGCAACTTTGGAGACATTTTAAATTACTTGCTTCCACCTTCCATTAATATTAAGAACACATCTACCTCAGTGATAAAACTGACCCTGATTTCAATGACAAAGATAGCTGAGTTCTCTACTGCAAATGGTGTTACATGTACATGTTATTCCACTCAACAGGAAATGGTATTACATGCAACTTCCCCAAACATCCTCTATTCCAACAGTATTATCTATAACTGTGTTTATATTTTGACTGTGAATCTACAACTTGAGATTTTAAGTTCATAGGTATCACTTTTGCTTACATGTAATTTTCAAAAAATCTAAAAGATAATTTTGATTTGCAAGTTTTCAAAATATAATTGTCACATCCAAGGGTTTTCTGGTCTTTTGAAGATTAAGCTGATTTTGAAAGTTTCTTTGTACTTTTTAGACAGCATACAAACCCTGTGGCAGCACTAGTTTCTGTAAGAAGTGTGCTCTCAACCTTGTGCTAGTATTTTGAGAGCATAGGAGTAAAAAATGTAATCATGAATGCAATGTTAGCATGACATACTAATTGCCTGGCTGCTGATCTATCATAGAGAGCCAACCCAATTGTAGCACAAAAGGAAAATATACATTTTGAGAATAGAAACTACAGGACCAGATATTGTAATCTAAATGTCCTCATTCCACACTCATCAGACCAAGACAGGCACTTACTTATACTTAGGAATATCTTCTAAGGCCTTCTCTTCTTCAACTCTGTGGATGAGATCAGACTGCTCATTGTCGTAAGGGGCCAGTATCAGATATAGAACCACACATTTTAATGCCTGCAATCACATACATAAAAAATAAAGAAACAGCTTACACAAAAGATTCCCATACATGTAATATGGCGTACATTTGTGACAGTATTTCACCTGACATCATAATGTTTTACTTTCAAAACAGTTTCAAGCAAAGACTTCATACATGTATATCAGATTAAAATTAGACATATCTTCAACGCAGAGCATTGACTGAAGGGTCCGCCATGTTATTAGTCTGCCATTTGCTCGAATTAGGTCATGGCAACACCAAAATCTAATCAGTTCATGTTGCCAGGTAAGATATCATATTGCCAATTTTGATCAAAACACATGGAGGCATTGTGTAGATATAGGGGTAATAAGAGTGCACATCAGGATGCACAGACAACCCCAAAACATAAACGTCCCCCACATGGGGCAGACCCTTGAAAAAAAAAAGTTCTACAGAAACTACATCTGTACTAATTACAAACAAAACATGTTCTTTGACTTTTATTTTACTTTCAGGAAAGTGCATCAAAGGGTACAAGATTTTCTACTGAATACATGTTTTCTGCCGGCAACACAGATCAAGCTCCCAAGTGCTCTCCACTGCCCTCACACACTGAAAAAAAAACTTGCATGCTCGAACACCTATTATGGTAAATAACACTTAACAAATGCTAAAGATAATTCATCAGAATGAACCATCTTGAACATTACACAACAAAAAGCACAATGGAGATCTGTGTAAGCTCCAGGGCCACATCACCTCTTCTTTCTTCTCCTTGTCTTCCTTGATGCTTGGTGTGTCATAGACAGCGCGGTAATGTTTGGAAATCTGCAGGTAAGAGCCCTCATGCTGGTCCAACTCGATCATTAGCTGATAAAACTTCAGTTTCAACACCTGGATCAATAGAACAAGGTAAAATTTCAATTTGACAAATTTGAAACTTCATTCTTCTCTTGGATTTTTTTTGTTTTTTTTTTTTGTTTTGTCTTGGGTTTTTTTTTGTGATTTAGACACTGAGAAAATCTGAATTAAACTAAAGGACTGTGACAATACTGTGCTCAGCACAGAATGAAATGGTCCCATGAGCTTAGAAATAATACAAGTCATCTTTCGGTAGCAAGATCATCACTATTTGCAATATGATTCAAACAATTCTTCAATAATCATTTTTTAAAAGTTAGATTCAGCATTCATTTGACCTATTTTGCATCTTTTGGCAACAAATCCATGTGTAGACAGGCAGCATAGATAATCACTTCTCACATGTACAGTTGCTTAAATGATAGGGTCAGTATAATTCAGAGTTTTGGTCCTTTTGACTGACCAAGAATTTCAGCTTGCATTGAAAACTTAACATTCCAACACAATAACATCGGGCAAGACTGACACTTTGTGAACATGTGGTTAGGGACATAAACTGTTTCCTCAGCCTAATCACATCAAAGGAAGTGCTGGTTCGACCAACTGATGTTACTGATTCGAAACGGCGCTGATGCATTTTACTAGGCATTACCACTGGATGAGGCTTTTTAAGACAAAAATAGTACACAGAAGGAATTTACAGGTAGATAATACTTGAAAGGAGGTAAATTAAATATTGTGTTTGGGACTCTGACTACAAGGGTTTTTAATGGAGTACTCTTTCAAAAGGCCCCACTGTATTAGATAATATCAGCTTATTGATAGGACCATCCCTGTAAATGACCCCAGTCAAACATGTGATTAATTACTTGCACCAAATATATGTCTGAGCACAGTCTTAACTAACCACAAACGAGTGGTACTTTGTAGAATCAATGTGCATGGATTAGCAGCCCAGCTTGTTGCCATGGTGTTGGCAGACATCATTTCCCATTGGCAAAAACCACATTGCATTTGTATCAGCCTAACTTTGTGAGTAACAGTCTTTTTTGTTACTCCAACTTACAAGTGACTGTGACAGTCCTGTGTTCAGCTGACATGTACATATATCATTGTGATTTTTTTTAAAGATTTGCACCCCCCCCCCAAACCCAAAGAAATTCATAAAAAATATAAGAAAATCAATGCAGCGTGACCATTTGAACAAATTTGGTAGAGACCCACCCAAGGTACATTACCACCAACTTTGAAATCAATCTAACTGACGGTTTCGGAGAAGTCAAAAATGTGAATTAGCATTAGAATGCCCATTGACTTACATAGTAATCAATAGGAAAAGTGCATCTACAGATTAGTACCCCAATTGAAAAAATCAGGAATCTGCAGCATTCCCATCCAGTGACCAACTTTGTTTGACCCTTCCACATGGAACATAACCACTAAGTTTCTGCTTAATCTGAGTGACAGTTCTGGAGGAGTCGAAAATAGCAAAAGCACATAAAAAATAGGGAAAAAAAATCCCAGCGCCACCTGGTGAACAAATTAAAGGGGTACTGGGGTGATAATTTACAATTTTCGAGTTGTTTTATATAATAAATGTGGACCCATATCAGAAAATACAAACTTTTTTCCTCACTGGATCAGAAGATATCAAGTTTTCTTAGATATGCAAATGAGGGGTTGTGATGTCACGTGGACCAACTGCTACAGCTAATGCAATGACAGCTGAGTGAAACTCTGACAAAAACATGGAAACCTGACCAAGTACACATATTCCACTTTCACTATGGATGAAGCAGTGTGTTTATATATAATCAAATTTACTAAATGGAGATATTTACTCATTTAATGAGGATTAATAAGGAAAGAAAAATGCAGAAATCAATATACACCAGCTAACAGCTCCTGTGGTTGTGTATTCAAGTACTGAAGCAGGCGTCAACTAATATACCACACTGATAAGATCAAAGAGGGTGATTAACAGAGTACACAAGTCTTTATGATAGGCCTGCTAATATTGTGTATCTCAGCTTGGTGCCCCCTCAAGGTTTATATATTACATATGGAGGGTAGCCCAGGTGACATCACACATCAGAACACCTACTGGAAATATAAAATAGCCCTAACTAAATACCTGTTTGAGAAATTAATGTTGAAAATTTGTCAAATGATCACCTAAAATGACCATTTAAGACAAAAAAGGTAAAACTATCACTGCTGTTCCCCTTTAAGAACTAAGAGTCAACAGGAGTGTTCCAGTGTAATATCAAAGCAATCTTGGGAGTGGTCTTAGAGAAGATTTTCTAAAATATTCCCCCACAAGAACCAAAAAAAAATCATAAAAAATCCAAAAATCATTGGAGCCTGACCAATTGGACAATTTTGGTAAAGACCTGCACGAAGTACATTGCTACCAAGTTTGAAGTCAATCTGGATGACGGTTTTGGAGAAGTCAAAAATGTGAATTAGCATTAGAATGCCGATTGACTTACACAGTAATCGATAGGAAAGGTGCATTGACCGACAAGTACACAAATTGAAAAAAATGTTGAAAATCAGGAGTCCGCAGCATTCCCACCTAGTGAACAACTTTGTTTGGCCCTTTCATTTAAATCTGAGAGATGATTCTGGAGAAGAAGTCAAAATATAGCAATAACACAAAAAAAAAAATTGAAAAAATTTGAAAAAAAAAACAGCGCCACCTGGTACTTAGAGTCCCCGGGAGTGTTCCTGTACAATATCAAAGCAATTGGGTGAGGGGTTTTGGAGATTTTTTAAGATTTGCCCCCAAAAAGAACAAAAAAATTCATAAAAAATCCAAAAATCAATGGAGTGTGACCATTTGAACAAACTTGGTAGAGACCCACCAAAGGCACATCCACACCAAGTTTGAAGTGAATCTGGCTGATGGTTTTGGAGAAGAAGTCAAAAATCTGAATTGTGGAGGGACGACGGATGGACAACAGACCCTCACAAAAGCTCACCTGACTGACAAGTAAGCTGAGCTAAAAATCCACCAAGCAAATACTAATGCAGAGTCCAACTTTCAATGAAAGAGGACAGAATCCACTGTTACCAAGATATAAGCCAATATGTCAGTTTCATCTTTTAAGGTCACTCACGTAACGGTCAAAATCAACAACATCAGAAGAAAGCCCACAGTTACTTTCCTATTAGTGTTTAATAGTCAGCACGGGCCCAAGATCCACCATTTCCAAGACATATGTAAGCCAATATGTCACAGTTGGTGCTATTCTTGTAGTAACAATGTTAACATGCACATGTGCCCTTACCAGTAATTCCTAATTTCATAAATTCATTAAAACCCAGGAAATGCCAGTAGTACTATATAATCAACAAATGTACTGCAGATTTAGCCCATGTACATTCTCACCAAGTTTAAAGGGAATCCAACATGTGGTTTTGGGAGAATTCGAAAGTTAAAAACAGTGTAAAAATTCATAAAAAATGCTAAAAAAAGTTACAGCTGCCTCACAAATTGAGGTCTTTGGGATTCCAGCAGTGTGCCTGTGCAATTTCAAAGCAATTGAACTTTTAAGCCACGTGATTCCCTTTTGCAATTTAAAAAAAAAAAAAAAAACCCAACTGTTTTTCTCATTTGATGTCTGAGGTCAAATGGGTTAAAAGAACATCTTTACTATGAAGTATGATATTTACATGTACAGATTGGACCTACCTCTGTGCCTTCATCCTCAAAAACTTTTGTGTTGATTTTCTTACTGATGATCTGGGTTCTAATGTAATCCTTTTTGGCCAAACATAGTCTCATCTGTTCTAGAATAAACTCTACTTTTTCCTTCTTTTCCATTGATCCAAAAGTCTCCACCTGCAATGGAAATGATAAAACAAGCTTCTTGAAGCCAAATGTCATCATTTAATATGTAAATAAGACACAAATATTTGCAGTTTACAACCTGTGTGGCCATGCAAAATTCAAAAAGATCTTTCACTGAAACAAACAAAGTTAAAAGTATGCTGACTATTCAACACTCAAAAAATGGTCTTTCAAACCTCTGCATTTCACATCATGAACCATTGTATTCATTCACATTTACCTCATTCAAAACCAGATTACTCCACCTGTAGTGGTACACACAATGTAGCTACTTAATGTCCAGTGACCAAAATCACTATGCACCTGGGGTTGTGATCAAAAACCTTTACAATGTAGGTACTTAATGTTCAATGACCAAAGTCACTATGCAGCAGGGGTTGTGATCAAGAACCTCTACACAGTGGTTACCATATATCTCCATCAACCTTAGCGAGTGTCTACCTTTGTGCCCTCCCCCCCCTCCCCCCCAAAAAAACAGTAGTTAATATTTCATCTAAATATAATAGTGGGTATTCTCACAGATATGACTGTTCATTGCAGACATTTTGAACCATGACCATGTTTTTTAAAGGGTGCAACAAAAAGGACAGTACAGGTCACATATCAGCATTTTTCCTCTTTACAAGGATACATGTCAGTGTGATCATTTGGAACCTGAAAGATGACAGAGTGGTGCACACCTGTAGTTCTTGTAATATTGTAGCTGCTTCTTGTATGTTGCCCTGGTCTTCTTTGATTTTGGCCAATGTTCTTGTAAGTCTCGCTCTCTCAATCTCCACATATATCTATAACATATTGTAGCAAAAATGTCTCACACAGTGATCAAGTACAATGGAAAAGATTGAAAGCTGTAGGTATAATACTTTCATTGATGACCATTACAAAACTAATTTTTTACCCACTTTTATTTGTGGACAGTTGATCTTCATTTTAAAAATGCATACATGCAGAAAATCTTATTTATAATGTTTGATGTTTAGCCAGTAGTGTCTCTAGGTTGAACAACTATCTGCATTAAAGATTATATTTACCTTTCCCCCTCCAATTAAGACTGAATCAATAGCTTTCCATGGCATGAGTTGGGCACTAAGTGTCCAACCCATGTCAAGGAGAGCTGTAGCCACAGGCATGTGAGCTTGATAGGTCTCATACATAAATTCTCAAACTGTTTTTCATTACTGTTGAAATTAGTTGAAAACACTGAAGCAGAAGACATTTGACCACCAGCAAGATTTGGCCAGTTTGGGGGTGGCGGTGGGAGTGTGTTGACTATGAGTTCAACTACTATTCCAGTCAAGTTTTAAATGATCATCCTTCTCATATTCATATTACAAAAATTACTCGCAAAAAAGGAATCATCACCACCTAATTATAACTTCACTCACAAGTATATAGTCTGAGTTTTTGTGATGCATTTGTCTTGAAAACTTGTTCCTGCATTGTACCCTTTATATTCACTAGTAAAAACATGATTATAGTGACCACATCAGCTTGACATTCTGCTTACCTTTCCTGCTGTCACTGTTCTTAGTGTGTCAATCAATTTCAGTTTGGTATCCAGGTTTGGAGTTTTTTCCACATATGTATAGGCCTCCTGTACCATCTTAGCTACAGCCTACAGAAATACAAATAAATGTAGCCCATCACACAAGAAAGCCACCTTTCATCAAACACAACATGACAGCAAGCCATCAGGAAATGACTTCTCAGTTCAACATATTTTCTCAATTTTATCACTTTACATACATCTTTTCCCCATCAATTTGTGAAATGCCACGACACTGTAATTGTAACATTGTGCGCAACATAACCCACCTGTTTCATCTGGCCTCTCCTCTTTGTGAGCAGTACAATATTTTCATTTAGGGCATCCCACTTCTTCTGTTCAAAGCACATCTTGACAATGGCCACTAGGATACGCGCCGTGGAATGCATGTCTGCAGCCTGTAAACAAATAAAGTAAGCATTGTGAAGATGCCTAGCAATTATATCACTCTATATATGAACCTCATGCATGTTTTGTATATTAGATCAATAACTACTCATCGCAAATCCTCCCTCTCTCATTACCACCCTCAAAAAAACAAAAAAACAAAAAAAACAAACAAACAAACAAAACCTAAGAGTAGAGAGATTACCCACTACAGCAACACTGTAAAATTAAAGCCTTGTCATTCTATTCATTATAATGGAGTGACAAAAAAAATCTGATTTGTATTAGGAAGGCCAAGAATTATTGGACTATAAGGTTGGGGGAAACCCTGTCCATGATATTAATTAATTAATCACTTCCCTAACTTATATGTACAGTATCAGTGAGACATCCATATGCAACCCTTATCTCGCCATGTCTACAACTATCTGTTTCAGTTAAAAAGGTGTAGAACACTGCATACTAAATGCACAGACCTACATGTCTGTTATGAGAATGTATGAAGCTCTCGTCAAGAGAGCACTGTGCATCAGGCCTCACAAGCCTCAGGCCTGGGCAAGCCATATTTTCATTGCTGCTGTCATCCTTATACACAATGGATATTCATGAAACTTAATATGCTGTGGAGAGAGAATGTTCTTACTCATCTGCAAAATTCAATGCAGAATCTATACAGATTTCTATTTTATACACATAACTGTGTGAAATCACAACATAATGAAAATTTTAATCCCCAAAATCTTTCTCAAACCATACCTACTTTGACACACTCATGTTTTAACACCCCTCATTACAAGGCGGTTTCTGATATAACATGGTGGGTACCATGGCTCCCACTGAAATAGTTTTCCCATTACTTCTATGCTAAAAGTCCCTCTATCATAAGGTGGTTTTGCTATAACATGGTATACCCTGTGGACTCCAACACCAGCATTATAAAGAGGGACCCCTGTACATATTATGTGTGAAAATGGCAAGATGGGTATGACTTTTCACTTAAGCATTTCTCTGATGGGAGATGTGAGTGCTGCACTAAGTTCTCTATGTATACACATACCCAGCTTGGCTAAGTCTTTCTCTCAAGTTGCTCTGTCCCAAAAATGGTAGTAAATTTGAATGTGATTTTGTAATATGGATCACTGGATGCACTGCAGAGCAGAGTTAAGGAGGATAAGACTTCTCCAAAGTTAACACAAACCTTTTCGGACAAGTATCACTCTTTATGATTTTAAATGTTTTGGGCCTACAGTTTGTTGGCAGGATATATGTCACTGTTAGTTGGCTGCATAACCTCTAATTCTTGCAATCTGACTCATTGATTGGCTCCTCAGCAATGACCCAGACAGGGTAGAATGTGAAATAATGCCTCAATGGAGTGGTTAACACATCATCATCATCATCATCATCATCATTAATGATCACTATGATTATATGCACTGACACCCAAATCAACAGCTGGAAGGCACTGAAATTTGTGGTTGTTCGGGCAAGTTTTAAAATTGAGTTAGAATTGATTATAAATCATACATTTCATTCGACGTTCATGACTCAGGATTTACTCACAGTTCTTGTCTGTTTTTCCAATCCAAGCAGATTTTCCACAGCATCTGTAAGCTTCCCAGCCTGCAAAATATCAAAATTTAAATTAACAGGGATTTACTTAACACTGATGAGAAAATATCTGTGTGGTTCAGGATCATACCTTAGCTAACCTACACATTGGACTCAGTTTCAAACTTGATACTGGCCATGGAAAGAGAAACTTGGAATTAAAAAGGTAATCACAAGATTGCTTAAAGTATGTGTGCATTCCCTGCACCTGATGTGACCCAGATAGTTAACCTACTTTTATAACAGGACACCTTTATCTATGTATTCTATACATTTGGCATGTCTAATTCAATTATTTTTCAAAATATGCAATTTTATATCTTTCCAGACATTTTCACTGATAACTTGTATCAAAGTGTCAGTGGTGCCACTAGTATATAAATATATATATATATATATACTTTATTTATTGAGGGTGGCCCAGTTAGCATTTCTGCTAATCTCCCCTGAGGCCCTCAAGGAAAATTTGTACAATATATTTCATACACATGTGTAACAAGAACAGCCTAGCTGACAATCATTGCTAGGTTACATCAATTCAAGCCAAATTATCTAGCAGACAACAAGTAAGTTGTACGGTCCCGTTTAAAAGCATCCAGTGTCTTTGCATTTTTCACATCTTGTGGCAGCTGGTTCCAGATAGTAGCTCTACTGTAACTTTGGGATTTCTTCAGTATTCCAGTTTTGGGTGTTTTCAAATATAAACAGTCATTTCTAGCAGATCTTAAGTCCACTGAGTGTTGAGCTTTAACATAGGAGATAGAAGAAAAACAGTAAATGTAGACAAACACCAAGCTCCATAATCATTGGGGCATAGTGACCCCAAAAGTAGGTCACAAAGTAGTGTTTTATATACAATGTCATTTCAGAAATTTGAGATGTAATTGAAGCAGGCTATTTAACTGTGCCAGTCAATGAGAAGAATGGGTAACTTTTTACCAGCAGATCTAAGAATACCATATGACAACTTGTCCAGGTTGTGACTTGACCAATTGACATTTGATGATAAGTTATAAATCCATAGGGAGTGTCAGTTTAGTGTTGACAGCATATCACTTATACTTGACCAGTTACCAGGCCTATTGGTCATAAATTGTGTTGTTCTTTGGATCATTTTGATCTTGTTAGTGTATGTTTTGTTATACGGGTTCCAAACTACGGCAGCATTTTCGGTTCAGGGTTTGACTACTGAGAAGTAGGTTTTTTTCTTTGATGCTGCCTGAATTAATTTTAAGGTCGCAGTAGAGGAATCCAAGGGCTTGCCAAGGATTTTATTGGCATTTCAGTTTCTTTGAGCAAACAACTGAAATAGCTGGGACCAGCTATCACAGAAGCTCAGAAATTGGCTAGAATAGCTGAGTTTGACTTTGAGGCAGAATTTAAATCTGCCAGTTTACAAACTTTGGCTTCATTCACTTATCTTACAATTTGGCATTTTGGGTCCCAAGTGTAAACTGTTACCAACAGTCTACCTGTGTCCTGTTTGGTCTGTGGTACCTTTGAATGTTAAGTTGTGCCGCTTTTTCTTCCAAATCCGAGGGTGTAAAGACAACACTACGACAAAAGCCAAAGGATTAGACAGAGGGGGTTTCATTATAGCGAGTGTCAGCGAGCTTTTACCATAAACACGTGTGAACATAGGATATAACAGAACGGTAAATTGTCCAATCCCAAGAGTACTCAGTATCTATCCAACGAAGTTGATTTTCTTGGTCACCCCCTACTGCAAACGCGCACACAGACGCAGCCATTGCGTTTTTAGGCACCACGGGTAAATTTCGCAGTTTTATTTACACCAAAGTCTCACACTTACCGGCCTTTATGGAAATCATGTCAATAATTCATAACTGGGCTTCAGAAAACGTTGTCGGCAGAGTGTAATGAATAACAAGGATTCACTGACTTGCATCGTTACACCTCGATGGAACGTGGACCTGGCAAACACGCTTCTGGGGCTGGAAGTGGGTTTACACGGAATAAAAAAACTTGACAGGTGTGAGGTTAACCAAAATAATCATCCCAAAGTATGTAGTATTTGTTGCACATGTTGTGTCTAACCTTGTGACTATCATCTGCACACTGTGCTGTCACCAGGTTGCTTCTGGGGGTCTTCCAGATCGCAACTTCCACTAAGTTCTAGTCACACTTGTCCCCCCAGGGGCCCCAAAACGCCATGTTGCCAAAGCCTGCTCCGATTTTGGTGTTGTCGTGTGACAATCCAACAAT
Organism: Hermodice carunculata; assembly: GCA_964020975.1. Taxonomy (NCBI): domain Eukaryota; kingdom Metazoa; phylum Annelida; class Polychaeta; order Eunicida; family Amphinomidae; genus Hermodice; species Hermodice carunculata. The sequence continues at coordinate 102,214,793 of OZ026613.1, forward strand.
AACTCACAGTGCGCACTACGTCTCTGCCACAGGACACGGCACTAGTTCAATGGCGATATAAAAATATGGCGAACAACACTTAAATTTGTGAAACAGCGTCTAACAAAAAGAAAGACAGATAATTTCGTTCATTTGTTCAAGGTAGTACGGCCTCGCCCCTCTAGACTGGTTTAGTAAATGGCCGCTAGAGGGACCTAACGACCAGGTGCTATGTACTGCCTGATCCACCGACGTTCTTATCGATACTTTGACTAAATTGTAATGCTGACGCTCGCATCTTAGGCTAGGCCTACAAGATATTAATTTGAAGATAAAGCTGCCAAAGTCAAAGGTGGAAGACCAGGAAGCTCTAAGTCTGAATGAGTGATAAACAATAAATAAATCATAATGTGAAATGTTCAGGCTTTGGTCTTCACTGAGGCTGTTACTGTTTGAAAAGGTCACACCATGCCATGGCATGGTGATGCCATGGAAGAAGAAACTTCATCCACGGTCACACCATGAACGTAATATAACAATTCAGTTTTCGGTGTTCTTACAGAACATTGCCATCTTTCTCCTATTGGAAATTGCATTCGATGAAGTCGAGCAGACCAGGGAGGTGGGAAGAGATTCTTCCCACCTCCCTGAGCAGACTGATGAAGCCAAAGCCCAAACACCAGTTTGACAAATGACATGTCACATGACTTGCAACTTGCGCTTGATCAGACAGTAAGACAAAGAACGCAGTCTTCCCTTACAGAAGCCAAGTGGGCCCCTCCAAATGTGAAATAATGGATCCTCTATACTTTACCTTTGCCAACTTTTCACTTTCTGGTATCTTTTCATCTACAGTGGAACTGTAGTCCACTTCCATTTTTTGGATTCTGTCGCCGGTGTCTGCCATGTTGCCTGTCTTCCTGTGGGTAATCACAATCCTGTAAGGGTCATGATAGAGGTAGAAATTCCGCAAGGGTGCGCCTCATTTTCTGCCCTTTGCCAACTTCTCCATCCTCCTTTCCATTTGTTTTCCCTTCACGTTGTTTCACGATTTCTTTAATGTTAAAATTTTAAAAATGGCTTTGTACAAGTCTTTGTCTTTAACCTCTTGAAACAAAACAACTTTTTATATTGTAGACACTTTATTGTATTCAGAGCCCTCTGGGGGGCCGTATACAAACATGCACGAGACAAAGACGTAGTGCCCTCTAGTGGGTATAATGGAAATTAATATATATTGTAGATCGATAGATACTTCGCATACGCGCCCTCTTTGGGCCAGAAAAAGTGTCAGTATCACCTTAAAACAAATTGTAAGATCAAGTCCCTAGGAACTAATTCAAATGTAAGAGTTGTGTATTATTATAATTTACTACTTGGGGATGACATATGACTCGTAGCACCTGTGTTCTGCTTCTGGAAGCACAGTGTCTCTGTAGAATGTACATATTTCCTGAAGCTTTACACTTGTCATCCCGGTAATTGGCTGCACCACAGAGCTTTGATACCTCTATGGTTGCACAAAGTGCATGTACATTTCAATTGTACAAATAATTTGACTTCTTGCGGTAACAGAAGATAAGTATACTGTCTACCTACTTAACTAACTTTAAAACTGTACAGTATGTACATCTGTAGTCCCAAGTAAAAAGTAGAGGAAAAGAAAAAATGGTGCTAATAGTAGTTACACACCGTTCATTTGGCCTTTAGCAGAGTTGTATGGGTCTTATTATCCACAAAACCCACATAACAGTATTTTGCTGTAGCCCTGATTATCTCCTCTTCTGCAATGGCCAGATACACGAGTTTTTGTTCATCGGATAGCCTCAAGAAGTTTGGACATACATTTGCAACCACTTGAGACAGTTCATTTCTCTCATTATTATACATAGGGCATTTAATCAAAAAGTGCACGGCATCTTCTACTGCTCTACAAGTGGCACATACTCTCTCCTCCACTTTTTTTTTTTTTTTTTTTTTTTTGGTTTACAATACAATAACGGTCAGTTTCCATTGCCAATTTATGGCTACCGGTTCTTAATTGGGTTACAGCCTTCCTGTGGAATGAGTTCAGTAGTTTTCAAAATTGATAGCAGTATTAAACAAGGCACATGTCTCAACTCACAATCAGGTCCACTTATTGATTTTTTTCCACAAAATTCAATACATACTTTCACATTTCTGGAATCTTTCGGACCGATCTCCCCACTGGCTTATTTTGTTGATAAGAGATAGCCATCATTTTGTATTTTTACCCATTGAACTCATCTGGGTGACTGTATAGTTTAATAGAGAATGAGTTGGGGCATGAGACACGTGCTCTTGGTATTTAAAGATAGTATTGAGTGCAGTCAGGCCCAGTGCATGGATACAACCCCTATTCACCCCGCACTGCAGCTAACGTGGTGTGTTTATATACTCCAAGGATGTACCTTGCAAAGCTCAACTGTACCTTTTCAGCGGGCAGCGTATCCAAGTTATTCATGTTTTTTTTTCCTGGTGTGGCTGCACACAGTGTTGGTCCCCATACTTCTAACCCATACATTATAATAGGCTTTATTAGGGTATTGAAAAGATTGAAAGATACTCTTGGGGACAAGCTATTTGCATCTATTATCGGTTTAAGTTTAAAGCATGCCTTCATGGCTTTTTGCCGTAGGTTTTGTTTTGCGGTGGTGAAGGAACCAGTATGAGGAAATCAACCAGGTTGATTCGTGCCAATATTTAGGTATCACTTTAGATTCAAACATGACATTTTCTGAACAGTTTAGCATCACCTATTGCAAACTGAAGAAGGCTATTGGCATCTTTACACAAGCAGCTCAATTCATCCCGACCAGTGCTTGCATTACTTTATGAAATACATTGATACTACCTCATCTGGATTACTGCAGCACTGTTTGGAGTCCTAGCTTGTATAAAAAAAGACCTTGTAAAATTACAACGTATACAAAACAGAGCCATGAGAACATTTCTGAAATGCCACCCCAGGACCCACATCACGGATATGCTGAAAACCCTGAAATGGATGAGCATAAAACAAAGATTACATTACAATTACTGTATCTTCATTTGGAAAATTCAAAACAAACACACCCCTCAATATTTGAACAATTATGTCACTTCAACCTCAGATGTCCATACCCATAATACAAGATTTTCCACCCGTGGTTCCATTTACCTTCAGCGCTCACATCCTAAATCTTTGAATAATATCGGATCCAAAATCTGGAATGAAATTCCCCAGCATATCCGTGATGCGAGTTCCTTGTATAGTTTTAAGAAGAGCACCCTTCCATACATTTTCAATAGTGTTGAACACTTCTAAACCTCAGGTTTGGAAGCAGTCTACTTGATGCTTACTGTTTGATTTGCTTTTTATTCTGGATATTGATAGTTAATTTTTAATCATTTGCCATATGTCCCTGTGACTCTTATATTTTATGTATTTATATAATTATCTTTTATACTTGTTATTCATACATGTTTTGGGCCTCCATGCCTAAACAGAATATTGTATTCTGACTATGGATTGCCAAATAAAACCTTGAAACCTTGTATTATCAAATTCCAGACCCAGGTTCTTGTTTGTTTTTACGCATTCAACTGATTTGTTACCAAACAGAACTTATGAGACGGCCACTCTTATAAAAATAAGGACTTTGATTTTCGACAGGTTTACCTGCATCTTCCATTTAGCACAATAATCGTACAAATTATACGAATTGTTTGAGATAGCATTGTGTTGTCATTGTATATAAAGAAAGGTACACTGACATTAATACAAACTTTGTTCGTTTTGGCTATGCCATATAGTGCACATCAATAAATGTACAAGAATATAAATAAGAATTTATGTATCGATTTTTAATATCAACATTCATAATACACTTAAGAAAATAAATAACTAAGAAGAATGTGCTGACCGACTGGCAAGTCCTTGCACAACAGAGTTCCGGTGTAATTAAAAAAAGAAATCCCGTTTCAGTTCATGTCACATACAGTAATCTTCAATGTAAATTGAAGCCAGCCTCCATAACTTACTAGTTAGTACACTACACGATGATTAACATACTATATTTTGAAATTGATTAGACATACAATGGATTTACACAGTGTACAGCACCAGCATATAGAAAGATCAATAAATAAATGATAAAATAAAGGCACATGCAGTGTACATGTTGTTTATACGTTTATATATCAATAAACGCCCATATATGTGGAATTTGAGCTGTGCCTCAACATGTTGTTATTATTATCATCATCATCATCATCATCATCATCATCATCATCATTATCATTATTATCATTATTATCATTATTATTATTATTATTATTATTATTATTCAATGAGCGTACTGTGGTGAACACAGGAATGTTTTCCTTCTATTTTCCGAACCCCGGATACCAGAATTTCGCAGTGGCTCAGCAGTTAAAAGGTAAATGCACTAATCCTTTGCCATTGAATGATTCGAAATTTGGACATTCTGAGGATACTGCTACCAAAAGTTGCTCCCTTTGTGACATGTATGTGATATAAAGAGAAACAATACAAACCCAAATCTGCCCAAGTACCGTTTGGACACTATTGATGAAGTCTGATATTCCACCGAGGTTCGAACTTTGATGCAAAGAGCCAAGTGGCAAGCTTTATTCCGTACCACTCATTGAAAAACTGTAAAGTCTAAATCCTTATAACAATTCATTTTGTATAAGGAACAAATCATATTAATCAAATTTGAAATTTAGAATAAAATTTTAGGCTTTGGTGGCCTTAATACAAAACCGGGTCTTCAGCTGGGAAACAGCGCGAAACTTGTTTCGGTGCCATTATGGCATTGATCCCCGGCCCGGACTAGTCATTCTGCTAACTGGCGGCACAATGTTTGTATTTTCAGTACAAACACCCATACAATCATTCAATCAATCGAGCATAGGGAATCTCACACTGACCTAGATTTTTTTTTAATTATGGAAATTAGGGACATTTGAAGATTTATATCTTAAATATCTTCAAAAGTAGGCCTATTATAGGTAGAGGTGCGGTATTCCACTTCAATTTGCAGGTTTGTGCTGTTAAGGAGCATCCAATTAACCACAAACAAGTTGTAGAATTTTCAATTTATGCTAATTTTGGGCACTTGAAAAGTTTAAGTCGTAAATATCTTCAAAAGTATTCTAGGTAGAGGTGTCATTCCAACTTCAGTTTATAGGCTTGTGCTGTAGGCACATCCAATGAACCACAATCAGAGGTTGCAAAATTTTAATTAATGCTAATTAGGTACACTTAAAATGTTTCGAGGGTTGAATATCTTTAAGCTATTATATGTAGAGGTGCTATTCCTTATTTAATTCATAGGTTTGTGCTAAGGTGCATCCAATGATCCACAAGCAAATGTTGTTGCATTTAAATTTATGCAAGTTTTGTTGACATACAGACCGATCTACTTTGAAGCAAATCTACCTTTCTAGTTCTGACCCTATTTTGTTTCCACGCATACGGTGGTTATAGCAAGAGTATAGCGTAATAATCACACCAACAAAAGGGTCCATGCGATAATCATTGGGACCCCAATATATGGGATAGATAAGTCGATGTAATCTGTCTAAATCCTGGAAATCAGCTGTATCAATTGATTGGGTGAAAATGAAATCTTACCGCTCCATAAAAGGGGTAACAAAAACAGGATTTTGAAGAGAGTTCACGGCAAAAAACTACAAGTTCAGCGTTTAATATGCCTACAATTGCAAATATTTCAACACTAAATAGTACCAAAAACTTTGTTAGTGATTGATATGTCATATTTTTAAAATCTGGATTCTGTACTTATTTTTGTATGTGTGGGCCTATTTATATTTGTGTATGTATTGCATTTGGCCCTAGCTACGGTGTGTTCATGCAATAAAAGTATTCTACTGTGCCATATAATATAATATCGCCATTTAGAAAGACGCATAGTTATACCGTTTAGGCCTACCAGCTCCAAAGTAGACCAGTTAACACGTATCCACCTTGGTCTGCTTTAGAGGCAATCATACCGTAGCCTAGTGATTAAACTCGTCTAAGATTGGAGAGAGGATCTTGATGATAATTGCTGTGTCAGCGCTGTTTTGAGGGATCTATCTCGTGCCTTCGATGGGCTTCTCCTGGCAAAACCTTCAGCCTATGACATCGACAATACATAAGAAGGCCCATACTTGTATTAACAACAACAACAACACCAACAACAACAACAACAACAACAATAATAATAATAATAATAATAATAATAATAATAATAATAATAATAATAATAATGATAATAATAATAACAATAATAAATAAATAAATAAATGAATAAATAAATAAATAAATAAATAAATAAATAAATAAATAAATAAATAAATAAATAAATAAAAAACTACCTGACGGGGAGAAAATCAAAGAAATAAATTGGATGACATGCAGAGTACATGGTTGGATATCAATATTATCACTAAAGGGGTTCCCCAAAGGGCTCATCATGAGCCCGATTTTATTCAACCACTTAATGAATATCTTCCTTTGCATAACACACTGTGAACTTTATAACTGTGTTAACGAAGATAGCAATGGTCTGTAAACGTAAAAAAGAGGACATGCTCGAACATTTAAAGTACACAGACCTAAGAATGAGCATGGACCTTAAATAGGTCCATGGAATGCGTAAGTGTGCTGGTTTCGATCTAACAACACTCAAGCATACCCTTTAAATTCTAGGCAATTGACCCCCCCCCCCCAAAAAAAAATAAAGAAGAAGAAGGAGGAGGAGGAGGAGGAGGAGGAGGAGAGGAGAGGAGGAGGAGGAGGAGGAGGAGGAGGAGGAGAAGAAGAAGAAGAAGAAGAAGAAGAAGAAGAAGAAGAAGAAGAAGAAGAAGAAGAAGAAGAAGAAGAAGAAGAAGAAGAAGAAGAAGAAGAAGAAGATTGGCTTAATTTAAGTGTATGCAGATAGCCTGGGGATAGCGTAAATCTTCTTGGCATTACTGATCATGATCAAGTTTTGACAGCAAGACAGCTCGATGTATTGTATCAGCCTGGCCATTTACTTCATGAAAAGACGAGTCTTACAATATACATGAAACATACATAATGTCTAATTTCAATTATTTCCCATTGATTCGATGCTTCTGCGGTATAACTAATCAGCGTAAAAAATGAAGAAACAAAATGAAAATGGAATCAAGTTGCGTCAAAGAATACTAAGACATTTGAATGCCTTCTTGCAAAGGGTAAACTTTCCACCTTGACTACTTACAGACTAAGAGTTCTGGTTCTTTATGTTTTTGAATCATTCAATAAGATCGGACCTAGTTATTTACATTACGTCTTCAAAGCCAAACAACACAGGCATACCTTACATGAAAAAGCCTTGATGTATCCCTGGTTTTAAGTTTTGCAGTCACAGTTTTCGCTTCTCGTGCCAAACAGTGGAATGAGCTCCCAAACAATAATAAAACCAACATTCGTCTCAAATGGTACAAAAGATTCGTAGAGAAATGCAAATGCACCTTCTGATCGCTTTAGAATACTGCTTTTATTGTGCTATTAAAAAATCAATATTCCCCGTCTGCCTACAGATTTCGCCATTGCCCCCTCTCCCCCCCCCCCTCAGCTGCGTCAAGAGCCGTTGATGATCATGTTACTTCCTGTACTTTTATGCCCAATGGAAATAGATATTAATGTATTTTATTATATTCAATCGTATTGTGACCTTCCTTGATTTAAGTCATCTGAAAGCTAGAAGCACTTTCATTCGCACACAAGTTTCCATCCATTCATTCATTCATTTCCGTGCTAACGTATTAATTCGCTAATGGAATGCAGGAGAACTAAAAATGACTACAACACTAATTAACTATTTGTGATGGTTTAACTTACAAATGTAGTTCCCTATATAGCCGGGTATTTGAACACATCTCCTGTTTATATACTCTTATCAATTCCATTGAAAGTACATTATTGTTTTGGGGTTGTAAACTCGATCATTATAGCTGCTGGCGAGCTTAAGTCCACTGTTTTTTCTTTCCCTTCTTTTAATGCTGCTTTTCAATAGACTTTTGGTTTCCTATTGTATTTTTACCAAAACAGTATCACCAAAGGGAAAAGCAAGGCTAGAAGGTTCCTGTGCCCATTCTGCAGTGGACACTGACTTCAGTCTAAAGCCTAGAGTTGAGTATATTCATATAACTCTCCATCGTAATTTGAAACTGTATAACTTTACAACTTCTGTAGGTATGGAGAAACACCAAAGTTTGCAAGGTAATGATATACGTTAGGTTAGCAATAAATTTCACAAATTGTTACATACAACCCTAGATACAGATTGCAAGTGTGGTAAAGTATATGTTTTCTGAAACCAAACTGAAAATTCTATATATAACATTTGTTTTGTCAGATGGTGACAATGTTTGCACAACAATTACACAAAAGATCATCATAATTCTTCACAAATATCGGTAAAGTCACCTTTTTCATAAAGTTAAAATAATAGAAATTCTGTGAATAACAATTTTATAATGACGATGTTCGCCATAAATATAGATTTAGCTCATCGATTTGAGAGACAGGGATCTCAAATCTGCAGCAACCTGAAGCTTATGCAATGAATAAAAAATGGCTCAGATTTTAAAACAATTTGTGCCGTTCTGTCATCAGAATCAGTTACAAATAACTTTCATTTGATATGCCATGCATCTTTCTACTTCAAACACCTGTATCTCAGAAACATCAACAAATATTTATAATTCGAGGCTCGCTTTTTTAATTTGCGGTGTGGTCGACAGTTTACTACAAAATAGATGCTGAAATATTGATAATGTTGAAGCTGAATTGATAATTTGCATCAAAGAATGGCAATCACTTTTTTCGCACTTTTATAATTACTGTGGAAACATTGCTTCCAACAAACATTAGCACAGTGTCTTAGCTTGACATAAATCTTTACTTCGTACGTTTTCTAAAAATGTATACAGTATTTTTGGAATTTAAATTGAACTTATATATGCAACGACGTCAAATGTACTTAGTCACTGTATTTCGCGGTCCGATTGCTTATTGTGATTTTATAAAATTTAAATGTATATTTATGTAACCACAAGCATCATTTTAAGCATATCATGCACATACGACACTCCACGGAGGATAAAGTTGTTCTACCTTCGATGAAGAGCAGCACCCTTCGATGTACGCTTCATGGGGACACCCCTATACTCAAGCAAATTATTAGATTTATCATAGAGTCTTGACAGCCCCTATCTAAACTCCTTAGATTTATCGACCAGAAGGCGTAAAATTAATAAACATTATGAACAAGGCTTTCGAAACAACCTAAAGTTTTGATAGATTGTTTGTTCATTCCTATACGACAGACTTTAAACATTGGACACACTTCAATGCTTTTGCGAGGAGTTGCGACTTCTGTCGAAAGGTAGGCCTTATTGTTATGCATATCAGTTGTCTTTATTGTACATTAACCAAATAGCATGTAGGTATGGTCCAGACTTACAAAGCAAAGCAGAAACAATTTTAAAACAACACACACACACACACACACACACACACACACACACACACACACACACAATATATCAAAAAGCCAAATGCTAAATAAAACACTTTTGCTTGCACAATACCTGAAACCCATTAGCAGTGATTATTGTCAATTGCTATTCTCTTCATGTCCATTTCTGTCACTGCATGACATATCCTTTAATCCTTATTCACATATGCCCAAAGTTTCATGTAGATATGTCAAACCACAAAGACATAGAATTACACACACAGAAAGATAAATATGGCCCACAAGCCAGGGGAGGGAGGCAGATAAAAAAAGGAAGAAGAAACTTCACACAATTTTCAATTACTCATGACTTGATACTGTAGCAGTGTTCTGGACCAGTGGGCCTTTTATATAATTATCCATATATTTGCAAATATTTTGGCACACAAAAGCAGCACTTTGTTTACAAAAACTAAAAACTTGATTTACTGCAACACTTTCCCCATCACCAGTCACACATGACAGATTAGGGTGCTGTCCATCTAAACTTTCAAAACACGACGTTGGTTTATCACACAGGTGTGCTGCCAAGCAGAAGTTTATGTACGTCATCCTCTTTCATGCCATTGACAGCAAAATCTAAGCAACATGTACATAAATAACTCTCAGTAACTATTTTTAGATCAATAAGGAAGTCTAACACAAAAACCTTCCCAAAGTTGTTGCTATTTTTAGTGACACCTTCAATTGATGTGCATCGAGACTTCACTTAACCTGTTTTAATAATTACATGTATAGTGTTTGTAGACAGTGCAAGCTTTGTAAAGTTTCAAGTCAGTGATGAAAGCCTTACAACTACAAATACCAGCTTCGGCAGTTCTCTTGGAAACACACAGGTTGGCATACATGACATACATGTAACTATATGCATGGTGTATGTGCAGGGTTATTCCTGCGGGCAAAAAATTCTGTACAATTTTCAAGCTGTATATTATTAATTCACCTGTACCCTCTACCCAGGTCAACAATTTGTTGATTTAAAAGCACATGAGTCTGTGAATAGCACATTGCATGATAAAAATTCTTACATTCACTCTAAAAGCCCACAAAATTTACATTTTCAAAAAGTTTACACTTTACTTTACAATCAGTTGCTGATGACACTGTGGTACTTGTGCAAGTTCACTGCTGATTCAGCAATGATGAAACATATGCACTTAGGACTGTGACTGTCTTTTAGCTACTGTCTTTACTTGCAGATCTTATTACAACTACCCATGATTTGGATCTGTCAAGGCCAAGTCAGGGTTCATACAGCTTGGCAGCTTTCAAATTCAAGGACCTGCCTGAGACTTTCCAGGTTCTTCTGATCAAAAATCAAGGACTTTTCAACTTTATTGATTTTGTGTGAGTGTGTGTTCAAGCTAACCTAACTGTCAGCGGAAGGTGTATTAGTGGACATTTAAAATTCAAAGACTTTACGGCAAAACCTCAACTCATTTTCAAGGTTTTTGTGGCTTTGAAAATGCATGTAGCAATTTCAAGTACATTCAAGCATTTCAAGGACTGCCAAATGCAAGAAGCACTAGATATTCTCTATGAAAATTTAAGCCCTTGACACTACCATTGTACTGGGGAGTTCTTAATGCAATTATGTGATAAACACATTGCATAAGTTTGTTTGTTTGCTTTTTTTGTTTGAGTTGTCTTCAACACAAATTTGATGCATTTGTTTGGCTATAGATCATGGGTTTGAGACCAATCATCAAATGTACACATGCAAATTTCATCAGTTTTCTCACTTTCGAAACCATGTACCTGTGCAAGCATCATAACTTGAATGTTTTCCCTTTGTCTCAAAAAGAGGCATCTCAATGTAAACCCACCCATGGCCATCATTTTTTCCATTTTCTTGCCTTATTGACAAAAGACAACAATGTCTCTTTAAAAACAGCATGTCTCATTTTTTTTCCATCTTAATTGTTTTGCATTTTTTTCTTGTGTATTTTGACTTCCGTGGGTGAATTTGCATTACAGTTGGTGCACTGGTGTGGTTTGAGGTGATATTCGTAGAATACGTGTCGATCAGTCAGATCACCCTACTTGCCATGCTCATGTGATTTAACTGATAATCAGCATTTTGACCGTTAGGTGTCAAACATATGCTTAGTGATCAAAGAGATGATTTCATTCTTCAGGTACCAGTGCTTTACATCTCAAGTGCTGACTGACTTTTCATCCTCAAAGGATCAAATTGTGAACAGGCATAACACTGCAAACATTTCATGGTACCATTCTTTAAAAGTTTTCAATTTGACACATAAGCTTTGACTTTTTACAACAATTTAACTTATTCTAGAGTTTTTATCTCTGAATTTGTTTTGTCTTTTGAGGTCATTAAACCAAAACTGTACAATTATTTTTAAAAATAGCGGGAAATTATGATGATCAACTGGTTACAGGAATTAATAGATTAAGGAAATAGTTTGTTCTGTTCAACATACAGAGTTCGGCTATAACAGGGCAGTAAGCTTACATACAGTATGTTTAGAGTGTATTGGTCAATCAGTGAAAGTCATCAGTAATCTGCTCATTAACATCACATATATACTGTTTGACACTAACATTTAACACCCATTAATTACCTTTAATAATCATTACACATCCTTTTTGTGTTTTTATTACATATGTGCATTTACAGGTTTTTTTTTGTTCATGTAATTATCATTTACACATGTGATATATACAAGGACAAACTATTTGTTCAATATATAGTATTCCCATCATCAAAGTGCACAGAAATTTCCTGTTTCATTTTCAACACATTTCAAATTATTTTGCATGTACCAACAGCAACTACAGAGTGACCACATTCAGCACCAATATATCCCATGATTTCATAATCAAAGTGATGAAGAATATCAGTCTTTCAGTTTTTCTTTATAACAGATATATTGTGTGCATGCTTGCAGTCTACCTTATATATGCACTTGGATTCAAAAATTATTTTCCAAAATACAGTGTGGTATAAAAAGAAGGGATGCATCTTGTCAAGAAAAGTTGACATGCATACAAGACCTGACATGACCTGCTTAAGTGAATCATTGACTGTCAGGTCCAGGGCCATGGTTGACCTGACCTGACTAACAACATGTCAGTGTACAATCACGAGACATGACAACGACATGGCACAGATAGGGGTACTCTTAATCTACTTTATTTCCACAAGTGCCACCATGAAGTATATCAATGTAAACTGTTCAACTAGAACTAAATAAACCAATACCAGCCAACAAGACCCTTGCAGAAACATCAAAAAAGCCACTTACACGTACAACAGGAAATATAGAGGAAGAAGAAGAACTTTATTGACACAAACCGTATAAAGCACAGTATTGTCATAAAAACACAAAATATCACATATAAAAAAAGACATACAATACAGTATCTACTTACAAATACATGTATCAACATCAGGTGCCACATGTAGCTTTAATAAATCGGATGTCCATAATCATCAGTGACCAAACAAGTCATACCGTTTTGCAAATGCGTCGTTCACAAAATTAATCACAGGCTGACAAATTAAATAGTTATTACTTACTCCACCTAAGGTCATAATGTACACAAACTTTTCATCCCTATTGAAGAGAGTAAAATTTCTATACACAGCTGCTAGTTCTTCAAATAGTTTGTTTCTCAAATCATCATAATGTTTACAGTCCAACATAAAATGTTTTATTTGATATGATATGAAAAAACACTGGTATCTGCTGTATGCAACCACTGCCGTAAGCAGCCGCGTTGCTTTTTGTGGTCACTAGGCTTGGAAATAAGAGTCAATTTCTTTGTGAAATGTACCTGTGGTGACAGGTCACCTGCTGTATGTGGCCACTTTTTCTTGGCTGAAGGTAAGGCCACATAAAGCAGGTACCACTGTATTTATGAAGGGTACCAGCATCAGATCTATACAAAACAGTTTCAAGCTTAAAGGAGGCATAGTTGCTGTTGGATATTATAAAATGGACGTGTGGTTGAATACATTTGGCTTTCAAAGAAAAAATGTCATACGTCTTAATTAAATGCAACACATCTACAAGTTGGGGTTTGTTTGATTCTGATCTTGAACAAGAGAGTGTTCAGCCGGATGCTGCAAAGTCTTAAATGAGTATGAAGTTGGGTTTGTTTGTATGTTTTGTTTTTGGTTGTTTGTTTTGTTTTTTGTTTGTTTGTTTTTTTTTTTTTTTTTAGTGTGAAGTATTGTCAAATCTGATTCCGTAGTCATAAAACTGATATGGTGCAGGTGATTGTGGAAATCATGCTCTTAATTTAGATTTTATACTTGAAACCAACTCAGAATTTCTAACATCATCAGGAAGTTCATTCCATAGCCTTACTGTCGATGAAAAATATGAATAATTGAATGATCAGCATGAGCTCTAAAAGGAAGTAAGTCATGAACTTGACAACTATTACTTGGTTGCACAGGATTTTCAAAACCAGGAACTGCACAGCATTATATGTCAGGAACCAACTTTTGGACCATTTTATACACTGAACTCAATTTTAAATTGTGGTTTCAATTATTCACTTCCATTAGATAGATTGTCAGTTGACCAATGAAAAGGCATAATTTCATTGATACCAAAGAAAGATAAGCCTAGAATATTTTTGAAAAATTGGAGACCCCTATCATTGTTTTAAAAACACTGATAACAAAATTCTTGTGAAAGTTTTTGCAATGCAATTTGCACGTACAAAATCAGACTGCAAGTTTTCTCAGAATAAACACCGGGAATTGGGCCCGGTAGATAGGCTTTAATCTTTGTTCAAAAAAGGCCTTTAAATGCTCACTTTTTACATCACTTTTTCACCATCTTTTCACCCATTGTGAAAATGAAAACTCAAGGAATGTTACTCATCTAGTTTATTCATTTGCAGATATGGGTGAAAGCAGAATTGAGAGACTGCGCCTTCTGAACACGTAAGCCATACCTCCTGGTTTGTTGTTCTACATTTTAACATGATGACAACCAGTGCAAACTAAAAATTGCATGTATGCTACAGGTTGTCTGTGCAAGACATGTCACTTCAACTCAAGCGACAAGCCTGTAAAAACAATGTTCCTATTCTCAATATAGCAACTGAAAACTCATCATTGCAAAAGTTTAAAGCGGGTCAGCGGGGCAAACCTTTTTGTACTATTAAACATGAAATCGGTTTATTAAAAATATAAAAACCTACGGTCTCTGCGATTATTGAAATATAAAATGCGTGCGTCGTCTGACAAGTGTGCCTTTTGCTTAGCGTAAGGAACCCAAATATGCATTTACCATCTGGGACGCCGGGGAACAGAGCTGCACATCCATCTACCAAATGTCACAGTTCAGAGACTGGCAACTCATCACATAGAATAGCAAGTGATAACTAGGAAAGATGATTTGCTGCATAGCAAATCAGTCTGTGTGTCTTCAAAGCATATTGGTATGATAATGTACAACTGTTCCATAACACAGGAGTAGAAGTTTGAGTGGCATCTCTATCTATTATACCTTTGAAGTTACTCAGGATTTAAAATTTCTACTGGTGCTATTTAGCATAATTTAAATTGCTACAACTTTTATTTCAATTTCATTAGGTGCGCATTGGTCAACTACCCCGTAGTAGAAGTTGGAATGACATCTCTATCTATAATAGTGTTGAAGATATTCAAGATTGAAAATTTTAAATACTGCTAATTAGCATAATTTAAATTGCTACAACTTTTGTTTTAGATTCATTAGATGCGCAAAGGTCAACAACCCCTTTGTAGAAGTTTAAATGACATCTCTGTCTAAAATAGTTTTGAGGATATTCAAGTTTAAAATTTTTCAATGCTGCAAAAAAAAGCATGATTTGAATTGTAACAACTTTTGCTTTAGATTTATTACATGCACAATGGTCAATAACCCCCAAGTAGAACGTGAAATGACATCTCTATCTATTATACTTTTGAAGATATCCAAGATTTAAAATTTCAAATGCCCCTAATTTGCATAATTTTAAACATCTTCATTCCTTTGTATAAAACGGTCAAACTCCTTGTATGGAGGTACAATCATGCCAAGTTTGGAGTTTCTATATATAATAGTGTTTGAGAAAAGTGTCGGACAAATTTGCTGGTAAAGAAGAAAGAAGAAAGAAAGAAAGAATTTCAGGAAAAACAAAAATTGTGTGTTGACACACACACTTTAATAACAGTATTTTTGCTCACCCTATCGCAGTGGGAACATATAGAGAAAAGGTACATCAACTATATATAGACTTTTTCACATTTGCCTGCATGTCATTTATCACAATTGCTCAAGCAGGAATGCTCTGGAGTCAGGATTACAAATCCCTATCATGATAAACATGAAATTCAATCTTTATTGGTGATCTTCTGTTTCAAACAAAAAGAACTAGATATTTCAAAGGATCGATGTCCCCAGCCACATCATGACAACTAAGAAGTAACATTACAACACTTAATATTAGAATGAGTTTTAAATTTTAGTGCACACACTTTGGAAATAATATGAAACTCAGAAATTGAAAAAAGATGGCCAGCTAGAAAAGAAGATTTGCTTCAAAGCAAATCTGCATGTGTGCCTTCAAAAGTTGTAAATATTACGGGCTACAACTTTTGTCCTTTGGTACTTCACATTCCACTAAGCTTATGGCTGGATGAAAATTTCAAAGTCCAAATTACCTTGACCTTGGACCTTTACAGGTCACATGTAATTGCAAAAATGTACAGTGTTACAATACCCACAATTTAAGCTCAACATGAACCAAATCAGATGAAAATTGATCAAGCTATGGCAAAATGAAACTATCAAAGGGCCAGATGACCTTGCCTGTTGCCGTTTGGAGGTTACAGGTTACAATGTTCCATACATACAATTTGAGTCTAACATTAGAATCGGATGAAAATTGGCTAAGTTATGACTGAAACTTTCAAAGGTCCAAATGACATTAACGTTTGACATTTAGAGGTCATATCATACATTACAAAAAATGTGCAGTATTACAATTGCTACAATTTGAGCCCAACAGATCAAAATTGGATGAAAATTGGCCGAGTTATGGCTAGATAAAAATTTCAAAGTTTCAAGTGATCTATATCTCTGACCTTTAGAGGTCACATGTAAATTACGAAAATGTGCAGTGTTACAATAGCTATAATTTGAGCCAAACATGATCAAAATTGGATAAAAATTGACCAAGTCATGACTGGATGAAAATTTCAAAGGTCCAAGTGACCTTGACCTTGAGAAGTCACATGTAAATTACAAAAATGTGCAGTGTTACAAACATATTAATTGAAGTTGGATTGGTTACCTGTACCTCTTATAGTTTTGAAGACATTCAAGATTTAAATTTTCAAATGGCCCTAATTTGCATAATTTTCAAAACCATTGAATCTCTTTACAAAAACTCAAGGCTTCAGGTATGGAAGTATAGTAATACCAAGTTTGGAGTGTTTACGTGTTATACTTTTCAACTGAAATGTCGGAGAAATTTGCCAGTAAAGAAGACAGTCAGACAGACAGAAAGAAAGAAAGAAAGCAAGAAATAAAGAAATAAAAAAAGAAGGAAGGAAATAAAGAAAGAAAGAAAGAAAGAATTCCTAGAAAAACAATATGTCCGTGTTGGCACACAGACATAAAAATACATACATGTAGACCTGTGTACAGAGCAAGAAGGCAGTGCATTTCATAGTAGAAGCCTGAGTGCATCATGTTGTCCAGCACCATGATGGAGATCATTATTTGAAAGAATATACAACACAAAGCAAATACATTTATTCCACAATATAAAATGCAATAACTAACACAAATGAACGAACGAAATTTGTATGGCATTATTTTCTATCCAAAATATGATCTACAGGCCCCTCGCCTCTGAAAAGGTAGAAGCACCAGTCTGAGTTTGGTCAGGATTATCCTACTGCGATCAGATAGTATGTGCTTTGAAAGGTGCCATAATACAAATTGCCCCAAATTAATATGTATTGGGTCACTATGACCTTGAAATTATGTCACAGTCACCCAAAAAGGGATACATAAAAATCTTTATGGAATGATCCTTTGGTATAAAAATGAAAGGCCTGGCTTTAATAGAACTTGAAATATGGACAAAAAAGTATGCTAGCAAATACATCTTTAGGAGCCGTGTGACCTTGAAAACAGGTCAAGGTCAACAACAAGGCATGGGACACATGCCCTACACACGATACATCTGTGGCGTAATTCTTCCTGAAATAGTTTATGGGCTGCAGGCTGTACAGACTGGACGGACAGACCAACAAACCCTATCACTGCTATTCCTACATTCCTCTATAGACTATACCACCTTTGCTGGTAGTTTGGGGTAGGGGGGACAAAAAGCCACAAACTGGTAGTATCATATACCCCTACATGGAATCAGGAAGCTTTTCCATACCGTCACAAAAGAACGATTGGCATATATGTGTCACACATGACAGGTTAGTGTGCTGTCCATCTAAACTTTCAAAACACGACATTGGTTTATCACACAGGTGTGCTGCCAGCAGAAATTTATGTACGTCATCCTCTTTCATGCCATTGACAGCAAAATCTAAGCAACATGTATATAAATAACTCTAACTCGCTATTTTTAGATCAATTTGAAAGTCTAACACAAAAACCTTCCCAAAATATCTTAAGTTGTTGCTATTTTTAGTGACACCTTCAATTGATGTGCATCGAGACTTTACTTAACCTATTTTGATAATTATAGTGTTTGTAGACAATGCAAGCTATGTCACTGACATGTAGTTTTGTGACAGCATCTGTTTAAATTTGTTTATGCAATAAAGGAACAAAGACAGTTTTGTATTGCATGTATACACATCCCT
Source organism: Hermodice carunculata (assembly GCA_964020975.1). Taxonomy (NCBI): domain Eukaryota; kingdom Metazoa; phylum Annelida; class Polychaeta; order Eunicida; family Amphinomidae; genus Hermodice; species Hermodice carunculata. Next base: position 102,233,195 of record OZ026613.1, read on the forward strand.
CTGAATCAAATATGTGTACACTGTACATGTACATGTACTCATCAATACTCTCCAGAAGGGCTGACCCTCTCAGGAGTGGGCACTTTTCTGTGGTCACGAGGGTGCTCACTGTAGAGAGGTTTCACTGTACAGTGGTACCTGCAATTTAAGACCACCCCTAATGCCAGACAAAAGTGGTCACATAGGACAGGTGGTCTTTCATGTCAGATAAATTAACAAAGAAATGAAAGGCCAATGTCTTTCTTTCTTTCTTTCTTTCTTTCTTTCTTTCTTTCTTTCTTTATTTATTCATTCATTCATTCATTCATTCATTCATTCATTCATTCATTCATTCATTCATTCATTCATTCATTCATTTATTTATTTATTTATTTATTTATTTATTTATTTATTTATTTATTTATTTATTTACTTACTTACTTATTTATTTATTTATGACCAAGCTGGTCCAGAGGGTTTTTTCAGACACTGTTTTTCCGAAAACCACCAAACTTGCCATGGTGACTGACAAAACCATTGAAATTGTGCATCTCATTTGGAAAAGTCATGATGTTTAAAATTATGCAAATTTTAGAGGCAACAAAAATTTTAAAAGTGCCATATCTTCCAAATTATTGCAGATGGACTCAAAATTGCAATGTGCATATATACCTGTGTGACACTATCCATTATAATGGACACTATAGTTGTAGAATTTCAAATTATGCTAATAAGGGGCATTGAAAAATTTAAAAGTTGAATATCTCCATAACTATTGTACACAGAGATGCCATTCCAACTTCAATTTATAGGTTTGTGGCAAAGCCAATGAACAATGAACCAAAGTTGTAGGATTTTAATTCATGCAAATTAGGCAAATACACCAAATTAAAATGTTGAATAGCTTCAAAAAATAATATAGATAGTAGTCTTATTCAAACTTCACTTCATAAGTTTGGGACAAGCCACATCCCTTGAACCAAGAACCATTAAAGCTGTCAAGTCTAATACACAAAATTTAGATTATGTTTAACAATGACAAAGTGTAGCATTTCAAACTGTTCTCGTTTTGAAGGCACCCAGACAGATTTGCTGTGAAGCAAATCTTCTTTTCTAGTTTAAGAACTACTTTTTCAGTCCCCAAAAAGGGAGAGTTGACAGCTATGCAAGTTTGGAGTTCTTGGGTGTAATGGTTTTGAAGAAATTAAATTGTTGGACAAAATTGCTGGGAAAGAAAGAAAGAAAGAAAGAAAGAAAGAAAGAAAGAAAGAAAGAAAGAAAGAAAGAAAGAAAGACATATAACCTTAGCGATTAGCAATTTTATGACCACTGCGGCAAAATTTGTGTTGTGTCCTTCTTCTAACTCCCCTTTGTTAAATATCATGACTTCGGTGTCTTTTGTAGTAATCTTGTGTGGTCTGTGATTTTTTGTTTGTTTGTTTGTTTGTTTTTTTTTTGTTTGAGCCGAGTGAACTCTATACACGTGACCGAACTCACTCTCACCAGCTGCAGTGTAATCTTATAAAATGTCTCGTTGTAACACAAATCAATCCCACGTGATCACGAGACCATGCAGACGAGGGCAGAGATGTGAAACGAAAACACAATCACACGGCAGAAATGTGTTAGTGTTAATGAAATGTTTGTCAGGGGTGTAAAAATACTCTGAGAAAAATCATTTATTTGTTTTGTCGGCGTTTGAATTGGCCAAAATGTTGGTGAAAGAATACAGGATATGTATGCCTTTAACTGTGGACGAGGTAAGTTGTTGTCTATTTAAAATTTTAATACAACATGTACAAGTTACAACTTTACTACGGACCGTACGGTTGCAACATTGCTTAGTAGTGCCCAGTGGCACTGCTTGCTGTCAACCACAAGCAGCAGCAAGTGGTGAACTTGGCTTGGTTACATGGCTTTGGCTGAACACGCGACTTTGTGGCTGAGGACAGTGGTGACTGTTTGGTTTAAGCTTGAGCCAGATTTTCATCGACGGTGTGTCAGATTTGTGAAATTGCTTAAATTTCTATCAAATAACGAGGATAACTAAACGTGCACACCCCCATTCGGCCCTTGGTATCACTAACCTTGGTCACTGACACCGGTCCATGGAGAAGTCAGATATCGGTGTAGAAAATAATACTTGCTGACAAAAGTGCAATTTAAAAGCTGAGATTTTGTCTAAAAAATATGCAAATTAAAAAATTATCTGCTATCCCACATTAGTCTGTTAGACTCTGCTTATAATTTTTTTTCTTTTTTTTTTTTTTAAGACATCTTGTATTGTCAATGCATGGGCCATGCCCATGGCAAAATTATTGCCAATTTCCTAGAATTAGGCACAGGGCTGTAGATTTTAGACTTTGATTTCTTTATGTGCCCCATTTAAAAGCAGCAGCAGAGAACACTGATGTTAGAACATCTCAAAGCGTATTTGATTTGGTGCAAGTCATACATATGGTCATAGTAAAAAAAACAACACATGAATGAATGACAAATTAGAATAAGGCAAAATGGGATTATTCATAGATAATGAATTCATCACAGAGATTGGAAAATGGAAATATTGTAATAAATAAGTGAACTGATGACATGATGGTAAGTGAAATAAAAAGATAAAATTAACTAGGACCAGAATAACCCAAGAAAGCTGATTGCTTGGCTTATTTCCATTGGGGTCCAAGGTAAAATACATTCCAGAATAAATAGCTAAAAGAATAATCAGTTTAAAAGTAATAAGCAAAAAGCAACTTAAATTATTTTCCCTCAGGTGAAGACTGTGTGTTAAAAACAAGTTGCATAATTGGATTACCAGTATCCTTTCTACACCAGTTTGCTCTGTGTGACATAAAAGTTTTTATTTCTTACTTTAAAATATTTGTATTGTTTATGGATTTGATGAGGGAGGGAGACTGTTCCGTTCTTGAGCAGCAAAAAAAAAAAAAAAAAAGGAATGAATTTCTTCATGGACTAGACACTCTAGAGGTATATAAATTGTAGTTTTAACTTCTTGTGTTGTATTGGTGCTGATCATTTAGTCTTTTAAAGTCAAGATGCATATAAGCTGGGGCAGTATTATTGAAAATTTATAAAACATTGTTCATTTTCAGATGTCTAACTCAGTCGGAGACATTTAGTACATATGCCAATGGTATCCAATTCCAACTGACCGATGTGATCCAGAGAGTCCAGACTCCTTGTTCAGAATAAACCTTACCATTTAATTTTTCCCATGGAAAGCCTTATATGTTAACATACATTTGTGGAATTTGAAATTGTCACATAAAGTATTCCACTGTAGTTGTTGGAATAAGGGCTCAGTATGATCTAAGTAAGAGCCACCAGTGAGTATTCGAGCTGCACATTTTTGGAGCTTGTACACCCTTGTCAAACAGTCCTGCACTACAGTTACCCCATACAATATCACAATACATGTACTCAAAATGGGGTTTAACGATATCATTGAACAGTAGTGAATAATTTGAACCTTTTTCTTCAGTGCTTGGGTGAGGCCAGAATACCATGATCAGCAGGAACAGTCCAAATGGCAATGAATTAGGGTTGGAGCAAGTGTTTTCCGAGTTATCATGTTTTGTGAGGAAATATTTCTGTACAAAAAATTGAGTCTTGGATTGGAGTTTTTTATTATGTTGTTGACCATGGACTCCCCGGATAAGCAGTTTAGCAAGTTACGGAGATAAGTGACAGTTTTTGTCGGCTTTATGTCTATACCATCACATATGACTTTGAACTCTTGAACCTTTTTCAGTTTGTCTTGGGTGTAGAGACAATTTGTTATCTATCAGCCATTGGCTGCAGGTGGTAAGACTATGAGTTATAGGAGATGGATATCTATTTGGTACAATAAGTGCGCTGTCATCAGCGTACAGTAGTAACTTACATCTGACACTGATTGGCATGTCGTTGATGTAACAAAGAAACAAAGAGGTCCCAGAATGCTTCCTTGGGGGATATCACAACTGATAGTTAAAGGCTGCGAATCAATACCATTTACTGACATTATTTGTGTATGACTTTCCAAATAAGATTTAAAAACAATGGACAGATTCTACACCCATAGCCTCAAGCTTCTTACCAAAAGATATCGTGCTCAACAGTATCAAAAGCTTTCTGTCAATGATGACCATGTTTGCATAATTCCCTTTATCAATTTCGGATCTAATATAGTCTGTTAAATGGATTAGACAAATGTCAGTTGAGTAGCAGCCTCTGAACCTGGATTGAAAATCATATACAAAATTCTACTCTCGGAAAGGTGTGTTTCCAGTTGAGTATATACAACTTGTTCCAAGATTTTTGAAACAATTGTGAGAATGCTCACTGGTCTGTAGTTACCTATGTCCTGTTTACTGTTTTCATTTTTATGCTGGGGTTTCACTTTTGCAGATTAAAAACCTTTGGGTACTGTATTTGAAGAAATAGAAAGATTGATGATATGGTTTAATGGGTTTTTTAGATAGTGCCATCTTTTAAAAACCTGGTAGGAATATTGCCCAAGCCCATACTTTTCAAAGAATTCAGACCAGGAAGCACCCCAAGTACAAAATCTTCATTTAAACATCATAAAATGAACTTCGGAGGGGCAATGTCCTCATAGTACTGTTGTGAAAACTACAGCATAAGTGTAAAATGACTTGGGGAATGGAGGGAGTTTGCTGACCACCTTGTCTGCTACTGTTGCAAAAAAAAATGGTTGGAAATGATTTGCTACACTCTCTGGTTCAAAGCAGAGTTGGCCATTAATTTCTTAAATAATCTTGATGGAGGTTGTGTTTTGTTATTGTAGTCTAGTGACTTCAAATGATGCCAAAGTTTATTTGAGGGGTTTTTTTTTTTCTTTTTTTTTTTCAATCTTATTTTGGAAATACTCAGATTTTGCCTTTGATAAGTATTTCTCTTTGAGTTTTATTCCTGGCTTTACTATAATCTTTGTAAAGCTCTGTTTTACTCCTAGGGTGACTTGATCTAGAGTTCTGCTTGGAAAAATAAAGCAATCAATCCCTCTCTTTGATAAATTCGAGGATTTCTCCTGTCACCATGCTTCTGTTCTACACTTTGGTCTAATTTCTTTCACTGGGGTTATATTATCAATGATTCAAGGAATAAAAATTTGAAGGGATTCCAAGCAGTCTCAACACCAGTACAATTCAAAATTTCAGACCATTTCATGCAACTTGGATTCTAAGCATTCTTTGTTGTAATGTCTCATAAAGCTGATCTTAATGGTATTGTGTTCATTTACTTGACCCTTGAATACCTTCCGAGTACAATGAATTAAAAAGTGATCACTCAGTCCAATGCTAGTTGTCCCACACTGGCATATCTTCTCCACGTTGTTACTGATAATGTGATCCAAAACTGATTCTGTAGTACATGTACTAGTTATTCAGATATGAGTATCTATACACTGAGTGCAATTGAACAAATCTCAATTTCTTTCGACTTAAAGGATAAATACAAGAGTTTTTATCATGCAATGTTTTATTCATACTCATGTACTTTTAAATCAACAAATTGTTCACCTGGGTTGAGAGTACAAGTGAATTAATTATATCCATTTTCTGAGCTCAGATAAATTTGGGTTGATTTTTATACAGCTTGAAAATTGTACAGAATTTTATGCCAGCAGGGATAACCGTGCATATAGTTACTGTCAAAGCTGGTATTTGTACTTGTAAGGCATACATCACATACTTGAAACTTTGTTTTAAACATATTTTATTGATGCAATTAGGAAACAGGGCAGTGCCCTATATTAATCCTTCTTGCAAAGCTTACACTGTCTACAAACACTATAATTGTCAAAACAGGTTAAGTAAAGTCTCGATGCACATCAATTGAAGGTGTCACTAAAAATAGCAACAACTTAAGATATTTTGGGAAGGTTTTTGTGTTAGACTTTCAAATTGATCTGAAAATAGTTACTGAGAGTTATTTATGTACATGTTGCTTAGATTTTGCTGTCAATGGCATGAAAGAGGATGACGTACATAAACTTCTGCTTGGCAGCACACCTGTGTGATAAACCAATGTCATTTTTTGAAAGTTTGGATGGACAGCACACTAATCTGTCATGTGTGACTGGTGAAAGGGAAAGTGTTGCAGTAAATCAAGTTTTCAGTTTTTGAAAACAAAGCAAGTGCTGCTTTCGTGTGCCAAAAGATTTGCAAATGTGCGGATAATTATTTAAATGGCCCACTGGTCCAGAACACTGCTACAGTATCAAGTCATGAGTTAATGAAATTTAAGTTTCTTCTTTCTTTTTCATCTGCCTCCCTCCCCTGGCTTGTGGGCCATATTTATCTTTCTGTGTGTGTAATTCTATGTCTTTGTGGTTTGACATATCTACATGAAACTTTAGGCATATTTGAATAAAGATTAAAGGATATGTCATCCAGTGACTGAAAAATGGACATGAAGAGAATAGCAATTGACAATAATCACTGCTATGCTAATGGGTTTCAGGTATTGTGGGAGCAAAAGTGTTGTAGCATTTGGCTTTTTGATATAAGTGTTGCAAAACTAGGTCACTGGGTCAGTTATCTGGGTCATAGTAACTGACAGATCTTAATGTTTTCATGTGTGGGTTAGTTGTCAATAGGTTGCAGCACCTATCAGTCTCAGTCAGTGCCTGCATTCAAATCTCAAATTAGGAGTCATTTGCTAGCATCCAGACCTGAGCATGCAGCACAGTGCCAGCTTGAAGCTGAACTGCGGTAGAGTGATACGGAATATTTGAAATGGTGCCCTTTGCCATGCGCTACATGTATGTCACATGCATAGGTATATTATAGTCTTTGTGGATGTTGTGTGGGAGGGTGGCCACTTATATGTTGCTACAGTAGCAATCAGTTAGATTTGTGCCAGTAGTTTAATGCATCAGACTTCAAATTTAATATTAAAATAGCAACATTGAATATGTAATGTACCTGTAGGTTGTTATATAATGTGGATCTTTTTGTGGATGGATTTTTCACATGCTTATCTTTTAAAAATGAAATTTCCACCAATGCTGTTGAATAGAGAATAATAAAGCATTGGTCTACATGTATGTATTTTCATGTCTGTGTGCCAACACAGACACATTGTTTTTCTAGGAATTCCTTCTTTCTTTTTTTTTGTTTGCTTCTTTCTTTATTTCTTTCTTTCTTTCCATTTGTCTGTCTGTCTGTCTTCTTTACAGGCAAATTTGTCCGGCATTTCATTTGAAAAGTATTACATGTGAAAACTCCAAACTTGATATGATTATACTTCCATTCATGAAGTCTAGAGTTTTTGTAAAGAGGTTCAACGGTTTTGAAAATTATGCAAATTAGGGCCATTTGTAAATTTAAATCTTGAATGTCTTCAAAACTATAATAGGTACAGGTAACATTTTTGTAATCTACATTTGACTTCTAAAGGTCAAGTGACCTCTGAAATTTTCATCCAGCCATAAGCTTAATGGAATGTGAAGTACCAAAGGACAAAAGTGGTAGCCCGTAATATTTACAACTTTTGAAGGCACACATGCAGATTTGCTTTGAAGCAAATCTTCTTTTCTAGTTGGTCAACTTTTTTCACTTTCCGAGTTTCATATTATTTCCAAAGTGTGTGCACTAAAATTTAAAACTCATTCTAATATTAAGTGTTGTAATGTCACTCCTTAGTTGTCATGATGTGGCTGGGAACATCGATCCTTTGAAATATCTAGTTCTTTTTGTTTGAAACAGAAGATCACCAATAAAGATTGAATTTCATGTTTATCATGATAGGGATTTGTAATCCTGACTCCAGAGCATACCTGCTTGAGCAATTGTGATAAATGACATGCAGGCAAATGTGAAAAAGTCTATATATATAGTTGATGTACTTATTCTGGATATGTTCCTGCTGGGATAGGGTGAGCAAAAATACTGTTATTATCACTTGCTATTCTATCTTTATATGTGATCAGTTGCCAGTTTCTGAACTGTGACATTTGTGGAAGGATGTTCAGCTCTGTTCCCCGGTGTCCCAGATGGTAAATGCATATTTGGGTTCCTTACGCTAAGCAAAAGGCACACTTTTCAGACAACGCACACATTTTATATTTTAATAATCGCAAAGACTCTAGGTTTTTATTTTTATCATAAACTGATTTCATGTTTAATAATACAAAAAAGGTTTGCCCCACTGACCCACTCCAAACTTTGTCAATGATGAGTTTTCAGTTCCTATATTGGGTTCCTTGTGCTAAGCAAAAGGCACACTTTTCAGACAACGCACTCCTTTTTATATTTTATAATAATCGCAGAGACCCTAGTTTTTTATTTTTATCATAAACTGATTTCATGTTTACTAATACAAAAAGGTTTGCCCCACTCCAAACTTTTGTCAATGATGAGTTTTCAGTTGCTATATAGAGAATAGGAACATTGTTTTTACAGGCTCGTCGCTTGAGTTGAAGTGACATGGCTTGCACAGACAACCTGCGTTAGTCAAGAAAAAACAACTTTGTTTAGGTTTTACCATGGAAGTACAGTTTACATCTGGAAGTCCCTGATTTGTAACAATAATTTTCCTTTCAATGGTCACTGAAGTATTGTGCTGCATTTTACAAACTGCAGGGTTTAGCCTATTGAGAACTGGTACATTGTGTATACCAAGAATTTGCAGAAAAATCAAATCAAGTTAAATGTGCATGTTTGCCTTCATACCGTGAGGGTGGGATTTCAAGCCTTGTAGAATACATGCAATTTTTAATTGGCACTGGTTGTCATCATGTTAAAATGTAGAACAACAAACCAAGAGGTATGGCTTACATGTTTACAAGGCGCAGTCTCCCAAACAGAAACTTATCTACCCTTGACATCGATCAATGGAGCATGTCACCTGTAGGTGGCACCATAGGTAGCTTCCCTTTGTTATCTGCCTGTTGCAAGTGGAGATACCTGGAGGATAAGCAAAAGCTGCTTCATTTATTGGTAGAAAATGTTATACATATGACACAGAAAACAGGTGCTGTCCTCAAGCACAACAGTGTATCTGATATGCTCTTTAAAGGGTGGAAAATATGTAAGGTTGGGAAATACAACTGCGGCAATGACTAAATAACATATTTTACAACATAAGATAATGCAATTCTTGGTTTTCTTTCTTCCTGTCTCCAAAATCTCTTATGTCTCAGTTTTCTGATGTTCAACTGATGGTTTTCCTGGAAAGTATCACCACATAAAGTGGTTGACATTTTTTGGTGATAATCTATTAACTTTGTTGCTTGTAAAGAATGCAAAACTTTCACGAAGAAACTGACTTGACTTCTTGGGGTACTTGGACAGAGACAGGGTGTGATCACATGAACATGACTGGCAGGCAAACTAGCCAATCACAAGGCAGTGGAACTCCTGACAGTGAAAGGACACAAGATTGGTTAATGCTTTGATCACAAATGCCATAAAACAAGATTATTTATCTGTGTATAATTAAAGAAAATGAATGACAATGTATGCACATTTTAAATTCTGCTTTCACCCATATCTGCAAATGAACAAACTAGATGAGTAACATAATTTGAGTTTTCATTCTCACACTGGGTGGAAAGAAGGTGAAAAGTGAGCAATTAATGGCCTTTTTTGAAGAGAAATTAAAGCCTATCTACCAGGTCCAATTCCCAGTGTTCATTCTGAGAAAACTTGCAGCCTTATTTTGTACGTACAAATTGTATTTCAAAAACTTTCAAGAGAATTTTGTAATCAGTGTTTTTAAAACAATGATAGGGGTCTCCAATTTTTCAAAAATATTCTAAGCTTATTTCTCTTTGGTATCAATGAGATTATGCCTCTGCATTGGTCAACTGGCAATCTATCTAATGAAAGTGAATAATTGAAACCACCATTTAAAATTGAGTTCAGTGTATAAAATGGTCCAAAAGTTGGTTCCTGACATATAATGCTGTGCAGTGCCTGGTTTTGAAAATCCTGTGCAACCAAGTAATAGTTGTCAAGTTTATGACTTACTTCCTTTTAGAGCTCATGCTGATCATTCAATTATTCATATTTTTCATCTACAGTAAGGCTATGGAATGAACTTCCTGATGACGTTAGAAATTCTGAGGTGGTATCAACTTTAAAATCTAAATTAGAGCCTGATTTCCACAATCACCTGCACCATATCAATTTTGTGACTACGGAAACAGATTTGACAATACTTCACACTCCAAAAACAAAAAACAAAACAAAAACAAAAAAAAAACAAAAAAAAGCAAAAAAAACAAACAAACGCAACTTTATACTCATTTGAGACTTTGCAGCATCTGGCTGAACACTCTCTTGTTCAAGATCAGAATCAAACCCCAAGTTGTAGATGTGTTGCATTTATTTAAGACGTATGACATTTTTTCTTTGAAAGCCAAATGTATTCAACGACATGTCCAGTTTATAATATACAACAGCAAGTATGCCTCCTTTATGCTTAAAACTGTTTTGTATGGATCTGATGCTGCTACCCTTCATAAATATATTCATATCTTATCAAATAAAATATTTTATGTTAGACTGTAAACATTATGATGATTTGAGAAACTAACTATTTGAAGAACTAGCAGCTGTGTATAGAAATTTTACTCTCTTCAATAGGGATGAAAAGTTTGTGTACATTATGACCTTAGGTGGAGTAAGTAATAACAATTTAATTTGACAGCCTGTTATTAATTTTGTGAAAGACGCATTTGCAAAACAGTATGACTTGTTAGGTCATTCATAATTACGAACATCCCATTTGTTAAAGATGCATGTGGCACCTGATGTTGATACATGTATTTGTATGTAGATACTGTATTGTATGTCTTTCTTTATATGTGGTATTTTGTGTTTTTATGACAATACTGTGCTTTATACGGTTTGTGTCAATAAAGTTCTTCTTCTTCCTCTATATTTCCTGTTGTACGTGTAAGTGGCTTTTTTGATGTTTCTGCAAGGGTTTTGTTGGCTGGTATTGGTTTATTTAGTTTTAGTTGAACAGTTTACATTGATATACTTCATGGTGACACTTGTGGAAATAAAGTAGATTAAGAGTACCCCTATCTGTGCCATGCCATTGTCATGTCTCGTGATTGTACACTGACATGCTGTCAGTCAGGTCAGGTCAACCATGGCCCTGGACCTGACTGACAATGTTTCACTTAAGCAGGTCATGTCAGGTCTTGTATGCATGTCAACTTTTCTTGACAAGATGCATCCCTTCTTTTTATATCACACTGTATTTTGGAAAATAATTTTTGAATCCATGTGCACATATAAGGTAGACTGCAAGCATGCACACAATATATCTGTTATAAAGAAAAACTTAAAGACTGATATTCTTCATCACTTTGATTATGAAATCATGGGATATATTGGTGCTGAATGTGGTCACTCTGTAGTTGCTGTTGGTACATGCAAAGTAATTTGAAATGTGTTGAAAATGAAACAGGAAATTTCTGTGCACTTTGATGATGGGAATACAGTACTGGTTATTAAACAAATGTTTGTCCTTGTATATATCACATGTGTAAATGTTAATTACATGAACAAAAAAACCTTCTAAATGCACATATGTTATAAAAACACAAAAAGGATGTGTAATGATTATTAGAAGTAATTAATTGGTGTTAAATGGTAGTGTCAAGCAGTATATATGTGATGTAAATGAGCAGATTACTGATGACTTTCACTGATTAACCAATATACTCTGAGCATACTGTATGTAAGCTTACCGCCCCATCATATAGCGGAACTCTGTACATTGAACAGAACAAACCATTTCCTTGATCTGTTAAATCTTGTAAACAGTTGATCCTCATAGTTTCCAGATAATTTTGAAAATAATTGTACAGTTTTGGTTTAATGACATCAAAAAGGAAAACAAATACACAAATGAAAAATCTAAAATAAGATAAATTGTTGTAAAAGTCAAAGCTTAGGTGTAAAACTGAAAACTTTTAAAGAAGGGTACCATGAAATGTTTGCAGTGTTATGCCTGTTCACAATTTGATCCTTTGAGGATGAAAAGTCAGTCAGCACTTGAAATGTAAAGCACTGGTACCTGAAGAATGAAATCATCTCTTTGATCACTAAGCATATGTTTGACACCCAACAGTCAGAATACTGATTATCAGTTAAATCACATGAGCATGGCAAGTAGGGCAGTCTGACTGGTTGACACATATTCTACGAATATCACTTCAAACCACACCAGTACACCAACTATAATGCAAATTCACTAACGGAAGTCAAAATATACAAGAAAAAATGCAAAACAATTAAGATGTAAAAAGGTGAGACATACTGTTTTTAAAGAAACATTTTTGTTTTTTGTCAGTAAGGCAAGAAAATGGAAAAAATGATGGCCATGGGTGGGTTTACATTGAGATGCCTCTTTTTGAGACAAAGGGAAAACATTCAAGTTATGATGCTTGCACAGGTACATGGTTTCAAAAGTGAGAAAACTGATGAAATTTGCATGTGTACATTTGATGATTGGTCTCAAACCCATGATCTATAGCCAAACAAATGCAGCAAATCTGTCTTGAAGACAACTCAAACAAAAAAAAGCAAACAAACAAACTTATGCCATGTATTTATCACATAATTGCATTAAGAACTCCCCAGTACAATGGTAGTGTCAAGGGCTTAAATTTTCATAGAGAATATCTAGTGCTTCTTGCATTTGGCAGTCCTTGAAATGCTTGAATGTACTTGAAATTGCTACATGCATTTTCAAAGCCACAAAAACCTTGAAAATGAGCTGAGGTTTTGCCGTAAAGTCTTTGAATTTTAAATGCCCACTAATACACCTTCCGCTGACAGTTAGGTTAGCTTGAACACACACTCACACAAAATCAATAAAGTTGAAAAGTCCTTGAATTTTGATCAGAAGAACCTGGAAAATCTCAGGCAGGTCCTTGAATTTGAAAGCTGCCAAGCTGTATGAACCCTGACTTGGCCTTGACAGATCCAAATCATGGGTAGTTGTAATAAGATCTGCAAGTAAAGACAGTAGCTAAAAGACAGTCACAGTCCTAAGTGCATATGTTTCATCATTGCTGAATCAGCAGTGAACTTGCACAAGTACCACAGTGTCATCAGCAACTGATTGTAAAGTAAAGTGTAAACTTTTTGAAAATGTAAATTTTGTGGGTTTTTAGAGTGAATGTAAGAATTTTTATCATGCAATGTGCTATTCACAGACTCATGTACTTTTAAATCAACAAATTGTTGACCTGGGTAGAGGGTACAAGTGAATTAATAATATACATTTGATAACTGAGCTCAGATAAGTTGTGTTGATTTTTATACAGCTTGAAAATTGTACAGAATTTTATGCCAGCAGGGATAACCCTGCACATACACCATGCGTTACATGTAAGTCATGTATGCCAGCCTGTGTGTTTCCAAGAGAACTGCCGAAGCTGGTATTTGTAATTGTAAGGCTTTCATCACAGGCTTGAACCTTTACAAAGCTTGCACTGTCTACAAACACTATACATGTAATTATTAAAACAGGTTAAGTGAAGTCTCGATGCACATCAATTGAAGGTGTCACTAAAAATAGCAACAACTTAAGATATTTTGGGAAGGTTTTTGTGTTAGACTTCCAAATTAATCTAAAAATAGTTACTGAGAGTTATTTATGTACATGTTGCTTAGATTTTGCTGTCAATGGCATGAAAGAGGATGACGTACATAAACTTCTGCTTGGCAGCACACCTGTGTGATAAACCAATGTCGTGTTTTGAAAGTTCAGATGGACTGCACGCTAATCTGTCATGTGTGACTGGTGATGGGGAAAGTGTTGCAGTAAATCAAGTTTTTAGTTTTTGTAAACAAAGCAAGTGCTGCTTTCGTGTGCCAAAAGATTTGCAAATGTGCGGATAATTATTTAAATGGCCCACTGGTCCAGAACACTGCTACAGTATCAAGTTATGAGTAATTGAAAATTGTGCTAAGTTTCTTCTTTTTTTTTCATATGCCTCCCTCCCCTGGCTTGTAGGCCATATTTATCTTTGTGTGTGTGTAAATTTTTGTCTTTATGGTTTGACATATCTACATGAAACTTTGGGCATATTTGAATAAGTATTAAAGGATATGTCATCCAGTGACTGAAAAATGGACATGAAGAGAATAGCAATTGACAATAATCACTGCTATGCTAATGGGTTTCAGTTATTGTGGAAGCAAAAGTGTTGTAGCATTTGGCTTTTTGATATAAGTGTTGCAAAACTAGGTCACTGGGTCAGTTATCTGGGTCATAGTAACTGACAGATCTTAATGTTTTTATGTGTGGGTTAGTTGTCAATAGGTTGCAGCACCTATCATTCTCAGTCAGTGCCTGCATTCAAATCTCAAATTAGGAGTCATTTGCTAGCATCCAGACCTGAGCATGCAGCACAGTGCCAGCTTGAAGCTGAACTGCTGTAGAGTGATACGGAATCTTTCAAATAGTGCCCTTTGCCATGCACTACATGTATGTCACATATACAGGTATATTATAGTCTTTGTGGATGTTGTGTGGGAGTGTGGTCACTTATATGCTACTAAAAGTAGCAATCAGTTAGTATATATATCAGTAGGTTAATGTATTAGACTTCCAATTTAACAGCAACATGTTATATGTAATTTACCTGTAGGCTGTTGTATAATTTAGATCTTTTTGTAGATGGATTTTTCACATATCTATCATTTAAAAATGAAATTTCCACCAATGCTGCCAAACAGAGAAAAGTCAAAGTAATTGGTAGCTGTCTTGTGGAGAATTAATATACACATGAGCTACTAGTGGAAGTAGGTGGAGCAAGCAATATTGGTCACATGGTAACACATGTATGCCAGCCGTTCTGTTTTGACTTTCTTGACCGCCTTCCTGATTCTACGTCAGGTTTTTTATATGAGACTTCCAGTTTTGTGTATCAAATGCAAGGATCATAACAGTGACATCATACAGATGATACTGACTAGTGTGACCAGCAGTGACATCTTGCCTCATAAATAGGTTTTATGCTAGCTTTTCCCTAGACTGGGGAGACCTCATTTGCAGGATTTTTTACTTTGGAAATGCAGCTTTTAATAGATTGAGGGTAAAGCAAGCACATGTGATGATGAGTTTGTGAAGCAAATGAGGTCTGGGCATGGCCAAAAGGTTCAGACCACGGTCTGAAGAGGGCGCTGTGTCTCTGGACGGAAAAGCTGCTGGTAACATTATCACAAGCCTTTGAATAGAGATGTTTTGTTTGTTCCTTTATTAATATTATGGCCAGAACTGGCTGGGTGACCATAAATTATCACCAAACTCTTTAGCACTGGCACGTCTTTCCACTAAGAGCTGACAGAAGGCTTGGTTGATGCAGTAGTTTTAATTCCTGAGCCTCAGAAGTAACTAGTTCAATTGGACATGAACACTGTCACCATATAGATGAAGCTCTTGTCTGATCCAGTTGGCAGAGAAACAAAGGTACATGTACTTATGCCTTGATCATAGTTTGATATAATACTCATCTGATCATCAGATGGGATAGTCCGTCATAGTATTTTGGCAGCAAACGGCACAACTTCTCATATACTTCTGCATGCTGACAGTGCCATGTTAAGTCTGTAATTAACCATACTGGGGGAAAAGATGATAACGTAAAATTTTAGCAGAACAGACTTTACCAACTGTCCTAGATGAACACTGTATCAGTAACAGTATTATTATATTAACCCTGTGAGCCTGGTACAGATCAGTTGAATGAGAGATGATTTTCCTGTGACTTTGTGAGACATGCAAGTAGTCTCAAATAAATGTACATGTACATGACCTAAATCTTTGTTGATAATGTAGGTTCTTTCTATTTCCCCCTCAGAAAACAAAATTTTAACTTGTTCTCCCTCATAATATCACTTGTGCTGATGAAGTGTTCCTAAGTTTTGATTTCAGGACAGTTAAGATACCAAAAACCTTTGCATGGCCGATTTTGAGATTTTAACGGTTTTTACGAGAAGAATGTCCTGTCTATAAGTTGTCATAATTTCAAGCTTTCAGCTATAGAAGAAGAAATATGAGAAAAATGCCAAAAAACACATGAAAAATGCCAAAAAACACACAGGCATGTGGACATCCAAACAAGGATGTTTCATTCTTTTGGTTTCCATCCGCCAAGCGGAACAGTGCCACCCGTCAATTGTACTTATATAATAACAGTCTGTCACGTGGCTACAGGTAGCAACGGTTCATGGCAAAAAGAGAGTGGTATCACAGCGCACCCCGAAATCAGGCAGCATGGTGAAAGTATGTTTGTGGGCAGGAAAGAGATGCAAACAAGCTAACATATAATAGCCTTAGTGGTTTACTTGATAGTTATCTTGCTTGTTTTGCGTTCTAATGAAGGGAGACTTTAAATGTTCAAGAGAAGTGGGAATCGTCAGACGATGTCCCTTCAAAGGCCGTGTTGCGATGGATTACCCTATTGGTCCTGCACACCAAAGGCAGGTGTGGGGGGAAAAAACCCGACACTTAAATCAACAATTCCCACATACATAATAATATTTTGTTGGAACCCAGGGATGATTTTAAAAATTTTGCTTTGTTCTTTTTCTATGAAACGAAGAAAATGAAGATCCTGGAAATCAAAGGGAAAATTGCAACGTCAAACTTTGAGGATAGATAACAGAAAAACTAAACCAAACATAAAAAATCGCAGGATTGCTTTCTGTTGCCAATATGTCAGGATTAAGATGCAAGTGTAATTATGATGAGTATTACAATTACAAACATATATGATTTGTTATCCTAACGCAAATACATTTTGAGCTAGGATTGATTAAAGTGAGATTTATTTTTGGTGTCTTACCTTTCCTTAAAAGAACATAATGGAAATCATTATGTCATGCAGTGAGTTTATGTGTCTGTTATGCCAAGAAAATTTGAAATTGTACAGGCTGTGAACCTAATGAAAGTTGTGTATTATGAGAGATAAAGGTGTGATCCAATCTACATGTATCATTGGTATGTGGACAGCTTGCATGGCCAGACTTCCTTGATATTCTAGTTTGGGGGGGGGGGGGGGGGCGGGTAGCTACTGTGACATCAAAATCTTGAAAGAGCTGCTGCAGTGCAATGAATTCATATTGAAGACTACTTTCTTCTTCCAACCAAAAGTGGTCTTGCATGGTAGATGTTCTTTCGTGACAGGTAAAATTTACTAAAGATAGTCTTGTGTCTTTAAAAGGCAGAATGGACCTAACTCCCTGGTTTATCATATTGCTACTTTTCCCATTGAAATTACCAGTGAGCATCTTATGTCATGTTTGCTTTTTTTGACATTGAGAATAATATGTCATCAGTCTACAGTGGTCGACAGCTTTCCTCAGCCTACTGTGGCCAAATGTACCCGGAGTGTGTGGACGAAAGCTGTGGACTTTTTTTCCAGAAGATGAAAAACTAGGAGCTGTTGGCTTTCTCCTCCGACAAGTGGTATGCATAGCAATAGGCTCTGCTATAGTTTTCTTTTATTAAGCTCAGATGACTTGTCAGTCGTGTGGCAGGTCTTTGTTTGTTCATCTGTCCTCCACAGTTGACAATCCAACTTCGAATTTAACCATCTTTTTTGTCAAACTTTGGGCGGTCTCTACCAAGTTTGTTGAGGTGGTCATGCTCCAGTGATTTTCCATTTTGGGGGGATTTTTTCCTCTTCATGGGCAGATTGGTGTGAAAAACTGACCTCAGGTGACGAGGAAGTTCTGCAAAACATGAAAATTACCAGCAAAAAGTTGATGATGAAATACACCAGATGATGAAAAAAGGTCAACTGTTCACTTTGTGCAGAGAAATTTCATTCAACAATTCTTTCTGCATTTTAGGGCAAGTTATACAATGATCCCTCTCTTAAAGGGCCACCCCTAGTACCCTAAAAATGTGGCTTTATAAGAGAGGTAGCTTGCCTTGTTGTACAGAAAAGTGGGTCATGTAGAATGTGGTGGTGGTGGTGGTGGTGGTGGGGTATTGACCTGGTCCATTAGAGTTAACAAATTATTCCTGATACAACCGAGCAATTCTAGTGGTTTCACCATGACACAGAAAATAATTGTTTGTGGGGAAAGAAACTAGCTTCTTAGGTATAAGTTCTATATTATTGACTTGTCAGGTGTACATAAGGCTTGTTACTCTCATTGTACAGTAGTAGGAATTATCATGTCACTGTTGTCTGGAACAAGTTAAAACTGTACGACAAGCTAAGTTTCAGAAATATTACATGTGGAAATTTTGGCACTGGTTTACTTACTAAACAGACCAAACTACGTGGAGTTACAGGAAAAGAAGAAAACAGAACCTTGACTGCTTACGCGGCACAGGAAGTGTGTGGACCAATCAGAGTAGGCCATTTCTTGTTGATATAATATCATGAAAAACGTATGATTTTAAAACTTCAAATTCTCTCTGTTGCAGGGTTATCTATCCTTTCAAACTTCTAAAAGTATTTTTCAACAGGTTACATTGTACTTGACCAGGGCATTACAATGTCTGGAAATTTGTGAACCGTGAAGACTGAAGATGATTGTACTGAAATCTGTGATAGGGTGAAAGGGTAAATAGTCCTGCATCTGCCATCCTCTTGGGATGTGGTTATATACACAAGGCAGAGCAAGTCTGTCTGCCTGTGTCAGAGACTTGTGGGTGTAGGTGCAGGAGTTCAGCTATCATTAAGCAGAGTGGTCAAAGGATCAGTGGCTTGTAGCAGATTAGTGGAACCCATTACAGCTATAACTTTTATCCAATGGCTCAGCTGAAGATTCCCTATCCCCACAATGTTGAACTGAACACTATAATAACCAGCTAATGTGAGAACATTGATATCTGTGTGATCTTTGATTTCAGTTTTATGACCAAATTATGTGGGTGAAATCTACTTGATGCCAGCCTGTGTCAGCATTCATACTCTTGATGTTTGCTACCATGGAGAGGGGAGGAACAATTTGAATTTGAAAAGTTCAAGAAGGCTTGTTGCATGGTGATATGTATACATTTTGGTCACTTGAAGGCCAAAAAGGGAACTTCTTCCAGTACTGCAAGACTAATTCAGAACAAAAGCACTTTTTTGTGTTTCCAGGAAATCTTGATTTTGATGCAGTTCTTCCTGTTATTGAAGATGTGAGCTTTTTATATGTAAAATGTATTGACACTAAAATTGGGAAATTTTCACATGAGAATGTATAGGCAAAGTTCCAAATCCTCCTTAAAGTTTCAGATTTCCTACCGAATTAATTGTTCATAATGACTTGTAAATTGATGACAAGGAAGTCTTCAGCTATTCAAAAATTCAATATAAGGAACTAGTAAATATGTTTACATGCTAGAAAACATCACATAATTTACACTGATATTAATGAAAATAGGATGAAGAGGAAACAGAAAAAAAAATGTGAATGTTACATTGTTCATGCACTAAACTGTGGTAATCTTGTTACATGTTCTATGGAGGTGTTAGACAAATGCTGCACAGAAAAAGCAGAGTCTCCCTCTTCATGTATATTGGAGCGACAATGAAGGTTCAAGCTTCCTGACAGGTTTCTCTCATCCATTAACTCTTTCCATACCAGTCTCTGATTTTTCCGTGTATTTACTTAGATTTAGACCACAATTGCATATTTAAATTCTTCATGAAAAGAGCTTTCTTTCAAGTACCAACATGCCTATTGTCTTAACTCAGTGATTCTGGCACTGCCTGGCAAGTCATGCTGCAGCTGTCACAAGGGCAGCTGCAGCATGACTTGCCAGGCAGTGCCCGAACCACTGACCAGTGCCTGTCACCACAGTGTTGAATCAGTTAACAATGAACACAATTCATGTAATTTGTCTGTCCGTGGCTTGTGCTAGTGCAGCATGACACCGTCAAGTTCTGTGTGCAAAATACCATGCTCATGAAACAAACATTGGTCACTAAAACCATAACAAACTTCCTTACAGTTTTGTGTGCCTTGCATTAAGAAGCAATGAACAGGGTTTAGTGGAAGTATTACTGCCATCAAATGACTAGGATAAACTAAATCAGGCTGTCCTTTGAAAACCTTGGAACCAATCAACAGTTGCAAACAAGTCAAGTGCCAGTGGAATTTGTAGGTTCCCACTTTGCCCATGAAAAAACAGCATGATAGATATTTTACAGCACAAGATATGTATCACGCTATATTTTGTTTATAACCCTTTTAACTTTTGCACAATGGTGAAAACAATTGTAATTCAATTCATTTTGCCTGAAAATAAAGCAACAGAAATTCCTTTGAAAATAGGCCTATTAAAAATTGCTTTTTAATCAGCCATTTATTTGTATATGTTTCTCTCACTTGGATACATCACAAAATATATATTTTTTTTTAAAACCATGGACAGTCACAGTGTTGTGAAAAAGTAGCTTATTCATAAATGACAAAAGGGACACATGTACAGCCTGCACAGTATGTTGCTACAAGCCAGAAGCTGAAAAGCTATATAAAAGATACTGAAAGTGACCAGGATTTTCAAAGACGTGAGGGTTAGATAAATGCTTGGGTACCATAGATCATCAAGTCTATGTCATGGAGGGTTGAAAGAAAATAAAAAGTCAGAAATGTGGAGCCTCCAGCATTTACACATACAGTATGCAATTTGCTTTGATCTTAACTCCGTGATACCTCTGTACAATGGGCAACAACTTTTTTTTTTCCTTGTAGTGAATCATGCACTTTTGAGACCTGTGGTCATCAATCACATGTAGGTCCATCAAAATAGATTTGTTCACTGTAAATTGCTTTATATTTTTGCATGTATTAAATTTTAAAGTTTTGGAAATTTGACAAATTTGTGCAATCTTTATTTTGTAATTTTGGTCCTCTTCCACCACCACCCCCCCACCCCCATCCCCGACCCACCAAATGTACTTGTTCTCAGTGTTCCTTCAAGCACATCCCAATGTATATATTTAATTGAATGCACTGATGAGCAAAATTAGTTTCTGTGAAATGGAAAGTTAAACAGTGATATAAGTCAGAGTCTAATATTTCATCATATACTTAAATTTTCAGATTTTAATCCTCTGTTGGGTTTGTTTCCCAATAGCTTTCTGTGGTGTATTAGCACCCAAAGAGTGTCCAAAAAAGAATATCGCATATCTCTCTCCCCCCACCCCCCCTCCCGAGAGAGAGACAGAACAAAAATTGACATGATAGTTTGCCATTACATGTTGAGTCATGCCAGCTTGAAACCCCATGTCCCATGTAAAAGTGCTCTTAATATTTATGCATGTTCTTTATGGTTACCCTGGGCTTCAACAGAACTCACTCCCCTCTGATGAGTCCAGTTATAACCATGCAGTCAGGCAGTCTGGCACATCATGTATCTACTTTCATCAACACTTGCCTTGTCTTTCTGTTGCTTATTGCTTAGATGTGACTAACAGATGACCTTGGGGTGGGGGTGGGGGGGTGTGGGTGGGTGGGAGGATACCTATTTGATTGTCCTTGATTGGGTCCATTTAGTTAGATGTTATTCATTAGTAAATCCAAAATTTAACCATGCTTTGTGATCAAGGCAATTCTTGATTATATTCATGATTGATACATCATGTAGCTGCGAAATGTGATGGATACATAATACCTATGAAAGAGTTTTAGCATTTTACTCTTAGCTGATATCAGTGATGGGCTCATAAATTAAGGTAGCGGAGGGGGTTGAGCTATAACGGCAAAATCGTGACCCGACAGAAAATGAATTTTTTCCATTTCCGTAAAGCTTGGCACTTTAACTTTCTTGTCACCAAACATGAATACTAAAAAAGCAAAATTTATGTGATAGAAAAGGGAAAAAACATGACCATGTTTTAGCTGGCTGCAGCATGAGCATGTCTGTTTACAAATGTATGCTAATTAGTCCGCCAAAGTTTGGATAGCAGTCGGCTGCTTTCCACAATCCAGGACCGTAGCAACGACAAGCGACCAACTGTGACATTTTGAGGTGCGCTGCTACAAATTCTTGTATAAACTGCTTGACAAGATTAGGGCTGATTAATTGGTTTGTTGTGGTGATCAAATGGCCATGTAGATAATTAAATCGATGGGCTCATGTTTTCCCTCTCACAGTGTGATAAAAAAAAAAAAAATAAGGGACGATAAAAGGTGGCGATTGTCAAAACGGCACCTGGCGATGGACGTGAGCCTCAGTGTGTTTTCAATGAAGGCGATTTCAACCTATGCGTAAATCGTTACTCAGAACCATGGCATTGTATACATTATAAAGGCTTACAACCCTTTCTACAGTCTTGCCCTATCCAAGACCAATTTGCTTCTAATGCTTACTGGCAAAAAATATACATGACGATCGAGGAATCCTAACACTGGACCACTTGGCTATAAATATGCCGCAAACTATAAAAGCGGGGATTCGATTCAGCGTAAATAATTATATCTGCCCTATATAAATTTTATGTGCCTTTATCTGAATGTGAAACGGTGTATAGCATTAAATGTTAACCTTGAAGTAAATTTATTTGAAGCACACGCCTCCACTAAAACTGGTATCGTCTGGGGCGCTGTCGCATTTTGTGGAACTGGAAGACTGGCACATTGCACATGCACGGACTTGCCCACTTCATACGGGGGTGTTTCGAAGTACACTGAGCCAGGGGACAGAAAAAAAAGCTTTAAAAATTTGACCATCAGGGGGATAAAATAATCAGATTACTGTTAAATGACTGCGAAAAGCGACTCTGCACTCTGCTTTTAGCTGGTTGATCGGTCATATAAAATTATTTTGTCTCACTGTGCGCGGCATGTTCCGATACCACTCGCCCGCACTCACCCATCAGGAAGTTTCGGTTTTGTGTCTCGAGCAGTTTTATTGCAGTTCAAGGGTGAGCCAACTATCTTTCAGTGGGCTAGTTATCTCCACAAATTAAAAAATATGTTACATGAGTGGCAAGGTTTCGAATGGCAATACGCGAGAAAAACATGGCAAAGTGAATGGTATTCTTTATCACAAGGAAGGCGCTAATATGTGAAGGAACCAATGAAATGGCTTGGCGTATTCTATTGTGCTCCCGGCAACAACAAAAAACAAAAAAAAACAAAAAAAAAAACAACAAAAAACGCATAAGCCAAGGCCACGAAGAACACACTCCCTCACGATGCCCATCCCTTTCTCAATTTTGTGGGAATTGGAAACTTTCTTGACTGCCAGACAGACTCGCTCTGCGTAATTGTTAAATTGTGCTTGAAGTGCGCGTCGCCAGATAAGCAAACAGTCCGTCTTGGCAGGCAAGAAAGTTTTCCCCTTGCGCACGAAGTGTAACGTCATCACCTTACATCTGAGCGTGGTCTGGTGCATTAGGCCTATATTGATCTATGTAACCGTCAGGGTCTGATCAAAGACTGCTTCAGCAAATCAGTGGATTAGGTTATTCAATCTAGCAATACAGTTTCATCACCAATACAACGTTGAAACTAATGGATTCTCAACACATATAATTATAAAACGTTCGCTTTGTTTGTTTGTTTTGTTTTGTTTTTCTTTGAAGTATGATTTATCCTGGGAGTGTTTGTTTATCAGTAACAGGACTATTGTCTTAAATGTTAAGTCACGATCTTGCATGTTGACCGCCTATCTAGCATTTATCAGCTACATTCAGAACGACACAGACCTCTCTCCGTCAAGACCAAGCAATCTCACTTTACAAAATGCCAAAAGCCAATAAACAAAGCAAGACACATCGCCGTCAGCGCCAAGCTAAGCAGCAACGTGATCGTGGCATGTCGATTTTTCCACTTTCTTTTCGGTAAGGTCGCAAGTAGTCCAAGACACTGAATGGCGAATGTCCCATCCATGCCGTTAATAAAACCATGTTGTTCTTTGATCCAAGGTGATGAGAAGTGAGTGAGCAACTCCTGCCTACTGGGCAGCCTTCTGAGTATAGAGCAAGCTGTGAAACTGCAACCCGTTTGTTCAAGCGGCGCCATATGCAAACAATGTTGCTAGGGTCAAGGTGATGGCACCTTCGGGTCACGTGGCTAATCCGCTTTCGAATCCCCCTTTGAAGCTGTCCCATTCGCGTGGAAACCCGACTGACAAGCTTTCGAGTGTGGCTGCATTTGATGTCATTCGGGTAAATAACTGCTTTTTTAAGCCAATAAACATCATTGTATGTTGGAATCTATGCATCAAAGATGTTGATTGACCCTTCTTCGAAGTACTGAGACCAAAACAGGCCGAATTTGGAAAGCTGTATTGTCATTATCGCCAACAATGTGCGAAAAAAGGGCCTCAAATCTTTCAACGCCGATTTCTCGGAATGAAATTTCCTGCTAATGAATCAATTTTGTGGACAGCGTCAATAAAAAACTAATTGATCGATCTGCTTCAAATAATCGTCTTTTGAAAGATAAATATATTATCTGGGAACCGTTTTTTTTGTTTTTCCGTCAGATGTCCCCTTCCGAGACTTTTGTAGCTCACAAAATAATGTAACTGTTGATGTTTAAAATGATGATCAAAGAATTCGATAATTCTGTTATTATGTATTTTATTTGTAAACAAAAAATACGGTTCCTGCATATTGGTCTATACTTTAATTTTACATAGGTAATACACTTTTCCATCGATTATTTTTAACGAAATGCTGACAAAATGTCAAATCTGATACCCTCTTGTAAACGGGCGTATAAAACCCTTGAAAATTATAGTATCGATATGAAACTTGTGTCTAACAAATCTAGATGTCTGAACAATGAATAAAATGTATGGTTTTGTGGGTGAAATGTGAAACATAGTTCATCTATGCAACGTCAAAGTCGCGGGACCGCTGCGCGCGGCTCAATCCCCTCCGCTACCTTAACACTCATGTGTGAGAAAGGCTTTAGAATGAATGGTTTACAATGTACTGTGATCCAGGGATGGATGGTATTTACCCCTTTAATACTTCATGGGTGATAAATATACATATGTACAAAAAGAGATTACCATTAAAGATCACCCAAAAATTTCAAAACTTGTGGTCATAAAATCTGGCACATTTCTTATAATAGGTGAATTTTTAAAGTGCATGTGGTAATAGAGAGAGGAGGTGACACTGTACTGTTGATTGTACATTTGAGCACTGGGGTGTCATATACTGAGCAAAAGCGATATGTTTTAAGTTTCGTCATGTTTCATGCGAAGTAATTGATTCTTAATAGTTTCCAGTTCTGTACTCTTTCCTTTTTATGGTACCAGACTGCATCATCTTTGGTCCTTAATTAATAAAGGAACTGCAGAAAAGTAGAACTGACAAAGAGATGTCACCTCAAGTCATGTTTTCCTATCAAGATTATAAGTGTCTTGGTCCATACATGTAGTTGTACCCATGCCTGGAAGGCCAAGCATCCCATGCCAGTTTGAGGGAAAAAAAACTACTGTTGCGTCTGTTTTGGCAGAAGAGGGTTAATAGAAGCACAAGAGTCAATATCAATAGTGGAGCTGGATCAACACAACTTGCATTACATACACAGTGCCCATACAAGTGCTAAAATGAAATGGATCTCAAAATTCATCTAATTGTCAGGTGCTGCCCTGCCACCAAGGACAAATTAACACGTTTTAACCGTGTTGACCTTTACTGCAGATGCTCTTGGTCTCAGAACTGTTGGGTAACAGTCATTGATCTAATGTTGATGTGGGGTGCAGAGAATATTATTATACTTTAATGCATATAAATTAATTGCCCCAGAACATATATATTGATTGGTGATGGTGTTGCATAATTAGAGCAGCATTAACTTTGTTGACTGCTTGGGTGCAGTTACACACACAATGAAGTACAGTGTGGGGTCAGTGATAGTCATGTGGACTCTGCATATCAGAAATTACACACATGTATATTATCTACTGGAATGTGTCGGGCTGTCCGTAACACAGGTACAAATCTGCTCACATATTTTTGCCACTTGCAGGAACCCAGAGACACCAAGAACTGCATGCCTTGTTTTAAGTTGATGTTTCAGTTCTGTATTTGCTTGGATTAATTTTATGTTACACAAGAGGTAACAAATTTATGAAATGTACGAAAGTTTGAGTTCAACCCTGGCGCCTCGTCATTATCCTTGTACCGTGACATAATGCAGCTTATCATAAAACAATTGACGCTGGGTGAGCAGCTTTCCTTGGTGCCCAGGCCACACCAAGGACGGCTGTTGACCTTTGACCTGTGGAATTTTACATTTACAGGTAGTCTCTTACTTTCATCCACACTTTATTTTTCATTTTTGTTGAAGTTAGTCAAAATAATAATAATAATTAATTTTGTATTGCGTAAAATCCGTGGTAATCATACTCTAGAATGCTGTAAGTACAAAGGACAGTCAGTCAATAAGATTACTTTTTACGAATAATAACAAATAATAAATAATATTATAATTGATAAAAACATTTAAGCATAAAAACTATTAAAAACACAAACACTGGATGGAAGCACCGGTCATAAATGTTGACATTAAAGTTAGACAACATTTGATCAGCTGCCAGTTTTAGTGGGAAAGGGTTGATACACTGTCTCACTTTTTTGTGTGTAACTCAGGTCAACTCTTAGTTAATAATTTTGTCCTTGTGATCTTTTTTGTGTGGGCTATATCTGGCCTATATGGTAAACTACATAAGATACATTATCCATCACTCCTTCAACTCTCAAAGAATGCAACATAACCATACATCAAGAATCTGAAAAACAAATAGATAAATCAAGCCCTAATATTCATAGCTAATATTTATTGTTGTAAAAATGTTATACATGATCTACAAGTTCTATATGTAATCCTTGTATCATTAATCACTTCTCTGCATTTTCTATAATTATTTTTTAAAAACTTGATGCAGAACAGCAACTAATTAATTAATTTTACACCTTTTACTTTATTATCTAACCTTATTTTATTGCCAAGGGCTTACACATAGGATAAAGAGATACGGGGAGATGGGACATCCTTGTTTGGCTCCTCTTGAAATGTTGAACTTTTCTGATGTAAAACCATTATTTATAACAGAGCTAGAGATATTTGTATAGAGAATTTTTATCCATTTCTGAAAAGATGTACCAAAGTTGAAATATTGCAAACGTCTTTCAATATGATGCCACTCCAGACGATCAAAGGCTTTTTCAAAGTCCAGTTCAGCCAATAGTGCTGGGACGTGCTCTTCGTCACATATATCTATTATTTCTAAAATCTTTCTAATATTTTCTCCAATGAACCTATTTTTCAGGAATCCACTCTGATCACTATATATTAAATCTTGTAGAACACACTTCATTCTTGTAGCAAGTGACTGCAATTATTTTGTAATCTGTTTGGAGAAGAGAGATTGGCTGCCATTTTTTTTAATTTAAAGAGGAATAATGTTTGCTCTTATCCAATATCCCACTCTGCAACAAAAGGGACAAGTAACAAAAGACTTCTCCAATGTATGTATCATCCTGCAGATACATTTCAGGGTACTCAAATACATCTTATTCTGAAGTAAAAGTTTAAAAATAAAGACTTTATGGGGAATTTGGGGCAATATATGCGAAAATTTTAGGGTAAGCAAATGTACCCTGTTGGTTTTTTAGGGTATGCTATTTTACCCTTTTTACCCTCTGGCGGAAACCCTGCATATTTGTCACCTGTAGTTCACTTGAGCCTGAACAGTCTGTGATTCAGCCAGGAGCACTTGCATTTTGTTTTGCCAGCTTTAATAGTGGTAATGATAAAGTTACATACAAAGAGAAGTTAGGGTCTGAGGGACCTCCTTACTCCCATTATTATTTGTACTTTACATGCAATATTAAGCATCATTACTTACAATATTATTGATATAATAATTCAGCTCATCCAAGCATGTCTTTGTGTCATTTGTGTTGTTAACTTCATAATCTGATAGAACCGAGTTGTTGACATACCATTGGATATTAACTCCTATCATCGGGCAGTAATACTACAAGTTGCTTACCATGATATTATATCTTATCCTAAAACACAAGGATTTATAAGATTTCACCAAGCAAAGCCAATCAGAATGTGTTGTGAAAAGTACAGTGACTTATTACTCATTGTTTCTGTAAATCTAAAAAAATCATTCTGTATATAGGCTGGCCATCCTTGGTCTTGAAACAGACTTTTGAACTACCTAATATTCGTTTCGTTTGCTACATGTTCACTGAAAGTTCAATTGTTAGCCGTAATGCAGATTCTTTTACAGCTTTAAATTCTTTCCTCTTTGAATAGTATTAACTGTGTCTATGTCTCCTTCATACAATAAGGCCAGGCAGCTAACTACTTATCAACCTTACCTGTCTATTATAACATGTACTAGTATTTTATTCAACATCGTGATGGTATCCACAACAGATACTATTGTGTAATTTAACAGTTGTGATGGTATCCACGACAGATACTATTGTGTAATTTAACAGTCGAGAACTGGTACTGGATGATAAAACCTTTTTTTGATTGGCTCTGAGTGTCCCATGTTTACGGTTACTTGGATTGTCATTTGAAACCAGTTAGCATGCATCTCGTGTTTAATTTCCCTTCTTAGTTTGGATTTCTTACAGTCAAGTCATATGAGCAACTGTTGAGGCAGAGTAGTTACATTTTCCTACCAAGCCACGTCAGTGTAAGTTATTCCATATAAAAAAGTCTGCAGAGAAGTTAGTTCAAGCTAATGTCTTCTGTGTTGCCTGCAAAGCAGACCAAGTTCAGTGTTACTACACTTGCCCAATGGAGTGCAAAAATTACGCAGCTTGGGTCTGCTTTGGAGGCAATCTTCAGTGGGGATATTGATGAAAAGGGCAGATTCACACCTTCCAATGTAACATAAGGGCAAAAAAGTGTGCATTACATAAGGGCAAAAGTGGACCTTACGAAAGGGCCGAATCATGTCACAAAGTGGCAGAATAAACATTTCAAATTTTATGACTTTATTTTGCATTCTTAGACCACCAATTCAGGATGTACATGTAGGATTATAATTTATATTATGTAAAACATGACTAAATCATATAAAGTATATTGGTTGTACTATTACATATCCACATTTCTGCTGCAAGTCTTGAGTGGCGCTGGCCTGCATATATATATGCAACAGATTTTAAAAACTGCAAAAACATGATTTTTGATGGCCGGGATGCCATATGATCATCTGCTTTTCTCTGCACAGCACATCAGATCTTTTGCTTGATAATTTTGTTCCAATTTACCACTGTGACCATGAAACCTCTCTTAGTATAGTTGTTATGTCGCAGTCTGTCTGTACAGTTGCCTTGCACTGTCTCCCTGTGTGTGTACATTGCTACAATATTGCTCCTGTCTTGTTCATGTTTGATACTCTGTACTTGTGATCGTCAACAAGGCACTTTTTTCCTTTATTTGAAGATAAGACTTCCATCTTCATAGCTAAGATCAAGTAAACAGTAGGGTCTTCTATGCAACACTGCCAAATGTATGCACATGTATACCAGCCCTATAGGTATTTTAGATGTATATAGTTAGCACTGGTTGCCCTCAAGTGTGGTCTCTAGTACTTTATGATTGGGTGAAATGAGGGTAGAGAGAAACTGTCTTTGTTGTTTTAATTAATCTAAACCAATCAGCTTGTCACCCTTGACCCTTATATACATAATGATGATGATGATGATGATGATGATGATGATGATGATGATGATGATGATGATGATGATGATGATGATGATTTCATGAGGGCAGAGTGGAGCTTGCAGTGGATTTTCTGTTCATATGTGTACATAAGCCTGACACCTGGGTATTATGCCCTTATGTTACTTTGCTCTTCAGTTTGCTGATTTAACCTCTAGTCACATAACATGTTGCCAGCCAAGGGAGTTTGCTGCCTGCCAGTTACATTCCCCACTGTAACATCCAACACTGCTTTACTCTGCTTCCTTTCTCATACCAACTATCCTTGGCCAGAATTTCGGCGAGAATCCGAGAATCCATTTTTGTAAAGATTCTCAACATATATGTGTGGCATGATTTTACGACCGAAATGAAATAAAAGAGAGAATCCTATTGGTTGTTGTTTTGTTTGTAAGCCAATCAGAGTAAGTAAGATAGAAAAGAGTAACTGAAAGTTCTTTCTTGAGTGACGTACCCTAGCAACACAATGTTGAAAGTGAACAAAATGGAGTCGAAACGGCTGCTGCAACTGTGCAAGCAAGCTAAACCAAATAGGTTTTTGACAAGAACATATAGGATTTAATGCTCCATGGAAGAAACCAAATTCTACATGGCCGTGTCATGGGAAATGGATTTAGACAGCACTCGTTTCAAACTGTTCACGGTTTTAAAACCTGTGCTATCTAAAATCCATTCCCCATGACAGGGCCATGTGGAATTCTCAAAATGTCAAATGAAAGAAAAGGTTCATGACACCTTCCAAGTGCAACAACTGTGTCACAACTTGAGTGTCAAATTCTACAGCAGGAGTATGATATGATACAAGTCACGAAACACAGCTTTCCCCTGTGTGGGACCCTTACTGACACTGGAATGTGTCAGAATTTGTTTCAGGTGTGGGTGCATAAAGTGAAAATGTTGCTTGGTGTAACCATGATGGATGTATTTCTGAAATCTGATCTTGTCCCAAATGACAGAAGCTGACATCTTGTCATTTTGTCCTCTTAGGAGATGGGTTCACAGTTAAACGTAGTCTGAAGACTGTTGTTATAGGGATTGAGCACCTACTGAATGAGACCACTTGTGAGGGCACAAAAGGTCACATGCATAGTAAGTAGCCTGTCCAAAGAGCCCACCTGTCATTCAGGTTTATATGTGGCAGAAGGGATGGTCACAAAAGTTTTTTATCCATGTACGGAACACTAATGGTCTTGAAAACCCACCCCTAGGGGATAACCAACTTGTGGTCTCTTAATGCAGATGGTCTCGTATGGAAGGTACAAGTAATATGAAAAGTACTGGGCACCATATGTTTAAAAGGTGTTTGTCTGATTGGAGTGGCCTTTTAAGACAGAGACTACTATACTGTCACTATGGTTGTCTTGCTTTCTTGCCCTGATTGTTTTATTCATAAGTTAAGTGAACACTTTTAACTGTCTTCATATTTGACAGAAAAATCTATCTTTTGAACTCTCTGTGCCAGAAACTTACAAATCCTCACCCATTTCTGGTTTGTGACCTCTATACAGCATTATAGAATTAAGAGATACATGTACGGAGATCATTGACCATATGTACCCGAGGATACACTCTAAAAATACAACCCAGGATATCAATTCTTGAAAACATGGTGCAGATACAGATACAGATCTTTGTTTAAACTCGGTGTTTCAACAGATACATTAGCTCACGAGCTATTATTACCGTGCAGATTCATTATGCTGTTACACAGAAATACAGAGAATAGCTCGTACCGTGTATTGGGTCTACATTGATCAGCAACGAGAGGAAATGTTGTGTATTATTTTTTTCTTTAGCACTGTAGGCAGTTGGTTCAGGAAACTGGTGCTGGTCCCTGATTGATTTTTGTGTTTGTCTGTGGGAGAAAATCAACATTTTTTTGTTCAACCCATCGTGGTTAGAGTACAACTGAGTCACTAGCTTTTCTTGGCATGGGTTGGGTGCACTGCACCTAACGCGTACCAAGGAAAGCTATTAACCTAGGGCATGCGATCATGAATGGTCTTGCATACAAATCTCTGCAAAAATGTTTTCTAATAACAAGAAATTTAAGAAAAAAAGGTAAGGCAGGTAACAATTTACATTTGGGCACTTTTGGGTGATTTGAGTGGGGAAGGGTTAAGAGTGACTGTATGAAAATACACTTAGGCACAGAGCAGTAGTAACCCACAGAGCAGTAGTAACCCACTGGTGGCCTGGTGTACAGCACCATTAATGCAAGATTTGAAGATTGTTTCAGTGAGAACACTTTTTGTAGCATATGACAGGAAATCCAAATTGATTTGTTCATAGTAGCATTATGGACATTACATCTTGTTTTAAATCCCCCCTACATGTTCCATTTATTTCATTCATGCCATAGTTTTCTTTACCTCTGTAGTGTCCCTCTAGATTGCTGTTGTTTGTGATGTGCTCTTGTCAGGTGAGGAGTAATCACAAGAAGAAGAAATAGCGAGTGTGTGAGATGCTAAGGAGGCAACAGTTTTCCTTGTGTGCTAAATATTGGTGAATATCACATGTATAATGGATAATTGCAAAGAAGCATTTGAAAATACAGAATTTAGGAAAAATAATCACCTTGAACTACTTTTGACCATGAATAATCAAGAGAGATCTTAATGTCTGATACTTTATTAGCATTTAATATGATCTGTGTGTATCGCAATGCCAGAAGGAAGTGGCATATCTATTAATATTTTCTGGTTTCCTTGTCTCCAGAATTGATTTATATGTACATGTATATAAATATTTCTGTATCTCAGTGACAGGGAAAGTGCATTTCTTTTTCCAGCTTTTTTGCGTGCAGAATTGATATATATTTAAATATAAAGTAGATGTAACAAACATTTCTGTGCTTACTTGACATTTCAACTGAATCATAGGTAATTACATGAAATATTGTGTTTATTATTCTGTTAAAAAGCAACAAAAGTCATGCACAGGCTTGATGTGGAGAGGCGTAATTCTAGTCTTGTCTCCCATTTCTGTTTTCAATTCAGCATTCCTATGGAAAAGTGAAGTCATTTGGATCTAATTGCACAGGATTTAACCCTTTAGCTTGCCATGTTTGAGTTGAGAGAGAGAGAGAGAGAGAGAGAGAGAGAGAGAGAGAGAGAGAGAGAGAGAGAGAGAGAGAGAGAGAGAGAGAGAGAGAGAGAGAGAGAGAGAGAGAGAGAGAGAGAGAGAGAGAGAGAGAGAGAGAGAGAGAGAGAGAGAGAGAGAGAGAGAGAGAGAGAGAGAGAGAGAGAGAGAGAGAGAGAGAGAGAGAGAGAGAGAGAGAGAGAGAGAGAGAGAATATATGCATATACCTGGTCTTAGTTTGAATGATTTACAAGCATAACCCCAAGATGCCCAATGCATGCTAAACTTAGACTCTTTATATGATTGCAATATAGGCCTTTACAGGGCTCTTCAATTCTTTTTATTTCCTGTAGCCCTCAGGGCTAGTAGTTCTGGAATCTTACTAGCCCCCTGTTGTTCCAACTTGCTTGCCAATCTCAACAAATCCTATGTAGAAAACCAAAATTTCTAGTTGCCCCAGGACTAGTACTTTGAGATTTCAACTTGCCCTGATGCAAATTTGACAGGTCCTGGGCTAGCGGACAGGCAATTTGTAGAACCCTGCCTTTATAAGTGACCAGTCAAATGTATGATAAGTCATGAATGTGAAACTGAGAAAGAAAAATATTCATCCAGCACATAGATACCATTAGGTTGTTCACAAAGAATTACATCGGCTAATATTTAAGGATATAATGAAGACAAGCCTTTATTCTATGAACAGTTCGTTGAATTAGTTGAAAAATTTCCAAATGACCACAGAGTACTAGGAAGGGATTTTAATTTTGTCCTAGGTATAGTCAAAGAGTAGTTTGGTGGAAATTTAGTTACACATTTTTAAAACCAGCAACTGATCTCTAATGGATGGGAGATACTGATCTTTTAGATATATTGTATTTATGTCTTTTTGCCCAGAACCACTTCCTGGTAGTCTTTACCCTATTCCACAGTCCAAACTCTTTTACTGTCCATAAACTAACCTGTCACTGTCTGACCTATGTATAATGGAAGTACTATTGTCCATATTGCTGCACATTCTTCTGTAGAATTTTGACATAGGTTGTATTGGCCCAAATAAATTAAAAGGTCTTCAGCAGGTAAATATGGATAGAAAGGAATCCAGATGTGAATAAATACACTTGGAAGCCCCAAAATCCAACATTTATCCAGAGTATTTTTATTTTATTTTTTTTTGTGACCCTTGCTCGGTCCTTAGAAAATATAATTTATCCAGAGTAGACTAGATTTTTTTACCTAGTGTCTTTTAGCTTAATAAGCATTGAGGAAGCGTAAATTATTCCAGGATATAAATCTGACTATTCAGCCATTACTTTGAAATGATCAAATAACATTCAGCCTAGAGGTCCAGGATTCTGGAAATTCAACTGTTCTCCCTTAAATGACACTAAGTATGTTAATTAGATAAATGATATTTTTTTGGGAATGATCCAGACATTACAGATGTGGAGGACCCACAAGTGGGAGATGTTGAAACTAAAAATTCATTCAGAAACTACAAAAAATTGATTTGCTTGTCAGCAAATCAGTCTGTGTGCCCAGAAAACTTTTAAAGATTGTGTATTCAGTATTTATGTACATTTAACTCCTGCAACAACAATTTTTTCATGCAGCTATGTCAAAAACCTATCGGTATATTATAAATTGAAGTTGGAAAAGCACCTCAACCTATTATAGTTTTGAAGCTATTCAAGATGTCAATTTTGTGTACAGTGAAACCCAGTGTTGTGGACACCTCTGGGACTGCAAAAAGTGTCCACGATAGACAGGTGTTTTTAACAAGAAATTTGACCTTTCAGTCCTGGACATAATTGTCCACATTATATAGATGTCCGCATTATAGAGGTGTCCACAAGGACAGATTTTAGTGTATTTGCCCAATTTGGATAAATCAAACCACTACAACTTTGATTCATGGTTCACTGGATGCAACTATCCCATAAGTCTATCAATCTATCAATTGAAGTTTGAATGACACTTCAGTCTATAATAGTTTCAAGTTGTTAAAGATTAAAACTTGGTGTATTCACCAAATTTTCATAAATTAAAATGCTACAACTTTGGCTCATGTTTCATTGGATGGGGCTATGTGACAAACCTATCAATTCAAGTTGGAATGGCACCTCTATCTGTAATAGTTGTGAAGTGATTCCAGATTTAAATTGTGTGCATTTCCCTAATTTGCATGAATTAGAATGCTATAACTCTAGCTCATGTTTCATTGGATGCAAATATGTCAAAAACCTGCCAATTGAAGTGGAAATGGCACCTCTATCTGTAATAGTTTTGAAGTTATTCAAGTTTCAAATTTTGTGTATTCACCTAATGTGCATAGATAATATAAGAATGCTACAACTTTGGTTCATGTTCCATTGGATGAGACTCTGTCACAAGTCTGTAAATTGAAGTTTGATTGGCACCACTATTTATAATAGTTTAAGAGATATTCAACTTTTAAATGTTTCAAGTGCACCTGATCAGCATAATTTAAAATGCTACCGTTTTCGTTCACTGTCCATTAGATTGGCAGGTGTCATAAACCTATGTGTACTACTTAAGTTTTGTGTCTATCTGTAAAAGTTGGAAGTTATGGAGCTTTTAAAATTTAATTGCCCCAAATTTGCATAATTTTTAACATCATGACTGTTCCAAACAATATAATATGCACAACTACACCACGCGGTCTATCACCATGCCAAGTTTGATACTTTTTTGGAACAATAGTGTCCAAGAAAAGCTGACCACAAAATTCACATGGAAATAATAAAATAAAGAATATAGTATTTGAGGAAAAGCAAGCAGTCTGTGTTCACACACAGGCTTAACTATTAAGTATGCAGCTCAGAAGAAACATAATAGAGAAAAGAAAATAGACAGTTTAGAAGATGAGCTAAAGCAGTGTGAATCCATAATTAGTTCACTGAGCTATGAAGATGAGATCAGATATAAAAATACTAAAATTGAATTGGAAAAAGAGAGTGTGATATGAGAGGTGCTATTTTAAGAAGTAAAGTTTGATGGTATGAAGAAGGTAAAAACCTTCAAAGTATTTCCTTAATCTGGAAAAGAGAAACTATAATAACAAAATAACCAGTAAGCTGAATGTGGGTAATCAGATTGTTAATGGTCACAAACAAATATTACAGGAAGAAAGAGAGTTTTATAACAACTTATATACCTCTAATAAGAAGAATGATGATTTAAATATATCAGACATTGAATCTTTTTTAAACAATGCAGAAGTGTCAAAACTTTGAGAGACTGATATGCTAGCATGCAAATGAGGATTTAAGAAAACTGAATTTTAAATGCTCTGAAAAATTCACCTAATAACAAATCACAAGGTTCAGATGGTTATCCAGTAGAGTTTTATCAAGTTTTTTGGAACAAATATAAAAATTACTTGATAAATGCATTTAATGCTGCATATGATAAAGGATCATTATCTTTAACACAAAGACATGGAATCATTACTCTTTTATCTAAGAAAGAAAAAATTATTTTAGATCTCAAAAAAACTGGAGACCCATCTCCCTTTGAAATCAAGATTATAAGATTGCTGCAAAATGCATAGTTTTCTCTCTGAAAAAAAAAAGTTATTTCCAAACTTATTCACAATGATCAGACTGGTTTTGTAGAAAATAGATATATTGGGGAAAATATAAATAAAATAATAAATCTGATGGACTTCGTGGATGAATACTAGCATTATTGATATTAGTTGATTTTGAGAAAGCTTTTTATTGTTTAGAGTGGACTTTAAAATCAAGATTATAAGATTGCTGCAAAATGCATAGTTTTCTCTCTGAAAAAAATTGTAAGTGAAACACTATGGTTCAATTCATTTATTAAAACATTTTGTCATTTTGAAGTTTTTCACAAAAATATCAGCTGTCAACTAAATTTTTTAGTGTAAAGAAGTGTTAAATCTCAGTATTCCACAAAGGTGGAAAGCTAATTTTATAAATTCCATGCACGTATTGGCAAATGTAGACATGTCATCGAAAAGTGGGCAAAATTTTAGAAATTGGCACAGTGCCACATTTTGTATGCCCTGGTCTTTTACAAACTGCAGTGAAAAGCCAGCTGCCAGTAATGAGACAGTGGGGTATTGAGCTGAGATGTGAAATTCAAGAAGCAGAGTGGTACAGTGAAAACTCATTATAATGACACCATCTGTTTTCCTAAAAAAGTGTCAGATAACTGAATATGTCAGATAAATGATTCAAATAATAAAGAGAATTAACTTTTTCCCATGAAAATTTGTGTCATTATATTGAATATGTTGGATATCTGAGTGTTGTTATAATGAGGTTTCACTGTATTCCTTATTTAAAATTATTTATCAGGCAAAAATTTCCTCTGAAATCCGAAGTTTCCAATTCCGATTTCTCCATTGAATTATTTACACAAATGAAAAATTATATAGATGGAAAATTATGGAATCAAATAATTTGTATAGCACTGAAAAATTGTACTGTTCAGCTTGCACATTTTTTTTTTTTTTTTTTTTTGGAACAAAAGATTTGACAAGGATGAGTCCGTGAGAATAAGATTAGCTTGAGACTCACAAGAATGAGTCAGTGACATTAAGGTACGCTGGAGCCTTACAAGGATGAGTCAGTGAGATTAAGATAAGACAGAGACTTACAAGGATGAGTCAGTGAGATTAAGATTAGCTGGAGACTTACAAGGATGAGTCAGTGAGACTAAGATAAGCTGGAGACTTACAAGTGTGAAACGATTTGCAAGTGTACCAGTTTTTACTCAATCAATGAGAATATGGTCATCTGGAAGTCTAGTAGGGGAGAGCACTGAGTATTATTTTTCCAGTGTACACTAGTTCTTTCTAATATCCTGTATTATGATTTTCATTAGCTGTTTGAGCTAGGAGTGTTAATTAATCTGTCTAATTTACAGTGGGGTGTGAATTTTAGAGTACTTATATAAAGATTTAAATGTATGCATGGCTGCATTTTGTTTTCAGGAGACTGTGTTATGGTGCACTTCTGAGGCAAGAAGCTGCCACAGCAATCTTTTTCTGTTCCTTATTTCCCACATATTTCTCCGGTGTATGATTAAGCCCCAACAAAGTTTCTATAGTTTATTTCATGTTTAGAACGAGCGGGACTCGAACCTCCAACCTTTGGCACCAGTCGCCTAGCTGAAATGGGAAACACACATATCCACTCGACCAAATCTCCATCCCGAAAAAGAATGGTTCAATGGAGGTAGTTATGTTTATGAAAGATAGACATGTATGTAGAAATTTAAAACAACTTTGAAATTAGAATTGTTTGATCAATTGTGTTTGCAGTATCGCATCGGGCAACTGTACATGATTGCTAAACACAGCCAGGAACAGAGTGAGAGGGGGGAAGGTGTGGAGGTGGTGCGCAATGAGCCCTGTCAGCACCCGGAGCATGGTACAGGCCAGTATACAGAGAAGAGGATACACCTCAACAGGTAAGACATCAACAGCTGTTCCGCAATACACCTGAACAGGTAAGACATCAACAACCACTCCACAATACACCTCAACAGGTAAGACATCAACAACCACTCCACAATACACCTCAACAGGTAAGACATCAACAACCACTCCACAATACACCTCAACAGGTAAGACATCAACAACCACTCCACAATACACCTCAACAGGTAAGACATCAACAACCACTCCACAATACACCTCAACAGGTAAGACATCAACAACCACTCCACAATACACCTCAACAGGTAAGACATCAACAACCATTCCACAATACACCTCAACAGGTAAGACATCAACAACCACTCCACAATACACCTCAACAGGTAAGACATCAACAACCACTCCACAATACACCTCAACAGGTAAGACATCAACAACCACTCCACAATACACCTCAACAGGTAAGACATCAACAACCACTCCACAATACACCTCAACAGGTAAGACATCAACAACCACTCCACAATACACCTCAACAGGTAAGACATCAACATCTGTTCCACAATACACCTCAACAGGTAAGACATCAACAACCATTGCACAATACACCTCAACAGGTAAGACATCAACAACCATTCCACAATACACCTCAACAGGTAAGACATCAACAACCGTTCCACAATACACCTCAATAGGTGAAACATGAACTACCATTCCACAATACACCTCAGAAGGTGAGACATGAAGAACCATTCTACAATACACCTCAACAGGTAAGACATCAACAACTCTTCCACAAATACACTTCAACAGGTGACACATGAACAACCATTCCCCATTACAGGTGATACATGTTGACAGATAAAACATGAACAACCATTCCACTATACACCTCAACAGGTGAAACTGCCACTAAAATCTTTTCGCCCTAGGAAACAAACTTGCCCTTGGCATACTGAGGAAATTGAATCTCTGAAAAATTTGGGGGAGATAAATACAGAAACCAAGCCATTCTAAATGATAGACCGGAAGATTGGGCTGGATGGAGAAGATGCAAAAATAAAGTTACTTCCATTTGTAGGAAAGCTAAAACAGACTATTTTACAAACTGTATTGCAGAGACGAATGGAGACTCTAAAGCTCTTTGGAAGATTTTAAGATCTCTTCTTTCTAAGTGTAAATCGCAAGGTGTCCAAGCCCGTGATATAAACAATTCAACTGTGACTGACTTTTGTGAGATTGCCAATGGCTTTAACTTTTTTTTACAAATGGTGGTGGTAGGCGTACTCAATCTATTCCACATGCGAAGAAAGCAGCTTCTGAATATCTCAGCTCTTTCATACCCAGGACCAACATCAACTTTGTTTTCAGTGATGTTAGTGTTGATTAGGTTACCAAACTTCTTCTAGCACTACCTGAGAATAAAGCAACTGGTCTGGATAATTATCAAGCTAAGTTACTGAAGCTATCTGCATGTAGTATTGCACCCAGTTTAACAAACTTATTCAACTACTTAAATACTGGCCAATTTCTGGTTGAATGGAAGCGTGCTAAGGTATCAGCCATTTTTAGAAAGGGAGATAAACTTGACATAAGCAATTACCATCTCATATCGATCCTTCCGATAATCTCTAAAATTTTATAGAGAGAGTTGTCCACCAGCAACTGTATACTTATTTGACTGAACATGGATATTTGTGTAAAGACCAGTCTGGTTTTCACAAATACCATACAACTCAAACAAGTCTACACCGAATTACTGAATCCATATATAGTGCTCTTAACCAAAGTAAGGTGGTAGGCTTATTGGCATTGGACTTAAAAAGGCTTTTGACTGCGTGAATCACTCAATACTGTTACAAAAGCTTGATCACTATGGTGTTCGGGCTACCAGCCTAAAATGGTTTACGGACTATCTCAAGGACAGAAGCCAAATTTCATGTATCAGCAACACCTATTCAAAGGTAGATGGCATACACACCAGTGTGCCCCAAGGCTCAATATTGGGGCCATTGTTGCTTATACTCTATGTGAATGACCTGCCTGGTTGCCTACAAAAATGTGAAATGAATATGTACGCTGATGATACAGCCCTGTATTTTGCAGGCATGGATATTACTAATGTATCTTCAGCCGTCAACGAGGACACGGAAAATGTCTTTGATTGGCTGTGTGCGAATAAATTGAATTCACACATTGGAAAAACAAACTCAATCTTAGTATGCAATCATCAAAAACTAAGATATCTTGAGACCTCTCAATTAAATATCTCACTTAACTCTGACCCTATTGAACAAGTTGAACATCTAAAATACCTGGGCGTAGATATTGATTCATGGTGTAATTATGATATCAACATGTCAAACCTAGTAAAAAGACTAAACAAATCCATTTGGATTCTCAAACAGTGCGTAAAACATCTACCTTTGACTCTTTTTGAGTCCCAGGAAAACAGTATATGATAGTCTCATATTACCACATATTGATTAATGTTCAACGGTCTGGAGCTGTACCTCAAAGACTAACCTCGTACGGCTCCAAAACAGAGCTATGAGATTTATTCTCAGTGCTGCTCCCCGGACTCACATTGAAGACATGCTAGCCGAACTGAGCTGGATGAGCACCAACCAGAGAATTTTCTTTAATAACATGATATTAATGTGGCGTAATACTCAGGGCCGTGCTGCACCATACTTGACTGAACAACTGACTTTTGTCTCTAACATACACCACCATAACACAGTGAGTGGATCAAATCACAATATTTTGATTCCACATGGTCATGATTACTCACTTTTCAAAGGCAGAGCACTGCAATGGAACAATCTTCCTGGAACTTTAAGAAATTTAACTACTCGAAACTCTTTTTAAAAACAGCTTATCCAGACATGTGAAGGCAAACTGTGCCAAATTTTTAATCTCCCGGTGCAAATAGTCATGAGTTAACAGCTATGTAAGTTAATCTCTTCATTTGAATACTATTTTTTATCTGATATCTTGATTACCTTCATAAAACTTTTTATGTTTTGCAGTACATGTATTTTGTGTCGTATGACTATGTTATGGGCATAACGTAAAACAGCCTGTGCTGGTGTTATTTCCTGAATAAACCTTGTAAACCTTGAACAACCATTCTGCAATACACCTCAACAGGTAAATACATTTAAAGATATGTTTAAATCAACATAAGTGTGTGTTCAAGGATTCTTTCCACCATACTCATGCGTAATTATGAAAATAATTGTCTGTGTTTGTCCACCGAGGGAGAATAAATATGTAGGGAACACAACCTTTATCATGTTTATTCCTCAATTTGAAGATATCTGTAACTCCATTTAGAAATATCTGTAAATGGATTTAAACAAATCTTTAAATTATGTTTAAATATATCCCTAAATGGGCTTTATTTCAACATATGTTTAAATGGATTTTAAAATATCTTCAAATATTTAGACATGCTAGCAAATATTGGAGATACATTGTATCTTTAAATCATTTAAAGATATGTTTAAATGCAACTGATCTACAGATATCTCTAAATCATTTTCATATATCTCAATCTATTTGAAGATATCGCTAGATGATTAGAGATGTGCCTGAATACCGAATAAAAAAACAGCATTCCATAATATAATTTCAAGATATGTTTATTATGCCCCCCTTTGAAGGTGGGGCATATAGCGTTGCACATGTCGGTCGGTCTGTCGGTCGGTTGACTATGGTTTCCGCACAATAACTCAAGAAGTTTTTGAGCTAGGACTTTGATACTGTGTAAGTGTATCATTCTAGTCAAAAGCTAGGCGAGGTTTGAAGATGGGTGACTTTGACCTAATTTCCAAGGTCACAGTGGTACCTGAGTTAAATTTGGTTTCTGCACAATAACTGAAGAGGTTTTTAAGCTAGGACTTTTATATTGCACAGGATAATAGTCCATATTTGGGGCTAGGCGAAGTTCGAAGATGGATGACCTTGACCTCTTTTTAAAGGTCACAGAGCCACTTTAATGAATATGGTTACATGCTTTCTGCATGATAACTTATACCTTGGAGCTAGAACTTTTATATTGCACAGCTTTATGGTTCTCTGTAAGGGCTAGGTTGATTTTGAAGATGGGTGACCTTGACCCAGTTTTCAGGGTCACAGAGAGATTTTAGTGAGACTGTGGTTCCCGCACAATAACTCAAGAACTTTTTGAGCTAGGACTTTGATACTGTACAGGTGTATCATTCTGATCAAAAGCTAGGCAAAGTGTGAAGATGGGTGACCTTGACCTAATTTGCAAGGTCACAGTGGTACCTGAATTAACTTTGGTTTCTGCACAATAACTGAAGAGGTTTTTAAGCTAGGACTTTTATATTGCACAGGATAATAGTCCATATTTGTAGCTAGGCGAAGTTCGAAGATGGATGACCTTGACTTCATTTTAAAGGTCACAGAGCCACTATACTGAATATGGGTTGGTACCTGAGTTAACTTTGGTTTCCACATG
The DNA here is from genome assembly GCA_964020975.1 of Hermodice carunculata. NCBI lineage: Eukaryota > Metazoa > Annelida > Polychaeta > Eunicida > Amphinomidae > Hermodice > Hermodice carunculata. The sequence goes on from OZ026613.1 coordinate 102,275,853, forward strand.
ATAACTGAAGAGGTTTTCAAACTAGGACTTATATTCCACTGGATAATTATCCGTATTCAGGTCTAGGTCAAGTTTGAAGATGGGTGACCTTAACCTAATTTCAAAGGTCACAGAGCCATTTGGTTGAATACTGTTTCTGCATGATAACTTGCATTTTAGAGGTAGCACTTTTATATTGCACAGCTTTATGGTTGCCTATAAGGGCTAGGCTGAGTTTGTAGATGGGTGACCTTGACCCAGTTTTGAGGGTCACACACAGACAATAGACTTCCTTTTTTTTGCACAATAACTGAAGAAGTTCAAGTGAAAATGAGTGACCTGGCCATAATTTCCAAGGTCATAAAGCCACTTTGCTGAATATGGTTTCTAAATGATGACTAATTTTTCGGCTATTACTTTTATATTGCCCAGGTTTTTAGTCGTTTTTTAAGGGCTAGGTTAAAGTATAAAGATATGTGACATTGATGTATGATCAACCTTCACTAATTTTATAAGGTCACAAGTGCCCCTTCTACCACTATCAATAGGGTAGAGAGGGCAAGGGTAATGAGGGAGGGGGGCATCTATGTTTTACAAACATATCTTGTTATACATGTATCAATAAATGAGTAAACACCAGACTGCAAGATGGAACAGGGTCTAATAACTGCAAATAAATTTTATTTGAATCTAGATTACAGATGGGAATATCAAAGTAGTGACAAGTTGTTGGTCAGGTGATGCAAGAGGCCAACCTCCCTTAGGAGACCACCTGCTTTAAGTGAGCACTTCTAGGATGATACTAGGACTAGGAGCAGTGTTTCAATTTGGAATTTCTCAGGGGGTCACAAGAAGGGAAAATCTGGGGAGAAGACTAGATTTCACCAATTTTACATGTAAATAAACAAGATTTCTGACCCTTTAGAATTTTCTCACTGTCCAACAATAAGTTTACAGCAGGGCTAAGTAATATTTGAAGACCAAAGACAAAGGCACAAAAATCTTTGTTGCACAGGAAGTGTAGATTTTCATCATGTTTTCATCAGAAAAATGCTGAATTATAGCCTTGTTATGACACTTGTGTGATATACGCAGTGACCTATGCTGGATACAGATACCATAATACAATGATTACACTTTGTACGTGCCAAAATCTCGAGAAAATTTTCAAGGTTAACAATGTGACAGCCTATAAATACCACTGTTTGGTTTACATTGCTGCACTTATAACTGTCTGTGGCTTATTTCAATGGATTTGTATGGCTGGATGACCAATGATCTCTTGGGTCAATTGTTTTACCACCTGAGGGCCAAAAAAATTCAGAAGAAAGGTGAACATCTCCTGTCAGAGAAAGCACTAGCACTCCTTAATAAAATAGTAAAGAAGCAAGGATGTACAAAGAGTTTCCCTGTAAATATGTACAGAATTGTGTCAACAGGAAATTTAGAAAAAAAAAGAAAACGGACAAAAACATAAAAAATAACCAAACAGCACACACACACATAAGTTTTGGGTGGTAATAGTTACGAATTGTAATAACATAGAATGGGTTAAACGGCAAAACATACACATTTTGCCTAAAGGAAGTCTGGTTCACACAACAAACGAAAAAGAGGGCTTTTAGTACTATTGAATGGTTTAGGGTCAAAGTGATTGAGACAAATGGGTGGCACAAAGGTGCTCAGACACTCCTTCATGTGTACATTGCATAAATTCTATATCCATGGTATTTTATCTGATTGTAGAACACTTGCCACTGAGCACAAAAAGCGTGAAGTCATGATGTCAGTTCAATATTTATATGCTTCCAAACAACCTCAGCTGTGTCACATGATATATATACAGTCAACAAATGAACATAAAATGAAAGAAAATAATGGAGAGAAAAACTTGCTCAAGGAGAATGTTTTTTTTTTTTTAACAAATACTGCAAGTTGATGCATGTTGTCTGATGGCATTTTTTGTTTGTTTTATGCAGTAGGACCTTGAAAATGAAACACAAAGTCTCGGCAAATATCTCAGAGGTATACATTGTAGCTTTGGTGGGGCTTTAAGGACAGGTAAGACACCAAAAACCTTTGCATGGCCAATTTTGAGATTTTAACGGTTTTGATATCCTTTCTATGAGTTGTCATAATTTCAAGCTTTAACTAAAGTAGAAATATCAGAAAAACTCAAAAAACACACAGGCATGTGGACATCAGAACGTCCATGTGTCATTTTTTTGGTTTCCAGCCGTCAATCACACTTAACAGTCTGTTACGTGGCTACAGGTAGCAACGGGCCATGGCAAAAGGAGAGTGGTATCACAGTGGCACCGCGAAATCTGGTGGCATGTCGAAAGTATGTTTGTGGGCAGGGAAAAGATGCAAACAAGCTAACATATCATAGCCTTAGTGGTTTTACTTGATAGTTATCTTGCTTGTTTTGTGTTCTAATGAAGGTTGACTTTAAATCTTCAGGAGGAGCGGGAATCGCCAGACAATGTCCCTTCAAAGGCCTTGCCGTGATGGATTATCCCAAGACCGGCGGGGGAAAAAAATGGGCACTTTAATCAACAGTACCTACGTACATAACAATATTTCATTGGAACCCGGGAATGAGGAAATAAAAGTACAAATAAACAGATCGAAATAAGCATAAACGTGAATAGAAGAGAAAACACAAAATAAAGCGATACAACACTCAGATTGAAAAAAGAAATAAAACTCATTGAGAAAATAACTACAAAACTAGAAAAGATGATTTGCTGCATAGCAAATCAGTGTGTGTGTCTTCAAAGCGTATTGGTATGGCAATGTACAACTATTCCATAACACAGGAGTAAAAGTTGGAATGGCATCTCTATCTATTACAGCTTTGAAGTTATTTAAGATTTAAAATTTCTAATGGTGCTATTTAGCATAATTCAAATTGCTACAACTTTGTTTTTAGATTCATTACATGCACAATGGTCAGGAACCCCCTAGTAGAAGTTAAACTGACATGAACATGAACCAAATCGGATGAAAATTTACCAAGTTATGGCAAGATCAAACTTTCAAAGTGCCAAATGACCTTGACCTTTGCCCTTTCGAGGTCACGTGTTCTTATAAAAATGTGCAGTGTTGCAATACCTACAATTTGAGTCTAACATGATTAGAATTGGATGGAAAATAGCCAAGTTGTGACTGGATGAAACTTTCAAAGGTTCAAATGACCTTGACCTTTGACCATTAGAGGTCACACATAAATTTCAAAATATGCAGGGTTACAATAGCTACAATATGAGCCCAACATGATCAAAATTAGATGAAAATTGACCAAGTTATGGCTAGAAGAAGGCCACCAAGGAAAGTGGCCTTTGACCTTGAAATGACCTTTGACCTTGAGATGACCTCTACCTGAAATGAACCTTGACCTCAAAAATGACATTTTGGCTAAAAATTGAACTTTGACCTTGATGTGACCTTTGACCTTGACATGACCTTGACATTTGAGATGACCTTTACCTTGCTATGATTGAACTCCTATACACTCGGGACCACATCTACTATAGTATACAAGATATTGAAGATTTAAAACTTTAATTAGCCTTCATTTGCATAATTTTCAAAAGCATGACCTCTCATTATAAAAAGGCCAGACTTTATCCATAGAAGTATAATTGTGCAAAGTTTGGAGTTTCTACATGTAATACTTTTCAAATGAAATGTCGGACAAATTTGCCGGTAAAGAAAGAAAGAAAGAAAGAAAGAAAGAAAGAAGAAAGAAAGAAATAAAGAATTCCTAGAAAAACAGAAAAGTGTGCGTTGACACACACACTTTAATAATGACAAGCTAACTCAGTAAAGTGTGCAGACAAGTCTTAACAAGCTAACTACATGAAGTATGCAGATAGGAGAAAATACAATAAAACACTATCCCTAAAAACGTGATGAAGAGGTAGGGGGCGGAAGACTAAACCTGCCATGCATCCACTGACCAGGAGCGGCTGTAGGCCGCCCCACCGAAGCAAGGCAACACAACTTTCGTTGCCAGGCTAGAGGTCACGGGGCCCGGAGGCCGCCTCCATGACGTCACTCTTTGAAACCAGATTGTCGCTGTTGCCATTTTACAGATTGCTGAATAATGTGTTCCATACTTCAGAGGCTCTTTTATTCATGTGATTGGCCAAGAATTGATTGACAACCTCACCAAATGCTAAGGGGTGATGTTTACTACGTTTTGTACAAATAGCAGCTGTACTTGAGCAAATGGTATTGTTTCAGAGGCAAATGATCAACATCAAAGGCCTATGAAGCTTGTTTTCTCGGAAAGAATAATAAGATGAGAACCCCACATAAGAATGGTTATTCCAAGAAAATGGCTGAGCGAAATGTAATCCTGGTAACAGATTTTGATTCTGTAATGTCTGAACTGCAAAAATGATTCAGTGATTTTCAAAATTTTGCTTCGTTCTTTTTCTATGAAATGAAGAAAATGAACATCCTGAAAATCAAAGGGAAAATTGAAACATCAAACTTCGAGGATGGATAACAGAAAAACTAAACCAAACATAAAAAATTGCAGGATCGCTTTTTGTTGCCAATATGTCAGGATTAAGATGCAAGTGTAATTATGATTTTATCACAAATAATTAGTGACTTATATCGACATTTATGGGGAGGCTGCTTTGCGGTCAACTTTCAATTGTTTATTCAACAATTAACATCACAGACACCCAAATATATGGGACATGTAAATTCTTTGGAGTATGATAATACAGACATATATGATTTGTTATCCTAACGCAAATACATTTTGAGCTAGGATTGACTAAAGTGGGATTTGCTTTTGGTGTCTTACATGTCCTTAAAGATGTTGAAGTAACAAAAACATCAAATTCAGATGTAAAAAGTGCCTGCTATTGAACACCCTACACCTTTAAAAACTTACTACGACAGTAAAACCTCATTATAATGACTCTCAGATATCTGACATATTCATTATAATGACACAAGTTTTCAATGACAAAAGTTCATTTTCTTTGTTATTTGGTTTATTTATGTGACATATTTAGTTATCCGACACATTTCTAAGGGAACAAATGGTGTCATTACAATGAGTTTTCACTGTACATGTAGTTATTTATGTACACCCTGCTACACTGATTGAAAGTTGGTGAGTTGTTTTTGCATTGCCTGACCTATCATGCTGTGTCTCCAGAATGACTTGCCTGGCAAGTCCCAACTTCACACCTGGTACAATGCTACTTAACCCTTTCCAACCCAAATCCCGCAAAAGTGCCTGAATGCAAATTTTTCTTCTGCACTGTAGTTAAGAGAAGTCATTTTTGCTGAAAGTTGAAGATAATATCTATCATGATGTCATAGCTAGATCAATAGCTTGATTCTTCACAGGTTGGGTGCGATGGACCCACCTAAACAGTGCACCAAGGAAGGCTATTGGCCTGTTCATACCAAGTTGTACCACACTTTTCTGGACTGTAATTAATTATGCATTCCATTGTTGGCCTGATTGTCCAATCAGCAAGTGGCCGAGTCTGGCTCATGCCTTCACGTTTACAACGGATGCCATGGCTAATGCTAGTGATTACAGCATGGATCGAGCTGAACAGTGCAAATCTTTTACCCAAAATGTCACATCAGTGGTGAAACGTGCACATTTTTAGTTTTGTGACAGGTTGACTTTTCATTAAATCCAAGCACATCCTCGCTTTTATTTTCTGATCTTTCCGCAGGTAATCTGGCCTTGCGCTTCCCGAAGTGAACCGAATAAACTGAGTCCTGTGAACTGGTCTATTGACTTTTAATAGTTTTATTCTGATCAGGAAAGGGTTTAATCAAAGCTCTTTTTTGTGAGAAATTTGAACGTAGTGAAGCCTGCCATGAAAGACCACCCATAAGGGCATCAAATAATTGTTTTCAGAACAGGTGGGCTTTTATAGGAGGTACATGTCTAGATATTACATGAAATGTGCTATGTAGGGTTGCTATGCAAGGTGTCCTAAAAATGTAATGTGTGAAGAAAGGCACAATTAAATTGCCTGATAATTCCAGTCAAGTGACATGGACCAGTGGAGGAGTTCAGTTGTTGTGGTAGAAGACAATTTTTTTCATCTTTTTTGGAGTCTGTGTGTGTGTGTGATGTCTTTGTCCAGTGAATGAATTTGTTTCACTCACTGCTGCCAGTCAGTGCTGGTCAACAATAGACATTTTGCAATAAAGAGAAGATTGAAGCAGCAGTGAATGTGTCACACCTGGTGGTGTTGTGGGTAGCAGGCTGTAGAATTCTAGGTTCACCCTTGCCTACCTACAGATTTTTTTTTTCATTAAAAAGTGTACACAAAAATTGTCCAAGATCCACTTTAAAGTGCCAAAGTCACTGGCATTTCAAATATGTTGGGTGGATATATTAAGCTGTTGACTAAGACTACTTTGTACTTCAGACTAGGCTTGCTGGCATTTGAATGAAAGGTATCTTCATGAGAAATTTGAATCTTTTAATGGTTATATGTTTAATGGTAATGTGAAAACAACTATAGCAGTGATTAGCACTTCAGACTAGGCAAGCTATGTGAAAAATTAACTCTGCCCAACACAAAAAATTGGTCTGAGAGGAGTGTAATATCTGTGATCAGGTGTATGAAACTATACTGAATTTAAGTTAGTAGCTTATTCAGTTTGTGAGTGGACTTTAGGATCACTGCAGGTTGATCTTAGGTTGTCATTATCTTTGCAGATTTTAGTGGTCTTTAATCACCAAAGACTTATGGCTGGAAGCACAGCAAATGTACTTCCAAAAATGGCCACCTGGGGGTCAAGTGTTAACTTTAACCATTTCCCGTTGAATTAAGATTGAGTTTAAGAATGAAGACATTTCTTTGATGAAGGTTGGGCACAAACCCATGCCTAGTAAAGCTGTTGACCTGGGGCATGACATCTTATAGATCTTATCAATAATTTTCATTACAATTATTTTCATGACTGCAGAATCAGTCAAAAAACACAGATGCAGACATTTGACCACCAGCCACTTGTGACCTCCCATGTACTACAAGTGAGTGTTCTACACAACTGCTATTTACCATTCAAATGTAATCTACCTCCCAACAGTGTCTGAGTACTATCTTGTTAGCTTTGCTGGTGGCATGTTGTGCTAACACAAAGAACTCTTCGGATCATGAATAGCTTTGTCACTGGTAGAGCCATTTATGACATATTTTCTGATTCACGAGTGAGAAGCACATTATACAAAAACAATTGTCCACTTAGGTACATGGAAAGATGAGAGTTTTCTGCCATGGAAGAGTAATCTTAAAAATATAGGAAAATATTTTATCTTTAAAAAATAATTAGATGAAGGCAGAGGATGCTTGTTTTGGGACATATTGCATACTTAAGATGAAGGGGGAATATATTTTTAGATGTATACATATTTTTTATGGAAAAATGTGCATCTTGGTTGCAAGGTTCGGAGAAATGTATGAGTATCAGAAGAGATAAGAAAGAGCTCAGTCTTCATGATGTTATCTTTTCTCTGCATTCTGACAAGTTCTTGGTAGATTCCACTAAGCATGGAGTGAGGCATCTTCCACTGGGGCTATTTTGAGCAACTCTTTAAACAGTGAAACCTCATTATAAGGACATGTATAATTGGATATCCAACATATCACTTTATGACACAAGTTTTGATGGAACTGAAGTCAAATTCCTTTTCTCATTGATTAATTTTATGTGATATTTTCAGACATCTGACAAATTTTGCAAGAAGAGATAATGTCATTGTAATGAGGTGTCCTTGTAGTGAGGTGTTGTTGCAATGAGGTGTCCCTGTAGCGAGGTGTCCTTGTAGTGAGGTGTTATTGTAATGAGGTGTCTTTGTAGTGAGTTGTCATTCTTGTGAGGTGTCATTATAATGAGGTGTCATTGTAATGAGGTGTCATTGCAATGAGGTGTCATTGTAGTGAGGTGTGATTGTAGTGAGGTGTCATTGAGTAACATGTGGAGCTTTATGTGGGAAGAATTCCAGATTTTGGCCAATGAACACCCAGAACTTCTTTGAAACTATTTAATCATCTCAGTGATCTTTCCCAATTCATCACACCTTTTGTTTTTATAAATTAGTCTCTCTCTCTCTCTCTCTCTCTCTCTCTCTCTCTCTCTCTCTCTCTCTCTCTCTCTCTCTCTCTCTCTCTCTCTCTCTCTCTCTCTCTCTCTCTCTCTCTCTCTCTCTCTCTCTCTCTCTCTCTCTCTCTCTCTCTCTCTCTCTCTCTCTCTCTCTCTCTCAAAATGCGATTCTAGGACGTTTCGTCGAAATCAACATCGTCGGAGGCCAACTTTGCCGAAAAGAAAACTGGTTGAAAAGTAATCTCGTCACTACACAAGTTCGTCGACATTCATCTTCATCGCAATGTAACATCGGCGAAATCAACTTGGTCGAAAATCAGAATGGTCGAAGTGTCATTTGGTCAAAAAGTAACTTCGTTGTGAGGCCATTTTGCTAGAAATCGGAGTGAAGCGGGTGCCAGGTGATTGTTGATGGTGGCCATATTATGATCATGTGACTGAACACAACCTGGGGGAGTTTGAGTTACATCATCACCGACCGATGATACCCTGCCTTTACAAGCGCGATCGTCGCATCGCCATGCTACCTTGCCTTTGTAGATCTTATCCACTGTGTATGTGTACCCCTCATAAGCCAACTTTTTACACCCTTGTTGAGTCAAAAATATGTCTAAACTCTCACCAAATTCAGCCATGCTGACTGGTCAACGGTAGAGATCAGACTGAGAGACCCGGGAAAAAGACACGGAAAACAGATCATGTATGCAGACAAACTTTATACACAGTTTGATATCAACCCATTGTAACCCCCACGGTCGCACACGCGACCAGTTGTCTTTTCGGTCAAACTGACAAGCAACGAGATGAACTTGCGCCGAAGTTAATAGCGACCAGTTTGACCAGACGGCCAGACTGATTTCGACATATTGTCATCACGACCGTTTAGACAGTCGGCAATTTTAACCCCCGACGAAGTGAATATTCGGCGAAGGTGATTTCGACGAATTGTCCGATAACCTCAAAATGCCTGGTACATTTTTGGCCCATTGGGCCTTTTTGACCCTCACCTCCCTTCCCTCAAAGTCATTGGTGCTAGCTATCATATCTCCTGACCCTACACACACACACAATCAGACATGTATGCATGTCATACCTGTGTAGGGACTGATCATGGCTTTCAACATTTTTAGCCAAAATAGGAAATAAAAGCCATATTTAAGATTTTACTGTGCCTCTTTCATTCATTTAAAAATATTTTAGCCATTCTGATGTTTTTTTTTCTTGCCAAATTTCAGAAATGTTTGTCTTTGGCTCTAGTATTAGTGTTATCTGACTGTGAGTAGTTGGAGTAGTCTTAAGTACTGATACTTCCCTTAAAGTATATACAATTGTATCTTAATGTATCAAATAACAGTACAATGACAGTATCAAAATGCCAAGATTATTATTATTATTCTTAAGAGATTTTGTCGAGTGAAATAATGGCTATCAGCTCATTTTGACAGTCTCATAAAGTTGTAAATATGTTTTTGTGTAATCTTTACTTTTTAGCCCATGTTTTGTGTAACTTGGGGATTAAAATGAGAGAATGAATTGCATATATATTCTATATTTGTTAACACATTGTAGACAAACAGTTTTGTGGCCATATAATGTTTTACATATCCATTGGCTCAATGAATATATGTAGGTGAGAGTTTGATCAAGGAGAAGTGGAAGAGAATTAGATGGTGTGCATTGTATTTAGGCATGTTACTGTTAGATAACAATGATGCAAGAGCCAACTGGTCCAGGTGCACTGAGCCCCTCCTCAACACTTTACCTCCCCCCCCCCCCCTTGGCTGGCTGCTGGCACTGTATTGTGAAATGACATTTCACTCCCAACAAGAGTTGCATAGAGTTCTGTGTGTTGCTCTCGGTCTCCCACATGTGTCCATGAGATCCCACAGATGTTCTATCACTAGGAGAGCCAAAACGCTAAAAATGGGCCTCTCTCAGCGCTTTTTGCTGAGAAAAATGCTGACGAAATTTGGACAGAAATCCTTTCCTCAGCAATTTTTGCCAAGAAACGCCGAGGTCTGCTGCAGCGCTACTCTTCCCTCGGCATTTCTCAGCAATCATTTATCTTGTACAATGAATAAATGGTGTCTGTCTTGTTTTGCATTACCATAAAAAATGCCTACCAATTCTTCTCATGTATACCTTCTTCGTAGAACATGAGAATGTTGGAAAATGCCAAGAAATTCAAGTCTCCAATCCATACCAATGCATTTCTCAGCAAAAGTGCCGAGGAACGCCAAGATGCTTTTCACTCTAGCCATTACCTCGGCATGTCAGAGAAAAGCGGAGCTAAGGAGTAGGGTGAAAGGTACCTTGGCTTTTCTCAGCAATTTTTATATAGAATATATGAAGTTCATGAAAGTCATTTTCCACATTAATGTGAGTCTGGATGCAAGGATGATGACAGTGGAGGTGGGTGTTAACATGGAGCAGGTCAGTCACTGCTAAATGTTTGTGACCTTATTGAGTAATAAAATGTTACATGGCGAAGTATTTGGGATCGAGTTGGTGACACGAGTTCGGACATTTTTTGGTGAAAACTGAAAAATGTACCAACGAGTGTCACCAATGCGATCGCAAATGCAAGCCAAGCAATATTCTTTTTCTCACATACCTTTCAAATTAATTTTACAGTAGAAAAAAACTCTGAAGCAAGAAGTTTCCAACTTAGGATGCTTTTTGTTTAGGCCAATCACCGTAAACATACAGAGACACAAGCTGTGGTCCCGAAATTAGTATGGAACTTTGTCCAGCTACAAAGCACATGTTTATTACGATACAAATTACAATCTACTGGCTGTCAGTGTCACTGTCAGACTCAATAATGGGTTTACAAATATGTCACAGCAGAGGAACAGCAGGGTCATTGTAATTGTTTATGTAGGCTTCGACATTTGTGATGGTGCAATCACGAAACATGCCATTTCCTGTGTTTGCTGGTAGAATGCTGGACTGAACCTTAGGAAGCAGTGTCAATGATGGTCTATAGATGGCCCAGGTAGGCCTACTGGTACTGCTGATGTTGACGGCAGGTTATCGCACTTCTGGAAAAGCAGAAGCTGGCACTGGTGGAGAGCGGACTGGGCACAATATTTGATGGCCTGCCAGCGAGGATGTGAGAAATATTCTGCAGGGTGTTGCTCAATGGATGTTTCACTGTAATTATTAACTGCAGCACCAAGCCATTTCGTTTGTTGGCCAACAATTTTTTCTGCTACTTACAGTTTTTTTATGAGTGGAATTCCACAGTAGTCATATGGCTGCTATAGTTTTACTATTGAAAGTAGTCCCTCAAATGCAATTTTATTGGATGGTCTTTATACCATGTCACAATGAAATTCTAAAGTGCTAACCAATCGGATTTCGTAAGAACCTTGTCCTCAACTAGTTGATTACAAGTTTTTGTTCTTCACCGGTAATTTCTGTATCTATAATTAGGTATGTGAGAAAAGTATGTCAATATGGTGTTCCATTTGGGCGATTTGCTCTGAAAAAGAAGTAGAAGTAAGGGTGGCCAGTTCAGCTTCCACCAGGGTGTCCAGTCAGGAGGGGTCAGGACAACTGGAGTGTCGTGACTGATACACTTGTTGCTTATGTATATTTTCCTCTTAATTGTCACTAGTCTGCAGTTATTACATACTGTAGTTCTAAAAATGTTCGTGCTCGATTTAATTTCACGCTTTTCACACTACGGCCCAAAAAGTGAAATTAAAATGCGCTAAAATAAGTTGCATTGTATTTAATTTCACACTTTTCACACTACCGCCCAAAGAGCGAAATTAAAATGCGCGAAAATAAGTTGCATTGTATTTCACTACATTGTATGGCATTGGATTGCGCAAAAATTCTGTAATTTAAGAAAAATTGAATTTACATGAAATTAAACATGCACAAAAATTTCTAGAACTACAGTAGGTGTATTGCATGAAAAAGTTCCCTTTGTTTCTTAATGATGTTTTGTTTGATCACATCCATTTTGGCTACATTTAACTTAGGAAAACACAAAGGATGGCTTTGTCACTATCTTTTATCATCTCAAAATTATTTTTCATTTTTCTTTATTTTTTAATTCTTAACTTGCCAGCAGCTTCCCAAGTTATCAATTTTCAAGCAGTTTTGGCCATATGGAAGGGGTCAAACCTGATGGGTTTGATAGTTTGTCCTGCATGTTTTCATTTCAAATGAAGAGAAAAGACCTCTCCTGTCAAATATGTGTCACAGGCAGGACCAGTGAACCTTGTGGTTTCCCAGCTGTGAATCCATAGGTGATGTCAGAATCTGAGGGCCCAGCCATGGCAAATGACTTTTGAACATATGTTTTTGTCAAACCTCAACTTATGGCAGTCAGACTGTGTAGATGACCTTCTCAGTCTTTCAGATTTAGGCCTAATGGAAAAGTGGCAGGTAACTTGTCATTAAATGAGTTTTTTTGTGGCAAGACATATTTGGCTCAGTTTACAAATAGACATCCCTTTGATGGTACATGTACTCAATTAAAAGAAGAAAGTTTGAGTGTAAACATACCTGCCATACTGCTGAAGCCCCCCAAAAATTTGGTAAACATTTTTTGTCAATTAGATAAAAAAAAAGAGTTAGTTTGGCAGGTCCATGTAGTCTGAGAACTCACCTGATTTGATCCATCGCATTGTGTTGTGATAATTAAGCCTTTGCAAGGGCTTCTGGCAACAGACCTAAAGCACCAGCCGAACCACAAGTAAGCAGATACAGATGGATGGGCATACGTGACTGGTGATGATGAAGCAGCTGGCACTGCGGTGTATAGCCTCACCTTGCTTTGTAAATCAGAAAAGAGGACTCTATGCAAAGGGTTAATGGTTGTGGACATGGTTGCATAGTTACAGTGGAAACTATACAGTAAAGCTCCTATTAAACACCAGTTGCATGAAAATCTGCTGATGTGAATACATTGGATTGGTCCAGATTTATGGCAACACATACATGTATTTTAATTTACATCAATTGAATTCTCACCATAACAGAAGTCAAAGAGTTAACATGGGCCAGAAAGAAGTGTTAGACTGAGGTAGTCATGGCCTGTAATGTCGCCATGTAGTTGAGCTTCTTTGCTTCTTTTTCGTTCTCTATCTTGAATTTCCCTCTTTAACGTGCAAAAAAGGATTTAAATACAAATGCACTATGTGATGCTTCGTAATGTCAAGAGAGCAACAGTGTCATTTAAAGTAGGTAGTGTCCCAGTTCACTCTCAAGAAAAGGGTCAACGCCATCCTAGGATGCTGTGCATGTCAATGCTTTCTCCATTCAATGAAAATCCATGACAGCTGTCACATTTTCAGTGCAAGTCTGAAAAAAAAATTAGTAAATGACTCTCTGAGAGTCTGAAAATGTTGCTTTCAAATGAGAAAGAGGAGTCTTGAGTCATGGTAGATGTCAAGCTCAGACGCTGTACTTGTTAAGGTTGTGGAATGCACATTGTAGCAGCCGTGAACAATGAAGCCAGTTTTGTGTGTAGGCAGCAGAAGTAATTCTTGTTGATCTGCTAAGAGCTCTTGTCAGAGCTGGCTGCAGTCTAGCCATCAGCTATAGTGGATTTGCAAGGCTTTACCCCTGTCTCCTAGTTCTCTCTTCATCACTGTTGGCAAATAACAGTGAGGATGCATCAGTTGGTTCCTACGTTATGGTACTGACACTTCATGGGATTCTTGAATTGTTTTTCTTTTCATGATTAATTTCTCTTTACATTGCATGCATTGTCATCCCATTTACCAGTGATTAGAATTGTTTGGTTTCCTTGGTTATTGTGGCAAAAACAACACCAAGTGGACATTATTATTCATGACTCAGGAATCATATTGAATGATTGAAGGTCATATTTTTATATCCAAATACATTATGATCAGTGGACTCTGACAGCAATATATTTGACACTTATAAGTCTCTTTTTGTTGGAAGATTCTATCATATCTCTTGTGCCGACATGTCCTACATGAATGGATATGAGAGGCTTTTTAATAAAGTTGACTCCTGTGCCATTGGCAAATTTCAGCCTTCTTTATACTTTCACAACCACCAAGATGCAGACAGACACTAAATCGTATACACACACATTTGTCAGTCGGCAGTTTTTTAGTTATCCCTATCTATGGGCTGTACTTTGGCTTCAGATTCATGGGCATGCATATATACACAAAACTACACTATCCTACAAAGCATAAACACAACACAAGCTTGTGTGGGATATGGAGTCCTTTTTAATTATTTGAATTATTTACATTGAATAAAAGCATCATTTTCCATAAGTATTTACACTATATAACCATCAGTTTTATTCAGATACAAGTAAACATTTCAATACATTGGTTGACATGGCCATGAAGATATGGGCCAAACTGTGGCAATATTTACATTGCATGGCACCATCAATTTTTAAGGGTCCACCCCATAGGGGGGACCCTTTCTGTTTATGGGTTGTCTATCTGTCCATCCCTCTGTCCGCCCGGATGCCCATCGGGATGTGCACATTCTCGTTATCTACAGAATACCTCCATGTATTTTGCTCAAATTTGGCAACATGATTACCTTACCTGTCAAGATGAACTGATTAGATTTTGGTGTCACCGTGACCTAATTTGAGCAAATGGCAGCCTAATTACATGCTCATTAGGGCTTGTTACTGCAATATATCTCCACAATGCTCCAATGTATTTTCCTCAAATTTGGCTGGATGCTTATCTGGCATGCCAAGATGAACTGATTAGATTTTGGTGTCACCATGACCTAATTTGAGCAAATGGTGGGCCCTTCAATCAACGCTTGCGTTGAAGGTATGTCAAGTTATCAGATATGATTAAACATTTCAATACACAGTGCATATAAAGCCATCAATCAATCCGTATTCCTTTGCACCAAAAAAAAACTTGATATGTTAGGCTTGTGTACAAAATAATCTGCCAACTGTACCCAGAAAAATCGTAAGGAACTTACAATGAAATACAATTCATAATTACACAAGAATACTGGCTGGAAAGAAAGAGGAGGTGGGAAATGCAAATATTAATTGGTAAGGAATACAAACTCAATGGGTATTCACAAAGTGCAAGTGCCAAAAGGCTAGATATCTTACTGCGTGAAACAACTGAAACTCTAATCTCTGCTGATAAATCTAACAGAACAACTGTTAAAATTCTGCTGATAAACTTCGTAGGTCTTAACCTTGGGAAGATGAGCATATGAACCTGAATCTGTGCGCTTTATACCCAGTCCCCCTCCATCACTGCTGATTGGTCTGACAGATATATGACCAGGGAACATGCACATGCACCTGTTATGTAATTCTTCTTTCAGAAGATGGAAGATAGAACTTAAAATGCCTATGTGGCCATAAAAAATGAAAACAATTAAGGAACTTAATTGCTTGCTTATGGCCTGTACTTTGGCTTTGGGTTCATAGGCATGCATATATACACCAAACTACATGATCCTACAAAGCATAAATACAATGCAAGCTTGTGTAGGAGATGGTCCTTTTTAAACAATTAAGGAACTTAATTGCCTGTATAACTTTCAGGACTTATCAAGTGTATGAAAATCTAGGTCAAGTTTGATATTGGTGGCACCACCTGGAGTATTATGTAATATATGGGCTGAGACATGAAAATATTCAGAATGCTATTTCTCAAAGAGTTTTTAATGAATCATCACAAAACTTAGCAAGAATGTCAATCAGGCTAAAAGACAAAAACACATTGAAATTTAGTGGTGCCACCTGCAGTAATATGAAGATGTTCATGAATCAAAATGTGTTGATAACAGAACAAAATCAGTGTGTTGAGACAGAATAAGGCTTATGGCTGGCAAATGGACTAGATATGTACATGTGCCATATGTAGAAGTTTTATATTGCATAATATGGATGACTTTGGGCTACTTTCTCAAGGTCACAGGGGGAATATATTTTGGGAAATGATTTTTTGTTATGGTCATTACATCTGAACTTGTGCACATGTATCAATATACCATTACACAGGAATATTAAATACAGACAAAAGGGTATGATGTCTGCAGTCACGGTGGTGTCACTGGTGACATTTGATTGAAGTAGCATCGTAGGTATTAAAAGTACATTAAATTCATTATTTTGATCATAAATTGAGATGGAACTTTGATGATTTACAACAAATACACATACGGCCAGTGATAAACTTTTGTTAAATATTGGTTGACCTTGACCCATTTTTCAAGGTCATTAAAGACATAGTATGAAAGGACACTAAATTTGATATGATATTGGAAGGCTGACTACAGTAAATTACCACAAATGGAAGCCTGATAGTGCATGATATGGTGACCTTTACCTACTTTCTCAGGGTCACAGAGGGAATGCATATCAGAAAATGGTGGAGATTTGGAATTAAATGAATACTCACAACAAAAATGAAAGTCTCTGAGTAAGGAGCTTTCGAGATCACAATAAAATCAGGAAATGATTTGATTGTGATGCCCATGACATAATAAATTGAGATGGAACTGCGTAACTTTCACTAATGATTCATTAGGCCAATGGTCAAATTTGAAATATGTTGCATGACCTTCACTTTTTTGCAAGGTTATTAAGCACTTGAGAAAAAGACATAAATTCAATACCTTAATAAAGAAAAAGGGAATGATACAAAATGTACCACGAAGGTGTGTTCATGTGGCTTTGATATTGCATCGTGCGGTGACTATCATTTCTCATGGTCATGGAGGGAATGCATTTTAGGAAATTAATTTTTGGTGATGATCTTCCAAAGTATGTGAGCAGAACATTAGACCCATGGGCCTCTTGTTTAAGAAAAATAAATGGCTTAGGAGTATTATGTCCAGGTATAGTTACATGTAGGCCCTAAGGGTGGTATCATACATGAAAATGTAAGCCACATATAATGTATTTCTAGTTTATTGATTTATATGCAGCTGTGGTGATTCATTTTAGTATGGTTTATGTCTAGATCGACCTCTGTTTCATTCTTAATATTTAGATGCAATTATTCCCCCCCCCCTTCACACACACATACACACACACACATGATAGCCTGGCCTACAACATGTATGGTATATCCCATAATAGTATAAATTTGAAAATTTAAAACACAAAATTCCCCTGAAGTTCTATTCAAGCTACTGGATCCTATATTGCATTACACAATGCTAGGCTCCACAGGGTAAACATTGCCTGTGATCAAAATATTCAGAATGGTGCAGCCACAGATACTGCAACCATGAAATATGAGGCATGCGTATTAATGTCCCGCCACAAAGCACATGATTCACACATAGCTGCCAATCATGGAGCATATACACAGGCATATCACTGTCACAGACAGGTCTAGATACCCCTTTCTCACAAAGTGAAGTGTTTTTAGATAAGTTTAAGTTTACAAATACCAAATTCTTATTCATTTAGTGTTTTCTAAATTGGTTACAAGAGTAAAATTCCATCTGCCTGTACTAAGTATTCTTTATTTCCAAAATGTTAGTAATATCCCGCTTACCCACACAGGCAGCGGCCCATATCTGGCCAGGCAAGACTATGGTTGCTGAGACAAACAGGTATGCAGTTGTGGTAGGATATTAATATGCATGCCTAGTATTGAAATAAATGTAGAGAATTGAACATTTGTTTATTCATATCTGGGAAAATTTTACAGTGTTGTCAGTTTGAATGTGTAAATATTCATAATTAAATTCAAGTGAAACAAGATTTCTTTGTTTGTTTTTTGTTTTTTGTGGGGGATGGGAGACAGGAGGGTTGTAAGCCTCTCGTTATACAAGGTTTGCCATTCTCTCAAAATGTTAAAGGTCACATTTTTTTTACTGGTATTTTGCACAGGTACACCATTTCTATTTTCACACATCATGTAAACTTTTCCAACAATCCTAGTTTTGCGTGGTATCTTGCAGATGGCAAAGTTTAGTTGTACTGTATATTGGGCATCCAGACGGCAGTCGGTGTGATGATGTCTAACAACATGGTGTTGAGATCTTGATTGGCATATACACTTATTCCCCAGCAGACAGAACTTGAGTTTACCCAGGATCAGCTTAACAGTGCATAGTAGGCAGTCGATCCTGCTGGCATGGGTGAAGGGAATCAGCAACATTTTGGGCACAGAATATGCTTATGGCCACCAAAAAAAAATCAAAGAAGGAAGATAGCATGTGGTGTGTATCTTGGCAGAATCTGTGAAATTTTCGGTAAGGTTTTTGGAAAAACCTGTGAATCAGTTATGAGGTGAAAAATCTAAAGAAGAATGAAAGCGTTAATTATCTCATTAGCTTATAGGACCTGGATTTCAGCACAAAAATGTCTACTTATCCCTGCCTCCAGTTTTCTGCAAATATGATCCTGAGAGTCCTCCTGGTGGCAGTTTTATGGAAGGGACCCCGGAGTATGTTAAGCACAGATCATTAAATACTGTCAGAAAAATTACTGTTCCAGGCATTTTCAATGCAATAAAGGTTAACCATATGAAGAGGCAATCCTAAATGCCAACCCAGGGTTAAGCGTGCATACCTGGTGAATCGGGGTTACTCTTAGATAGGATATGGGAGGAGGCCACCTGAATCATAACATGGAAAGAGGGATGTGTCATCAACTTGTCTGTTTGGTAAATCTAGACTAATCGTAAGAATTTCTGACATCAGAAGCTCAATCTTGGTCAGATGTGAGGACTCAAGGGTAATATAACATAAGCTATGTAGCCTCATGGACAGGTGATAAAATAAATATTCTGGTTGTTATAACATGGAATGGCATCGTGTGTCAGTCACTGCTGGAGTTCTCTGTCTGTTCCTGGTGTTACATGTCTTATTGTGTTGACCAGATGGCAGTGACTAAAAAAACAACAACAAACATTAGCACATCGGCACAATGAGAAAAATACATGTTTCTCAGTCATGTGCATATGTTTGCCTGTCAACTGGTCAAGTCATACAGTTCCTAATGTGGTATCTTTAAAGACACTTTGATGTTTAACCCTTTCCCCCTTGAATTAGGACTGAGTCAACAGCTTTCCTTGGCATGGGTTGGGCACTTAGTGTCCAACCCATGCCAAGGAAAGCTGTTGACCTGGGGCATGCTATCTTGATACATGTAGGTCTCATCTACAATTATCAGTCAAATTGCTTTTCATAACTGTCGAAATTAGCAGAAAACATGGAAGCAGACTACATTTGATCAGAAGCCGGTTTAAGGGGGAAAGGGTTAATGTTTACACTAACAGGGCAAAGTGGACAGTGTACAAGAGGAATGGATCAAATTCCTAGGTCACTGTGACCCGTTCCACAAGTCTGGTAATTAACCCTTATGCTGAAGCTGTGTTTGCAACACCTGAACTGAAGCTCTTTATGATATACATGTAGAGTATTCCCTTTGAGATACCACCTGCTTTTTAACTCTTTCAGTGCCAAATTTTGGACTGAGTCAACAGCTTCTCTTGGTGTACATTGGGTGCAATGCATGAGAAGCTGTTGACCTGGGGTATTCTCCCTGCAACTATAGGCATGCTGGTACTTGAATAAAAGGTCTTTTTATAAGGAATACGAATCTGTGATCCTTATGATAATTCAGATTAGTTTGACTTAAGTAGCTTGTTGCACTTGGCACTGAAAGAGTTAAGACCCCGTTAGGGTGTGCCATAGGGGTGGGCTTCCAAAACAAGGAAAACTGTACACCTTCTTTTGCTGATCAGGTACTTCTTGATAGAAATGAAAATAAAATGTACACTTTATAATCAAGTTTTATTTCGAATATAACAAGCTAATAGTATCCATTTCCAAGCCTCTTGTGGATTGGTGTGATGATCAACATGACTGATATCACATACATGTATATAGTAATGCCACTGTGTCTGTTCCTTGGAATGTCATGTTACCTTGATCTCCAGACCCAAGTTCAATACCCAGTCATCCATCCATCCATATTTGTCAGTCTACATTTCACATTTTCAACTTCTCCAAAACTGTCAGCCAGATTCACTTCTGACTTGGCAGGGATGCACCCTGGGTGGGTCCCTACCAAGTTTATTCAGATGGTCATGCTCCAGTGATTTTTGGATTCCGGTAGTTTGGTCAAAAACTATATCTACTGTGATATCGTAAGTAAAGAAACAGAAATGTTAAACATTCCTCCCAAACAGCACTTAACTCATTCCATACCAGTCCCTGATTTTTCCGAATATTTACCTAGACTTAAGACGACAATTGCATGTTTAAATTCTCCTTGAAAAGAGCTTTCATTCAAGTACCAACATGCCTATAGTCTTTAAGTCAGTGGTTCTAGCACTGCCTGGCAAGTCATGCTGCAGCTGCAGCATGTCTTGCCAGGCAGTGCCAGAACCACTGACCAAGACCTGTGACCATAGTATGGAATGAGTTAAAATATGACATTTTCAACAATAAATTACATGTAATGCCCCTAAGGGTCCCCGAGGAAGGCTACCAAGCTGAAACTAGTTGAGGAAAAGAGGCTAAATAGATTCTGGGTGTTTGCTTGAGTCTGGATGCTGGTCAGTTGGGTATGTATAATTAAAGTGTGTGTGTCAGCACACACTTTTCTGTTTTTCTAGGAATTAAAGTGTGTGTGTCAACGCACACTTTTCTGTTTTTCTAGGAATTCTTTATTTCTTTCTTTCTTTCTTTCTTCTTTCTTTCTTTCTTTACCGGCAAATTTGTCCGACATTTCATTTGAAAAGTATTACATGTAGAAACTCCAAACTTGGCACAATTATACTTCTATGGATAAAGTCTGGCCTTTTTATAATGAGAGGTCATGCTTTTGAAAATTATGCAAATGAGGGCTAATTAAAGTTTTAAATCTTCAATATCTTATATACTATAGTAGATGTGGTCCCGAGTGTATAGGAATTCGAGCATAGCAAGGTAAAGGTCATCTCAAATGTTAAGGTCATGTCAAGGTCAAAGGTCAATTTTAAGCCAAAATGTCATTTTTGAGGTCAAGGTTCACTTAAGGTACAGGTCATCTCAAGGTAAAAGGTCATTTCAAGGTCAAAGGCCACTTTCCTTGGTATCCTTCTTCTAGCCATAACTTGGTCAATTTTTATCCAATTTTGATCATGTTGGGCTCACATTGTAGCTATTGTAACCCTTCATATTTTAAAATTTATGTGTGACCTCTGAAGGTCAAAGGTCAAGGTCATTTGAACCTTTGAAAGTTTCATCCAGTCACAACTTGGGTATTTTCCATCCAATTCTAATCATGTTAGACTCAAATGGTAGGTATTGCAACACTGCACATTTTTATAAGAACAAGTGACCTCGAAACGGCAAAGGTCAAGGTCATTTGGCCCTTTGAAAGTTTCATCTTGACATAACTTGGTAAATTTTCATCCGATTTGGTTCATGTTCATGTCAGTTTAACTGCTACTAGGGGGTTACTGACCATTGCGCATGTAATGAATCTAAAACAAAAGTTGTAGCAATTTGAATTATGCTAATAGCACCATTAGAAATTTTAAATCTTGAATAACTTCAAAGCTATAATAGATAGAGATGCCATTCCAACTTCTACTCCTGTGTTATGGAATAGTTGTACATTGCCATACCAATATGCTTTGAAGACACACACACTGATTTGCTATGCAGCAAATCATCTTTTCTAGTTCTTTATTTCTTTCTTTCTTCTTTCTTTCTTTCTTTCTTTCTTTCTTTCTTTCTTTCTTTACAGGCAAATTTGTCCGACATTTCATTTGAAAAGTATAACACGTAGAAACTCCAAACTTGGCACAATTATACTTCTATAGATAAAGTCTGGTCTTTTTATAATGAGAGGTCATGCTTTTCAAAATTATGCAAATGAGGGCTAATTAAAGTTTTAAATCTTCAATATGTTATATTGCTGTGGAGCTGGCTCTGCTATGTGTCTGCCACCCCACCAAACACATATGACCAGTGACAGTGAATGATTGGTATCAAATGGCCAGCGTATTCCAAAGTCCCGGCAAGTGTACCAACATCAAAATAAACCCTACCCTTTCCTCCTGAAGTTTATGTGTATTTTATTACCCCCCAATAGATTTCACTCATAATCCACAGCCTTTATCAACATCGTAAGACCTGTGGGACATTTTTACAGGGGTGTCACATCTCAATTAAACTGCAAACAAGCCATAATCCTGGTATATATTTTACAAGATGTGACATCAAAATGACACTTTGAAAATGCGGCATCCCTTGACTCATTCAGGACAGAAGTCTTCATTTACTGTCAGTAAAATTTGTATCAAAGGGATATACTGAGTATTCTTATCTTTTAAATTAGGTGGTTCTGATTTAAAATTTCTGACAATCATAATAGAATATAATATGTGCTCATGATTTGGGATATTCTGACCTTTTTTATTTGTTTCACACATTGTATGAGCAATGCAAATTTGAAAGAATTAGCAAAGGGCATATCCTTTGGGTTCATCACTGAATGAGTTAATTTTGTCATATAAACATTGGCTGCATTGATTGAATGGCTATGTCTGTTTGGTAATTTAATTATCAGTTAATGTTTTTTTTTTGGACACCAGTCAGTTCAGTGGCTCTTAAAGAAAACATCTTGGGCTACACTATTTATATACAAGTACACAGTCCAGGAAATGCTCAAGATCCCTGCTCATGCATTCTATCATTAAAGTGTGTGTGTGTCAACACACACTTTTCTTTCTTTCTTTCTTTCTTTCTTTCTTTCTTTCTTTCTTTCTTTCTTTCTTTCTTTCTGTCTGTCTGTCTGTCTGTCTGTCTGTCTGTCTGTCTGTCTGTCTGTCTGTCTGTCTGTCCATCCGTCCGTCCGTCCGTCCGTCCTTTCTTTCTTTCTTTCTTTCTGACTGAATTTGAAATTTTCAATCTTGAATATCTTCAACAGTATAATAGAGATGTCATTCCAACTTCTACTAGGGGTTGTTGACCATTGGCATCTAATCACCTAATGAATTGAAAATAAAAGTTGTAGCAATTTAAATTATGTAAAAAAGCACCATTAAAAATATTAAATCTTGAATAACTTCAAAGCTATAATAGATAGAGATGCCATTCCAACTTCTACTCCTGTTTTATGGAATAGTTGTACATTGCCATACCAATATGCTTTGAAGACACACACACTGATTTGCTAGCAAATCATCTTTCCTAGTTTTTCAAGTGTACCTTTAGGACTTTATGCAGACCCCCTGCATCCATCATGGATTCTGATCATCATCTCTCTGTTGGGACAGACGCAGAGTGTTACTGAGCCTGTTTTGCGCTGTATATGACAAAATCTTCTCCAAAACTGCCAAGCCAATTGCTTTGAAATTACATAGGGACACTTTTGAGGACCTCTGGACCCAATTTATTCAACAGGTGGTATTCTGGGTATTTTTTTGCTTCTTAAAGAATTTTTGTGCGTTTTCACTTTTCTTTGACTTTTTCTCCCAAACATTGAGCTGGATCTTCTTTAGACTTTTTGGGAATATACATGGACTTGATCTTTCCCAAGTTTGTTCAGTGCATGCTGATGCTATCATTTTGTGATTTTTGAACAAATTTTCAATGTAGGGAAAAATGAGTAAGGGAATATGTTCGTGTTAGCAACAGTGATGATGGTCATAAACAAAGTTGACATGGATATCATTCTGAAGTTCACATGACCACTTCAGTCTGTGCATGTAAGGTCATATCTTGGCACAGGACTGTTAGAGATTTTTATGGTCAGCTTTGGGTAAAATCTGAAAAAAGGTCTACTCCAGAAGCACTTGGCCAGTTTTTTTTTTTTCTTTTAGCTCTGCTGACCTAAGTTTGCAGAACTTATAGCATCACACATGTCTATTGGTCCATCCTTCTGTCCATCACTCATTTCGTCCGTCCGACTGGTTTAAAAACCACAAGTTGCCTTTTGTGGGTGACTGCCTGTCTCAAGTCAGGAGTGAAATTTGAGATGAATGTTGATGCTTTGGTAACTCTGGAATCTCTTTGCTGTCATTGTTGGTTTTGATATTTATGAATATGGGTCATGTTTTTCTACATAAGTGTATCATAGTAGAGACGTCCGTCCGTAATAAGTGTATCATACTAAAGACATCCGTCTGTAGAACTTGAATTGTATAGTAAGGGTCTTGTAGAAGTCTGCTCCTTGCTTTTGATACTCTACAACAGTGATTCAATCACCTAACTTACTAATTACGTAAGGTTCCAGATTCATAGATATCACAAAAACGATATATGTCTACTTTCTACTTTTGCTATAAACTCAGTTGACGAACTAGTCAGAAGAACCCAAAAAGTGATAGGCCTACCAATTCTCTTTTTATTTTTTGCAGAAGTGATAAAATTTTGTATTTGAGTGGTTGGGCCTATACACATTGGAAACGCTATAGTCTGTATTTGATGAAGAATATTTCTAAGGTTGAGAGGACTGGTCTAAAACCACCAGAGGCTTTTTATGGGTGACTGCCTGTCTCAAGTCAGGAGTGAAAATTGTTTCTTCACATTGGTATTGGAAGATGAATGTTGATGCTTTTTTAACTCTGGAATCTCTTTGCTGTCATTGTTGGGTTTGATATTTATGAATTTGGGTCATGTTTTTCTACATAACTGTATCATACTAGAGATGTCCATAAACTTTAAGGTTGTGAGCGCAATAACTTTAAAAGTTTTGATGTTAGCTCAATATAACTTTCAGGACTTACAGGGTGTATGAAAATCTAGGTCCCTCTCGATATTGGTGGCGCCACCTACAATATTATGCTATATTGGGGCCAAAATGTGACAATCTTGTGAACACTTTAGTTATTGGTGGACTTTCACCAAATTTGGTGAGATTGTGCGGGCAGTCAAAGTCTAAGTTGCTAGTGATACTAGTGGTGCCACCTATAATTTGATGGAAATTATGAGGCAAAATGTGTTTTAAGATATAAAATTCCATATTTTGGAAAAGTAATGGGATTAGACTTGCCAAATTTATAGAATGGATAGACCATTTCCAATGCTAGAATGTCGTACAATATCAGTAACCTTGACTAATTTTTGTACGGTCACCATGCCTGTAAAGTTGAAAGAGGTGATTTTGTAGTTGCAGGGTGCAGCTTTGACATTAATAGCAAAGAGAATGGAGCCTTTGGGTCAAGTTTGCACTTGGGTACATTGTACATTAAACTGTACTTGATGACCTACTTTTTGGGTCACCATGACCCAGTTATGGAGTTTGGTGCTTGTCAAAATTTATTGTCTTTCTTTAATAACTTGGAAAGTTATTACCCAATTTGAACAAGCAGACCATGCATGAAAAGCTAGATGTGAGGCGCATATTTTTAACAAAACAATTTTTTAATCTGAGTTAAAGGTCAAGGTCAAATGGCCAGTTTAAATAAATGGGTCATCCTGTGAATGCTCTGCACCCCATAATTTTTTAGTTGGGCTCATATAACGTTTAGGAGTTATAAAGTGTATAAAAATCTTTGTCAACATCAATGTTGGTGGTGCCACCTATAGTATTGTGTAATTTATAGGTCAAAATGTGAAAATCTTGTGACTGCAATACTGGCCACAGTTTTTAAGTCGGCCCAATATAACTTTCAGGACTTATAGGGTGTATGAAAATCTAGGTCCCTAGGGATATTGGTGGTGCCAGCTACAATATTATGTAACACAAATATGAAAATGTGACAATCTTGTGAACACTCTAGCATCTTTTTTTTTTTTGGCAGATCTTAACTGAATTATTGTGGGGGAGGTCAAAGTCTAAGTTGCTAATGTTACTACATGTAGGGGCACCACCTGTAATTTGATGGAAATTATGAGGCAAAATGTGTTTTAAGATATAAAATTTCATATTTGGAAAAGTAATTGGATTAGACTTGCCAAATTTATAGGATAGATAGACCATGTCCAATACTAGAATGTTATATAATATCAGTAACCTTGCCAGATTTTTGTGTGGTCACCATGCCTGTAAAGTTGAAAGAGGTGATTTTGTAATTGCAGGGTGTAGCTTTGACATTAATGGCAATGTCAGGACAGCACGATGCCCGTGGGACTTGTATTACATAGTCTGGGTGACCTTGATCTTCTGTCCCAAGGTCATTGAGGACATAAAATGAAGGACTCCCTGATTGTCATCTTGGCAAATGCAACAATATCCATATACAGGAATTGCACAAATAAGCTACATGGTTACATGTGAAGGGTAGTGCCATATGGTGGACAAATTATTCACTAAAATCGCATAAGTTTTATATGCTCTGAAGCCACGGTGTCAGCAGAGCATTAGGCCCATGGGCCTCTTGTTTTAGATTGCACAGGCACATATCTAAGGTCCCCTAGACCTTGACTTGTTCGACAGGTGGTGCTGTAACTTCTTTAATATTTTTATAAATTTTTATGGGTTTTGCTTTTTTCATTATTTTGGATTTCTCCCAAAATACATGCGAGACTTTCTTCATACGTGGTGGGAATGCACCTGGACTCAATTTGCACTTTGTGCAGTACATCGTGCTGCTAGCATTTCCTGATTTTTAATGAATCATTGATAAGAGGACATGCACATGTTAGCATTGTCACCATAGTAGTAACAGCAACTGTGAGCTACTGGCTTATGTATCAGTAATGGTGTATCCTAGGCTCATGCCTGCTATTAACACTAATAGGAAAGTATATATAGGGTTTCTTCTCGTGTTATTGATTTGAACCTTAAATGGTCAAACTTATATCTTGGTAATGGTTGATCCTTGGCCCATTCTCACTATTAACCAATAATAAATAATGACCCATAGGGTATCTTGTGGTGTTATTAAAGTTTGATCCTGAGTGACCATTAAAGGTCAAACAAAGATACTAGCTTTCATTTTTGTCATGGTGGGTCATGTTTCTTTTCATGTAAAAAAATGATGACTCCAACACTGAGTGAGTGAAGACTTTAATATTGCACACAGTGATGCTAGTCTTACAGAAAATTGACCTTGATATTATACTTTGAAGGTCACAGGACCACTTCAGTCTCTGTATGCAAGGTCAGCTGTGTACAGGACTGTCATGGTCCATGGACTAATTCTGTTATATTTTCTGTATATTTTCATATTACCATAGAGACCTGTTCCACATTGTTATAGTTAAAGTAGAAATTGAGTAGGTGCATTACCAAGGAATGGATGATTTGTAAAAAAAATATGATGCTGATCAAACCTGTCAGGCAGAGGCTCGTTATTTTCTATGAATGATATGGCTCTGAGGGGATTTAACTGATGTAAAATACATCATCAGCCATCATAAAACATAGTGATTACAGTGGTTTCAAAGTTAAAACTTTCATTTGATAAAAGTTTGGTATGTCCACAGCAACTCAGCATTTGTGGAAAATAGTGATAAGTAAAAATAGTTCAGTGATGTCATGAATGGAGGTTAAAAGAAAAGATCATTAAAAATTAGTTGCCACAATTGTGGGTCACCCTCCCTTGTCCCAAAATATAATTACGACAATAGAAAGATCAAGGGTCAGGAACACGTTAGAAAGTTACTGTATTGTGTATATTTACATTGCTCCCTCTTTATTACATCCCTCATTACAAGGCGATTTCTGATATAACAAGGTGGGTACTATGGTTCCCACTGAAATAGTTTTCCCGTTACCTCAATGTTAAGTCCCTCTGTTATGAGGCGCTTTTGCTATAACACGGTATACCTGGTGGACCCCAACACCAGCATTATAAAGAGGGAGCACTGTATGTCAACCTGAATAGTATGGCTTCTATGCTGCAATTGACCTATTTATCTGTGTGATGTCATGGTACAAGGATGGGTTAATGATGCCAGCCCAGTCCTCCACTTGCTTATGCAAGAAAACAACTTGGATAAGCTGATAGGCGAGCTCAGTATTGACAAGGAATGCCACAGTTGAAGACAGTCTCAGTTAAGTACCACATTTTGTAGCTCATTGTAATGGCATAGTTTAAACCAAAAGCTAACTCTGAGACCAAAATTACATTTTACACAAAACATTGACTTGAGACTTTTAAATATACAGTACTTTCTTTCAAATTTTTACTGTCCGTTTCATTGAAGAATGTAAAGACTTCAAGTTACTTTAACCCTTTTGCCCTTGAATTAGGACAGAGTGAACAGCTCTCCTGGGAGTAGGTAATTCAAAGCACCCCACCCACCCACCCACAGAAATCTGTTGCCCTGGGGCATACCATTCTGATAGGGATGGTCAACAATTCTCATTATGTTTTCCATAAACAATAAAATTAATTTTCGAAAGAAAAAAGAAGGAAAAAAGGATTTAAGCAGACATTTTACCTGCAGCCAGTTTGAGGGGTAAAGGGTTAATAAACCTTGACACCAGATTTGATGTGGCCTGGTCAGAAGCTATAATGTCACAACAGCCTACAATGGTTCATATGCTGGCTAAAGCCATTGTGTTTCTCTGACAGTCAGCTGCTCATTGATACCAAACCATTCCAGGTAAAATATATTTATCACCTTTGCAGGGAAATGTGCAGTTATATGGGCAAAAGCACTTCTAGGCGCACACTTGTATTGCACTCAGGGAGTAAAGTGTCTGCTACCAAGAATTATGTCCATGCAATGTCTTGTATGGCCATTGTGCCCATGGTAGAGGGTACCCATCAGTTGAAAAGGATACAATTTTAGCTCAGCTGACTTATCAGTCAGCTCAGTATCACAGATGGGTGGTCATCTGTTGTTTGTCGCCCTCCACTAAATTTTGAACTGAAAAAAAGAAAAAAATCAGGGGCTAGATCCCAGTTCCTCTTCAAGCCAGCTGGAGATATATACTTTTGGTGATGTCCCTCCCCCCCCCCCCCAACCCACCCAACCTGTCAATAAGTTTGTTTGAATAGCTCATGCTTCAGTGACTTGGATTTTTTTAAAATTAAGTTTGGTTCATTGGGGGATTTTTAAAAAAATGTATGCCTCTGAGATGATTTGGCCAATCACTCTAAAATTACACAGGGACTCCATAACATGTAAGGCCAATGATTTTCTGCTTTTTTCTGAAACTGAAGTGTAATTGTGAATTTTGTTCACCCATGAAACTGCTTATGGTATTTTTCTTCTATAAATTATATATAAATATATAGCAGTGAAACGGAATTTGAAATTTTTTGCTGATGAAATGGAATTCCTTCTTTATTGAAACAGAAAATTATTGAGTCTAAACATGTTCAGGTGCTGCTGGAACTTTAATATTCATTTGTTTCTGTTATTTCCAGATTTCTGCATGAGTGCAGGTAGGATTCTCTTAAACTTTGTACAAATGTACCATGTACATTGATTTGGTGTGTGCCAAAGTTGTCCAACAGGTGGCACTGTTTTTGTTGCCTGAATTTTAACCACAAAGACCAGAAATAAAACCTTAATCTTAACCTTTGCTTTGTTTTTCAGTCGGTTGCCAGCCTTTATCCGTGCTTTCCTACCTAATGTACTTTACGTCACAGAGAAGGCATGGAATTACTATCCCTTCACAATAACAGGTGAGTCCAGCGTGCCTTTTTGATTTAACTGTTAAAACCTTAGGATTCCATATGGTTATCAAACTTTACACCCTCAGCTCCCACGAATGCATCTATAGGTTAAAATAAAACTCTGAGAACTGGATTGAAACATGTTTGAACAAGAACTGTTGTTTATGTAGTCATTCCTTGTTAAATAGTTATCAGTGAAAATTAAGGAAGCACATGTATTAAACTCATGGTCTTGTGTGCTACATTTCTTAACAAAAAAATCCTGCTGGTTGTATTCATTGTTGTTAAAAAATAAAACTAGAACTGGAAGCACACTTTCTGTGCTCTCAAAATCTCCACGCAACAAAGCACTGTCCATGATTTTTTTGTTCCAGCAGTAATACACATTTTATTTCCAGGAGTAGAAACATACATAGGTGAATTTCTACCCATTTGAAAGGGTTTAAACAGCCCAAGTTCAACTGGTTACTTGCATGGGTTGGGGCAATCCATTTTATGCTGACAAGTGCTGTAGTTCCCCCGTTGAGAGACCACTACTCCAACAGGCCAGACAGTTGGAAGTATAGCAGGTACCCGTCTGTCAACAAAGGTGAAATAAGTACTAAAAATTGACGCTTGGGACCTGGTAAATGTGGTCACAAATAACATGTGGTATTTCAATCGAGTGGTCTCTCAAAAGAGGGACTACTGTACCAAGAATGTCAGCCTCCCAAACAGGCATGACAGTCTTGCAGGCAGAGTTAATGATATTCCGAATATATACAGGACAACACTGCAGGCAGTGCAGCCTTGCACACAAAAGGGCACCTATCTTTCAACCAGTCAGAAAGGACGATCTTACAGGCAAACAGGTGTCAGTCTTTCCACTACATTCACCAAGAGCAGTCCTGCAGGACAACAGTCACCATCAACCTGCTATATGATGCCCACAATGATCTGCTCTGTCTGAGACCATATGGTAAATCATGAAAAAGACCAGGCAAGGGCCTGACAGCTAAGCTAGAAATAACAGAGATTTAGTTCGACCGGTTTCGCCGCCAGTGGGGCATCCTCAGGAACTGATCATGACAGTTAGGACTTTTATTTATATACTCTGGTATAACATTGGACGTTGCTACGTATTTGGAGTAACGTCACACGCAGGACCCGTGTCTGTGAAATCCAAAAGAAACGGTCCACCCGTCTCGTGACGTGGTGACGGAAACTGTGTGCATGTTGACATGTGTTTCCATGGAGATCAACCTGTGAGGTCACAAGTTCAGTGAAAAAGCTGTATTGAGTGTTTTCAATGCTGGGAAATGACCCTGGAAAACGTAGGGGAACTAAGTAGATCCCCAGTTTAGGGTAGGGTCAATTTTATAATGATAAGAAATAGGAATCCTGGGAAGGAATTCCCAGTGTATCTTATAAACAGAATCCTAGGGAAGAATTCCAAATATGTCTTATTATAAACAGAGTCTAGGATTGAAATGATTTTAACTGTCATGTGGTATAAACTAATGTTTATAACCTTTATTGTTGATCATGGGGAAAATAGGCATAGAACATAAATAAAAAAAAAAAAAAAAACATATGGTAAATCACAATGCTTTGTTCAGAACTGGACCACCGTGACGTCAACAATGGGGGGCTTTCATTTCAGCAACCAATCACAACTCCAAATTTCCTGATAGGGCATTGACAATACGGTGATTTACCACTGTACAACGTCACACAAATTGGCACAGGGTGAAGTACAACGTGAATGATGGCAGCATACAGGGAAAACAGCCTATTTAAATTTGTATGGAAGACAGCAATCTTATGTTTTTTGTTTTGTTTTTGTTTTCAATGTATTAACGTGCCGTTCCTAGCTGGGTTGGCCTGACTGACCTACTTATTCCCAAAGTGACGTTACATGTTTTTTCCAGGCGGGGATGACCCAATGGGCATGCGCAAAAGCAATGTTTACAATAATTCCAAATTCAAATATGATATTCTGTAAACAGAAAATGACCAGTAAATTTTTTTAGTAGATCTGATCAGATCATGTACTGTAATAATAGATCACAATTAAAATGAACATATGGAGTAACGGTTAATTCATAGTGACACGAAGGATTTTGTGAAGAACCCAACAACTGATAAAGACTGGTAACGCAACTACTGCTACAGCACTACAGGTTGCTGTGAAGCCTTCACAGAAGGGTCGTCAAGGGGTACCATTGGCATGGCACTGACACAATACTGTTGGCAAAAAAAGAATATACAGATGGCTAATGTGCCGTCAGAATTAAAACTTAAATTTGCCATTGTCAATTTAGATTCATTATTTGATTCATACCTGTCAAGTAAAACTTGAGAGGCTAATTCTAAGTTTTAAAAATAAACTCAAACGCGCTCTACCCCATCACACCCTCTTCATTCATCTTTCTTTCTTAAGGGGCCGTCTGTAAAGCTCAGTAACTATATAGTGTTGCAGTATCTAATTCTACGCTCCTTTCTAAAATATTTCCATAAGCCTCCCAAAAACCATACATTTTCTTCTAGATATGAATCTATGTTTTTATTATGTGAAGAAAAAAATCATCATTTTCTTGTTATTTGAGGTATTAGGTCACATATTACAAAGGGGTCCACTTCAGAGGTTTTCTGGGCCTACAAACTGTAATAATTAACGTAGAATCTTCAAATTTAGGATGAGAAAACTTGTATGTAATGTCTGGGAACAGTTCTCTTGTTTTTCCTTTAAAAGCAAAAGGAACAATTTTTTTTTAATTTATAAAGAGGCACCGTTTCAATATTCCACTTTGCGTAATTCAACATAAGAAAAAACTGCAAAAAATATAAATACAAACACCGCATACCACTCCTAGGCAAGAATGTATATTTTCAATATCATCAAAATCAGTTACACCATTTATGAGCAATCGCTTGAAAAACTCTGAAAAGTTTGATGAAAATTAGACTTGTGAGAAAATGCGATTTAGGTCTAATTGGCTCTCTCGGAGTGGTAAACTGGCCATAGTGGAAAATGTTCTCACTCCCTCTGATCGATACTTGTCTTATGAGAAGTACTCTTACAGTAGTAATGTGTTATCATGAAAAAATGTCTTTTTAATCTATGTTAGAAATTTGAAGAGGAAATTTTGAACTTTTTCCAGGAGATGATTTGAAAGATGTGGTTTAATTCCTAATAGCTGGTTTCAGTCGCTAAAATAACAGATAAGGAGTGTCCATTGCTCTCTCTCTAGCCCACTGGTCCATTTTCCTCTCCCTAGCCCAGAGGTCCCTTGTTCTCTGCTTAGCCCACTGGCCCATTGTTCTCCCAACCAATGAGCTGCTTGATCACTTTCCATTGCCCGGTAGACCCCAAGTCTGACTGACAGCTCATTTACATTCTGTTCTAAATACGAGACCATGTGGGTGTTTGGCCAAAAACCACGATTTCTCTAGCTCCAAAATTCTCATAAAAATTGTCATTTTTCAAACTCAACATTTGGTGGTATGGTAGATTGGTACCTAATCTTTCCTATTCTGCAAAAAAAACCCCAATTCTTGATTTTCTAAAATTTACACTGCAAAATAGCTTTACAGACGGCCCCTTAACTGGTCTTTTTGGCAGATAGTGATAAGTGTTTGCACACCTTTGTTACTCACTTCCTCACACAACATACACACTTAAAGCCACATAAATCCCAAATTTGAGATCTCAGAATGACACAGTATTAAATCCTGTGATTTGAATATCTCCACATGGCAACCTAGTTGTGCAGAGATAATAAACTGCAAATGTTAAAGTTTGAAGTCTGTAATTAAAAAATGTGGGAAACATGGCCAGCAGCTCATTACAGTTCATGTGACATGTCCTGTCTCCTCCCAGCAAAGGAAATGAAAATGGACACTTTAAGCAGCTCTTCAGGTCTCCCTTGTGGCCATTTTGTAATCATAAAGGTTCAGTGGGAGGAGAAATAATGGCAGACAAAACAGGCTTGAGCAGACCTGAATTCTAGATGACTCAAAGGAATAAGGGGTAATGATACTACTTTATATGTGTTTAGAAATTTAACCTATTCTGTGCTTGAATGAAGTAAAGTCATTTGGCTTCCTTTTGGTGTGTGTTGGGTATGGAGCTCTTCCTTCATGCAGATGAAAGGTGTTGACCAGAAGCATACATACCCCATTTTCTATTAACCCTGAAAGTGCTAATCATGTTTATTTTCTCATTATCGTTAAACATATAATGGTTAAAAGATTCAAATTCCTCATGAAGGTACCTTTCATACCATTCATTCAAATACCAGCAAGCCTAGTCTAAAGCGAAAAGTAGACAAGGTCAACAGCTATCCTCGGGACACTTTGCACGCATTGAAGGAAAAGTGTCCCCCAAAAAGCTGTTGACTCAATCTTAAATTGATGCTTTAAGAGTTAACAAATTCAAGTGAAGACGCTAATGATAGTTAACCCTTTCAGTGGTAAGTTGGAGATATGGATGAACAGCTTTCTTCTGCAAAGGTCAAAGGTACCTAGGAAAGCTGTTGACCTGGGACATTTTTTTCTCCAGAGATACAAGGGTATTGGTTCTTGAATGAAAAGTCTTTCAATGATCAATTTGTATTTGGAATCATTGTAGCATTTGAGATGAGCAAACTTTTATTGTGACTGGCATTGAGCGAGTTTATATATGGATGCTTTTGGCCAGTTTGAGTGAGAATTAGGAGTAAAGGAGATGGTCTTCATTGAAGTTCACAGTTTCAGGTCCTGCTGGAGGGCAAGCAACCAGCCAGCCTGAATGAATGGTCAACCATGATGAACACAACCATTTACACCTTATCCAAGTCAATATTCATGTACCGTAAGACGATACATAAAATGTAATGGCCATTAAGTCAGTAGACATTATTTGGATACTAAAACCTGCTAGAGTGCAGTGGATATTTTCAGTACATATATTATGCATGATGCAGTGCTCTCCTGGTTTCCTGCCTATATGGCCACCCCAAGTGCACCAGAAATGTAAAGAAAGTATGGCCTCTCTGGAGAGGGCAATCAGAATAAAACTAGAAAAAATAAGATTTGGTCCAGAGAAAATCTGTCCGTGTTTCCTGGAAAATCAATAAAATTTAAAATGTTTTAAAATGTTGTTCAGTGATAATCAAATGTTTTTGATTTAAAATTGATCCTTCAGCTTTGGTAGGCTTACAGTGGTGAATATTTAAATCTTATAAGTATGCCTAGTGAGCAAAATTTCAAATTTTACAACTTTCATTTTCATTTCATCGGATGCACCTGTACCACAAACCAATCAATTGATGTTGCTATTGACACTTTTGTCTACAGTACATTTGAAGATACTCAATATTTGAAGTTTGCAAGTGTGCCTAATTTGCTTGAATTCAAATTTTGCATCTGTTACTTCCATTTCAGTGTATGCACCTGTGGCACATACAAATAAAATTGAAGTTGGATTGACACCTCTATCTGTAATAATTAATATATATATAAGCGGATTAGTATGTGAGCTCAGAATAAGAGATGTTACTGTTAATCATACATTCACTTCATTCAATACTGGGAGTATTTCAAACTTTTAATCTTGATTATCTCGTGCAAGGAGAAGTGTTATTCCAACTGCTGCTGGTCTGCATATGCAGTATGGTGCATGTGATGAAGGATATAAACTTGTAGCATTTAAAAGATGCTAATTAGAGGCTTTTCACATTTTAAAACTTGAACATTATCAAAACTTACACTCAGATGTACACACAACCCCAAGGTTTACTTTTTAAAATTTCTAAAACCTCTCTAAACCTCCATACAAGGCACAAGTGTCCACTGCAGGGATGTGCCTGCTCCAGACAGGGTTGGCCCTTTTAACTCATCCCATACTATGGTCACAGGCCTTGGTCAGTGGCTCTGGCACTGCCTGGCAAGTCATGCTGCAGCTGCCCTTGCAGCAGCTGTAGCATGACTTGCCAGGCAGTGCCAGATCCACTGACTTAAGACTATGGGCATCTGGGTACTTGAACAAAAGCTCTTTTCATGAAGAATTTAAGTGTGCACTTGTCGTCTTAAATCTTGGTAAATGTATGAAAAAATCAGGGACTGGTATGGAATGAGTTAAGTATGGATGGGTTTGTGCATGTAGAAATAAATATTATTTGCACACCCATATACAGTGTATATATAATATAATCCAAGGAGAAAAAACTACATGTGAAACACAAGTGTTTCACTCCTTTGTCACATGGGGAAAAAAGAATGAAAAGAAAGAGCTGATCAGACACCAGAGTATCCGTGAAGAACAGGTCTCATATCCATGAAGATCAGGTCTCATATCCATGAAGATCAACTCTCATATCCATGAAGAACAGGTCTCACATCCATGAAGAAAGAACAGGTCTTGTATCCATGAAAAACAGGTCTCATATCCATGAAGATCAGCTCTCATATCCATGAAGAACATGTCTCATATCCATGAAGAACAGGTCTCATGTCCATGAAGAACAGGTCTCATGTCCATGAAGAACAGATCTCTTCACACAGGTTACAAGGAGAAAAAGAAACATCAAAAGTCTACCACTGCAGCCATGAGCAAATCAATAGGATGACCCTGATCCACATACTTAATTGTTCCACACTCCGATTCTGTGGTTGATAAATCCAGGAAGTTGTCAAAACAGTCATTGTGGACTGCAAGACTGCTATGCTTTGAGTGTTCAAGCCAACTCACACCCATTCTGTACTATTTGTGATGAATCCATTAATCTCATCATGGAGCAATAAACTAGATGGAGGAACAATGCAGAGACTTCTAAAGGAGAATGATATTCACCACCCCTGCCCAACACGCAGTTTCCTATCAGAGTTCGCACCTCGCTTACTGCTGTCTAAACATCACAGTCACTGGTGTGCGGCTTGCTTTGGCATGTTTCCAGAGTGTTCAGCATAGTTCGGTTATTTCCATCAACTATATTTCACTTAGACACCTCTATTATCGTTACAGGCTTGTATTGAAGATCGGTAAAATGAGACATTTTAGAATAAAATTTGTGCGGGTGTGACTACTTTTGACCTGAAATTTGACTTTTCACATCTCTGCTCTTTAAAAATCGATCCTTTGAAGAGGGGAAATGCAGGGAAAGTATATTTTATTACATTTTGATATCGAAATTCTGTCAATTGTCAATTCTTCTCCCGCCATACTGCATTGGGCAAATCAGGTAACTGGACATAAAATCCTTTGTACCCACTGGATTTCTGTGATTCAAACATCAACATGAAGCCCGCCATCTTTCCTTTTGAAATCTGCTCATAATACCTTGCTCAAGACGCTTTTCCATTCGTTTCATACTTCCCGTTAATCAAAGTGATGCTCAATTTGGCGCCATCTGTCGGACAAATACCCTGGACATGGGCTGCTGGTCGCAAGGCTAGTGGTGAATATCTGGCCAATATACATCAGCATTGTTCCTTCATCTAGTTTATTGCTCCATGATCTCATTTAATGTGTTACAAGAAGAAAAAGGTGCATCGAAAGTCTACCACTGAAGGCTTGAGCAAATTGCTGGGAGGACACAGATCCATACTCCTCTTCTTTGGTTATGAAATCCATGAAGATGTCAAAACAGTCATTGTGGATTGGAAGACTGTTATGCTTTGAGTGGCGAGCAACGTACACCCTTTCTGGGCTATTTGTGATGGGGATATCATATTACAGGCTTCTACTCACAGAATCCAGTGGTCTCTTGGGAACAAGGACTGGCTCAGATAGTCCCAGGTCCAATGCTTCTACCTACTGTAGATATAGCATTGCAGCATTGTGATGGGGTTACTCAATAATTTGGGTCTCAGAGATCTGTTCAATATGAACAGTAAGTGATTCTCTGTACTTTATTGAGAACCTAAGTTATTACACAGTTGTTTGAAATTTTTTCTCATTTGCTGCAAGACCTAAGTCTTTTAAGGCAGTGGATAATAAATTACTTAGGAGATAGGTTCTGACTGTACAAGCTAATTAATTATGTGTGCATAACAGTTGCGCAAGAGCATAGGGGTGATAACAGTAACCAGATTGTACATATTGTTGTGGGGGGGGGGGAGGGGGGGGAGTGTGTATTGTGGAAAGCCTGCAAGGAATTCAGTAAATTTAGCATAAATTCATCAACTTTTGTTAGCATGCCATCAGAGTTGCCCATGACACAAACCCATATATTGAGCTGACAATGGCACCTCTATCCAAAATAGATTTGAATGGGAGATTTTTATTGAAATATAAATTAACTGTAACTCGTATAATTTTGAACCTATTAAATTATTCTAAATGAGAGGATAAATTTCAATAATTGGGCTTTGGCCATGGATTTATAGGTATAGCCACTGCCAAGAAAAGTTGCGAACAAGATGTTGGTGGAAAGAAAGACAGACAGACAGAAAAGAAAGAACAAAGGAAGGAAGGAAGGAGGGAGGGAGGGAGGGAGGGAGGGAGAGAGAGAGAAAGAGAGAGAGAGCAAGGAAGGAAGGAAGGAAGGAAGACAGAAAGAGAGAGAAAGAAAGAAAGAAAGAAAGAAAGAAAGAAAGAAAGAAAGAAAGAAAGAAAGAAAGAAAGAAAGAAAGAAAGAAAGAAAGAAAGAAAGAAAGAAAGAAAGAAAGAAAGAAAGAAAGAAAGAAAGAAAAGATTGCTATATGACATGGCCTCTGTAGAGCAGGTGGCTGTTCATCCAGGTAAGAGGAGGACCACTCTATGTCACAGTATCAAGACCACAATATGGTTTTGTTTCCGTAAGTCTCTGCTTGTTATTCGGGAAATGTGTAGGCTGACCAAATCCAGGGTGTTTGGTGCTCTGGCTGGGGACAAAAGACACAAATGGCATAGCTTCATTTGTACACGTTTCCAATTACCTGGTTCTTTTTGAGCATGTTGAAGCTCACGACTCACCCCAGTATTCTCTGTAAAACGCCGTTTGCACATTAATTTCCCGCCACAAAGAACAAGTTTGATGCCAGGTGATCACGGGGGATGTGTGGGTCACATCACTGTCACATACAGGGCCATGTGTTTATTTCTTACAAAATTAGTGTTTTATGAGAAATTTAAGTTCACAAATGCCAAACTGGTATTTATCTAGTACTTCCCGAGCTATTTATATATAGAAAATTTTTATCTGCCTTTTAATAATTATTCTCTATTTCCAAGATATTAGTAATATCCCGCTTGTCCCCACAGGTACCGACCTGTATCTCGCCATATCCCGCCAAGTGAGACAAGGCAATCAGGTATGCAGTTCTGGCAGGAAATTAATGTGCATAACTCCTATTGAGAGAATTGTTCACAGGATGTGAAGCAGCTGTATGAAGGTAAAGGTTACAAAAGGGTGGGCTGCATTGTGATCAACGTAGTGAGGGTGGACTGTAGATTGATAACAGTCATGAGGGTAGACCAGTGTACAAAAGGGCCTGGGACTGAGTAGAGTTATAAAGTCATGATGGCACACTGTAGGGTTATAAAAATAAAAGCATAGACTGATGGAGGACTGTAGAATGATAGAGGTCATGATGGCAGACTGTAGAGTGATAAATGTCTTGAGGGTGAACTGTAGAGTGATGTCATGAAGGTGAGTGTAGAGTGACCAAGGTCATGAGCACAGTCTGCAGAGTGGTAAAGGTTGTGATGGATTGGTATACTATAACATGATAAAGGTTGATCATGATGGTGAATGGCAGGTTGATAAAGGTCATAAGGGTAGACTATAGAGTGATGAAGGTCATGATTATAGACTGTATAAAGTCCCTTGCAAGCTTTCTGTATCAACAAGTTGTTATTTGATGTTTTATTAAAAATTAAAAAACACAATAAGTACTGGTTGATCCAGAAGTTACAATGTAGTTATCAGCAAATCTAGTTCCAGTCAAGCAAAGAGCAAGTGAAATGCTTTGAGCCGGAAAATGTTTGTAAAAAAATTCATTTAGTCTCCCCTCCCCCAAAAAAGTACATTTCAAAAGAATCTGGGCAACATTCCAAAATTGACACCTCCTGGCTTGTCGCTCTGCAGTAACATCAGACACGGGGGTTTTTCTGATGAAGTAGTCTTTGTTTAAGATGTTTATGTGTGTGATTAGGAAACATAGAATATATTGCTCTCTTTCATGCATTCTGCAATGAACTTGAGATAAGTCGGTGAAGTGGTAAACATTTTATTCAGTGAGTCACATTCATCCAATGCCTGGATGGTGATCCATGGACATGGTCTTATTCCTTGAACATAATTACATGAACATGTTAATAGGTTGCCCTGTGCTGCACAGGGTGGGGTGATAGGGTGAGGGAGGGCTGTTGTTCTCTTTCAATATGACTGTCATGGCTTTGAGCCAACTCACAATGTGAAGGTCATGAAATATTGCTCAGCAGGCAATGAAATGATGGCTGACCTTTAAATATCTTTGTTGATCATGAGCATCCTCTATCTGTACC
This sequence comes from Hermodice carunculata, assembly GCA_964020975.1. Classification (NCBI taxonomy): domain Eukaryota; kingdom Metazoa; phylum Annelida; class Polychaeta; order Eunicida; family Amphinomidae; genus Hermodice; species Hermodice carunculata. Next base: position 102,315,876 of record OZ026613.1, read on the forward strand.
TGTAGACCTCTGTATATATGCCTATGAGCATCCTCTATATGTACCTGTAGTCCTCTGTATATATGCCAGTGAGCATCCTCTATACGTACCTGTAGTCCTCTATATATATGCCTGTGAGGATCCTCTATCGGTACCTGTAGTCCTCTGTGTAGATATGCCTGTGAGCACCCTCTATCAGTAAATGTACCTGTAGTCCTCTGTGTATATGCATGACAGCATGCACACACACACACACACACACACACACGCATGCTATGTTTGACAGCAGTGTTATTGGATCAGTTAGTAGCAGCTTTAACCAGCCAGACATGAATTTGAATCATAGCGTTAAACACACATCATTACTATGCTGTCAATAAGAAATCTGGCCATATTTACAAATGTACTCATAGTGCTCTCTAATGCACACCTCCCTCCTTCAAGATTCAGACCATCAAAACATTGATTTTTGAACCAGATATATATTTATCAAAATTTTGACATTTTGGGGAATTAGTACACGTCTTGCACCCCTCTTCCATGCATGCTTGGAGTGTACAAGTCAAAATACTGAATGACACCTAATGACCCATTTGAAATCATTGTCATTTTCAACTATATATATGGAAATGAATTATTGTTTCTTATTATCCCCTCTCATGCCCAAGAGGAGCACTTTTAGCCCATTTCTGGTCAGAGTAAGACTCGGTGAGTAGCCTGTAGTGGTGTAGGGGTTTAGCTGCTTCAGGGGAGGATTGGACATTCAACTGAGCCTGCAGCATGAAGGCTGGACAGGTTTTGTCCATGCCCAACAAAGGAGGGTATGGATGGCTGCCTAGCCTTCATGGAAAGACTTAGTTGAACGTCCAAGCCTCCCCAGAAGTAGTTAAACCCCATTCTAGCCCAGTTTCCGACAATGTACAAGTAGTAATGTTACAAGAGAAAAACATGCAAAACTGATCAACTTAAGTATTAAAAATGCCCCAAGTGACACACCCATATTCCCTTTTAACACAAATTGCTTAGCTTTGCCACTTGGGCAGTTGTGCTGTGCATGTGGTGCATGTTATGGTGATGGTAGACTTCATGTTATGCTTTGACTATGAAAGCAAGGTCAACTAGAAAAGATTATTTGCTGCATAGCAAATCAGTGTGTGTGTGTCTTCAAAGCATATTGGTATGGCAATGTACAACTATTCTATAACACAGGAGTAGAAGTTGGAATGACATCTTTATCTATTATAGCTTTGAAGTTATTCAAGATTTAAAATTTCTAATGGTGCTACTTAGCATAATTTAAATTGCTACAACTTTTGTTTTAAATTCATTAGGTGTGCAATGGTCAACAACCCCCTAGTAGAAGTTGGAATGACATCTCTATCTATGATAATTTTGAAGATATTCAAGATTTAAAATTTCAAATGCCCCTAATTTTCATAATTTTGAACATCTTCATTCCTTTGTATAAAAGGCCCAACTCCTTGTATGGAGGTACAGTCATGCCAAGTTTGGAGTTTCTGTGTACAATAGTGTCAGAGAAAAGTGTTGCACAAATTCACTGGTAGAGGTGTTGGGCAAATTCATGAGAGAGAGAGAGAGATAGAGAGAGAGAGAGAGAGAGAGAGAGAGAGAGAGAGGAGAGAGAGAGAGAGAGAGAGAGAGAGAGAGAGAGAGAGGAGAGAGAGAGAGAGAGAGAGAGAGAGAGAGAGGAGAAGAGAGAGGAGAGAGAGAGAGAGAGAGAGAGAGAGAGAGAGAGAGAGAGAGAGAGAGAGAGAGAGAGAGAGAGAGAGAGAGAGTATTTGGCACACGTGTATCTGTACTTATCAGCACTTACCTAGTCTTTTTAATGTTGATGATTTCAGTGAAGAAGTATGAAACATTAATCTCCGTACTGTTATGTATAGTGTTTGTAAACTTGTGAAAATGATGGAAAACAAAATAAAACTTCATGGTCCTACTGGACAGGTCCTACCAGGCAGCAGGCAGGTATGGCAAAAAGACGGCGGTGTTGTTGCACGGTTTGCCTGGGCTTGAAAGTAGAAGTGGAATAAACAGGATGATATATAAATTATTCTTGTTTGGGGGTCACTTTTGTAAAAATATGGTATGCGTCAATGGCAAAGAATGAAAAGTGGTGAAGAAAATGTGAAAGTTGGGCAACATTTCTACTCATAATGTGAGGAAAACAGGGTCCTGGACATTTTTTTCTCTGTGGTATCCAATCTGTGGTGTGACACTGGTCCCATTGGATAAACTTGTACGGAAAGTATTCAATCTTAAAAATAACCATGGTTCTGATGGATAAACCTGCACTTAAAGCAACCAATCTTTAAACTAACCATGGTTCTGTTGTATAAACCTATACTAACAGCACCTAATCTTTACGATAAATATGCATCTTGTGGATAAACCCACACTCAAAGCATTCAATCTTTAAAATAACCATGGTTCTGTTGGAAAAGCATTTACTCAAAGCATATGGCTTTAACCCTTTCCCCCTTAAACCAGCCCAAACGGCTGGTGGTCAAATGTCGTCTGCTTCAGTGTTTTCAACTAATTTCAGCAGCAATGAAAAACACTTTTGATCGAGAATTGTAGATGAGCCCTATCAAGATCACATGCCCCAAGTCTTTAACTTTCCTAGGCATGAGTTGGGCACTTAGTGCACAATTCATGCCAAGGAAATTTGTTGACTCAAGTTTCAATTCAAGGGGGAAAGGGTTAAAATAACCATGGTTCTATTGGAAAAGCATGTACATGTATGCACTTAAAGCACCCACTCTTAAAAGTAACCAGGGTCCTGTTGGACAAAGTATCCATGAAATAACTCCTGATCGTTTTGGCCAGAGTCGGCACTCAAGATATTTAACAATTTTCATATGCAACACAGCTATAAAATAATAGTTTATTGTAGTCAACATTATTTATATTGTGATGTCCAGATATTTCAAGTGTCACAGTGTATCTAGTTGCCTCCAAAGCAGACCAAGTTCCATGTTATTGCCACTGCACTTGCAGAGTGGACATAACAGGAAGCTTGGGTCTGCGTCAGAGGCAATGTATCTAGGAAAACTGGGGATATGATTTTGACCAATATATTAATGATTAACTCATTTCATACTGTGGTGACAGGCCTTGGTCAGTGCCAGAACCACTAACTTGAAACTATAGGCATGTTGGTACTTGAATGAAAGCTCTTTTCATGTAGAATTTAAATATGCAATTGTCGTCTTAAATCTAGGTAAATATACAGAAAAATCATGGACTGGTATGGAATGAGTTAGTGAAAGTGCAAAATAAAAGAAATGAAGATTTACTGAAGCACAAGACAAGCAAGCAATTGACATCAGTTGTTTTAGGAAAAAATGTGTAAGCTTTCCAGGTCTACTCTTAAAAAAAAAAAAAAACACTGTTGGTCAGAGGGTGCAGTCTCCAAGTTATTCCTGGCCTGCGCTGGTATTCCACCATAATTGAACATCATGCCACAGTGAAAGACTTGCAGTCAGCGGCTCAGAATCTAATTTTGCCAGGTGTGAGAGGTGGACGGAGCAGGGTATTTGTTGGTGCCTATGTAAAGATGCTGTGATTGAATTGAGCAGATAAGTGCTTACCAACATGAGCTTTCTGTTCCTTATGGACCTGCTTTCACGCAGCCAGTGCCCTCAGGGTCCTAGAGGTGGCGTGTCCACCTTTTGAGATGTAATGAAGTCTCTCTTGTTGACTTCATAAGCCTTCCTGGTCACACTAATTTAGGCATGCATACCACTAACATTCATTTGGGGAGGGTTCTTTTTTTTCTTCCCTGGCTGTGTGCAATCTTTCATTGGATTTGCTATTAGGCCAGGGACCTACACTGTTGCTAAGTACCATGTTTATGTTAACAGCTGCTCCCTTGTGCAACATCATATCAATTTTTTTAACCTGTTTCCCTCAAAAAGGCCAAACGCATCCAGATATGTTAAATGCTATCTGCTTCAGTGTTTTTGGTCTAATCTTTTGTTGATACGGAATTTTCAAGAGAGTGCTCCAGGTCAAAAATTTTCCCTCGTGTGGATATGAAACTCACTGCCTTAGCCCACACCAAAGAAAAAGAATCGTTAATTGTCAAATTAACTAATTTTAGCAATGAAAAGGTTACAGTAACTTCTGTCCATGCACCTCCTTTTAACTCTTTGAGTACCAATCACATCTTAAGTCAATCTACTAAAGTCAAACTAGTCTGTATTATCATTAGGATATCAGATTCATATTCCTTGTAAAAAGACCTTTCATTCAAAGACCAACATGCCTATAGTTCCAGAGAGAATACCCCAGGTCAACAGCTTTTCTGGACGCGCATTGGGCACAAAATGTAAACTTGCACTGTATCTTGTTAAATGCATCAAGATTAAATCAGACTTGAGCCAGCAGCAGCAAAGTAGGAGCTCAAGTCAACAGTGTCTGCATTTGGCTTGCAATCACTTGCTTCCGTGACCAGTTTTGCCAAAACAACAGTATGTTTTACTTTTCCAAGCAAGATTCTAGTAAGAAAGTCAAAATGTACAATAAACCATGATACGCAAACTCATGGAGATGCATGCTATGCCATTACGCGTGCGTACATTTTAAAACCAATCTAGGTCAAGCCAGGGCTTGCCATGTGTCTCATATGCTGGGAGCATGTGGACCTGTGTCTTGGGAGAAATTGGAATCTAATCAGATGGATATTGTCCGCACTACACAATCTTTGCCATTTTTGGCAAGCAGAGGAACGGTACGTTACTAGTGTTTTATCACTGAAAACACTTTACAACATGGCTGCCTGAGTAGTGCCACAGAAATGTTTCTGAAAGCTGGATATAATCATGCAGAGAATGATACCCAAACAATATATTCCTAGGTGAGTAAATGAAATAGATAATATTTTTTTTTTTGGATAAAAAACCAGGCAAGACCAGTGGCGAGGGATGCCTATAGCAGCGGAGTCCCGACCGGTTTTGTTCTCTGTGAACTCATCAGGGGACATTTGAAAACACTTTTACGTCGCTCTCTTATATAGTGAGGAGGCAATGTCACAAATACAGCGCCTTGGCGTCGAACTGATCTACCAGTCTAACTGCCGTCTTGGCAGGTTAGAGTGACGTGCATTAGCTATGGCACGTCCTGCAAGGTTTGACGTATCCATTCTGAATGACGACTGGTTTGACCCTGGAGGTCAATCCTATGCCTCAATATCAGCAGCACTGCTGTCAGACAGAGGATTATGTCCTTCAATTGTGGCTATTAATAATTAATAGCAAGGAAAAGCTTCAAAGTGTTTTCTGTGCAAACAGGTCAGTTGTGCACTATGTCATGTGTGGGTAGATAGGGATAGGGAAAAAAAAAGACAAAGTAAATGAAATAGGCTTTAGAGTGCGTTATTGTGATTGGTTGATCATAAGGCCAAAGAGCAAAAAAAAAAGGCTTAACACTATGATGATAGGCGATTGTTGGGCACCATTTGAGTAGGGTGATTATTGTTAGCATTTTGAATTGATCATTTAAAAAGCTGATCTACAGAATTACAATGTGTTGTACATAAAAGGACTTTTTGAACTAAAATATGTTGAAGATTGCCAGACAGAGACAGCTTTCATGTACATTTTCCTTGTGTGAAAATAGGGTGTCTTTTAAAGTTTTGTACGGGCGAAGTTGGGGATCACATGTGTTAAACATAGCCAAATATGATAGTTTTCATAGTGGAGGCATTTGTTGGATGCATTGTAAAGAGCACCAATTGCATGGTGACATTTTCCTCAATATACATGTGGTACCAAACTAACAAAGATTTTCAAATTACTATCACAGTCCTGGAAGTTTATACTGAGATCTACACTTTTAAGTTACTCCAAACCAATCCTTTTTTTCTCTTGTTCGGATTGCTGAGAGACTGAACTGATTTGGTTGTCATTGGCAAAATGTAGGTCTACTTTAAACAGTGCGTATAATTAAATCCCAAACTGTCGTCTTCTGATACCCTGTGCATATTTTTCAAAAGCATCATCACATGACATCATTGGGATCTGGCCTGAGGGGTAACGGGGAAAAGCTATGGGGCATACCCCATATCTCAGAAGTCCTTGTGAAGATCTGTTATGTGCACAGAGATACACTTTTCCATGTTGAGTAATGAGATGGAGTGAAGTACATGATAATGCTTTTGTGGTCAATTAAGCGATAAAGGTGGATAGGGTTTATATTTTTTGTAGCTAGATGCTCCTGTCAAATGTTTAGGAAGGATGCACTTAACTGTAGGTACAGATATTGTGTGGGTGAGCAGCTTAGGACCCCCTAGGGAGAGGCGATGTGAGTAGCATAGGCTCAGTGGGTGATTGTCTGCACCTGCATCTGCCCATGAATTGAGAATTTGCGCAGGAACAGTGAACAGTAAAACCTGTCTTGAAAGACAATCTTTAGGGGTCAACAAATTATGGTCTCTCGAGCATGTGTGCCAAACTTCAGTCTTGAGACAGAATCCAGTTTTGGAAACTTTCGAAATCCCATCATTTTGTATTGGGAAAGCTCTGATTTCAGTGCTGTTCAGTCTTGGCAAGCTAGGAGCTCCTACACCCATGCTCAAGACAGGTGGTCTCTCATAGGAGGTATAAAGTAACATTAACATTACTGGACAAAGTATCCGAACAAGATGGCCTTCAGTTGAGCAGTTAACTGTTACTTAACCTTTTCCCTCCCTGAAATGGCCAAAACCAGCTGGTGGTCAAATGTTATCTGTTTTAATTTTTTTTAGTAATTTCAACAGTAATGAAAAACAATTTAAGGTGGTGATCTAGTGAAGACTAATGAAGTGCTCCATAGTTTCATTTGTTTTATCCGCTTCTAATTAAAGAATAGATTATTAAAGTTTTAATTTTAAGATTTCATTACCAAATTTGAATAAACCATTTCTTTACAAATAAATATGATACAGACAAAAATGAAACCCCTTTTTGCAATACATACCTGAATCTTTCATTTGACACCAAAATAATTGATTCAGAATTACTAGTTTTAGTTCCAATTTTTTGTAAGTTAGAATTTTAATTAAATTTTAATTGCTTATGTAATTAGTCATATCTTTTGAAATATCGTATTTAAGCAAAAATAGTTGCCATTGTTGCACTCCCCTCTTTCTCTTCTTTCAGGAAATATATAACTTCAATGGTGTGTCAATTCAATTTTGAAGAGGATACAGCAAATGAAACTATGGAACACTAGTGTTCACTAGATCGTTACCGTAAATGAGTATAATAGATGAGACACATGAAGATAATATGACCTGGGTTAACAGCTGTCCTTCGTGTGAATTGGGCACCTAGCTAGTGTCTGACGTACACCAAGGAAAACTGTGGACTCCGTCTTAATTAAAGAGGAAAGGGTGAAGACGGGGAACTGTGGACTCAGTCTTAATTAAAGAGGAAAGGGTGAAGACGGGGACCACTGTCTTATGTTGTGCTTGCTATTGTCTCTCATTGAGATGTCAACATGGTCTTGTTAACCTCCCCCCCCCCCCAAAAAAAAAAAAACATAATGCCAGTGTATCAGTATGCAGTGTTTCTCAACTTTTGCCTTGATACACGGTGCTGAAGAAGGCTGTTGACTCAGTGAACAGCTTGCCTTGATACACAGAGTGCTGACAAAGGCTGTTGACTCAGTGAACAGCTTGCCTTGATACACAGAGTACTGAGGAAGGCTGTTGACTCAGTGAACAGCTTGTTTTGATACACAGAGTGCTGAGGATGGCTGTTGACTCAGTGAACAGCTTGCTGAGGGTTAAACATACAGGATGGTGTCATAACTTCATTGCGAATGACTGATTTGAAAGTAACTCTTCTGATGGATAATGCAGAGGTGTGCAATTAGTGTAAAAGTTTTTACTGCAGAAAATGTAAAAAAAAAAAAAAAAAAAACCCACAGAAAATCTGCAAGATAACCTCAAATTAAAGTAGAAACAAAAACTTGTTAGTGTGAGAAGGAGAATGTTAACGTGGCAGTGGCAGGAAGCCAGTGTGTGTTTAATTTTTGTGATGATAGAAATGTGCAGTTTGTGCCCATAGGCAAGACAACAGTCTGCCAGTAACTGCTTTACAAACAAATATTTGAAGTACAGTATGTGTACTGAGTATATTACATGTGGCACTAGAAGGTCATGACCTGATCAGTGTATACATGTATATAGATACATAATAAGTAAATATGCAAATTAACCATTGTTCTGCCAAAGAGCTAACAGAAGAAGGAACTTTTGTCTGGATGTATTTTCCCACTCATGTGACAGACACAAAAATAGGTACAATGTACTGACACCAAGCCATAGACTCCATTCGACATACTTGAAAGTTTATCTGCAAACAGTGGTACCTGCTTTGTATATGTCCCCTGCCATGAGAGGCCACCTTTTTGGAGTCACAGGAGTCCATCTTAGTGATATAACTGTGATGATAGGTCACCTACTGAATGTGTAACCATCTTGGCTGAAGGGCTGGCCACACTCAGCTGTCACCAATTTAATTTTTAAAAATCCCTCAAATTCTTTTGTGAGTTGCGAACAGTGTCACAGTTTTAAAGTTCTGATGTAGGATGATGTACATAAGGGTTAAGGTGCCTGGGGCACCTAAGCGAGCTGTGGGTTATTTAGTTCATAAACATTAAGATAAAACAGTGAGGAAAAAATGGATGATGATGCACATGTGAAAAATGATATATATGTATACTGAAAGCAGACATGAAAGCAGTTTCTATCAGATTACAGTACCCCTCATATAGGGTCCCCTTCACCAGAGACCATCCTCACACCAGAGACCATTTTCCATGCAGAAAGTGTGACATTTACATCCCAATTTTCCCCCCAAGATAGACCACTCCTCATGTAAAGTCACCTATCGATGCACTTACATTCGCTTTACAAGAGTGGGAACTGCATGGTGTAATGCAATAAAGAATCTGCACAGCACTAATAACATAGTGGGCGTGATAAGATACTAGTAGTCTGCATTTGATGTGATATGTTTGAAATTCCTCCAGTTTCAGTTGTGTGATGGCGATAAACCTCAGGGACCAAACACTGGTTCATCAGCATTCACCTTTTTCATATTAAAAATGGCCAGAAATGGTTGAGTGTTGGAAATGTTGTTAGTTTCTTTCTTCATAAAGGATGATGAACACAATTAGCCAACAGCTTTCCCTGGGGGCACAGCATGTGGCAAGGAAAGCAGTTTAGCATCGAGTCCCAGCAGGGTTAAATATGCATACAATTAACTCTTTCAGTGCAAATCACATCTAAAGTTGATCTACTAAAGTGAAACTAGTATGAATTATCATTAGGATCTCAGATTTGTATTCCCCATTAGAAGACCTGTCTTTCAAGTACCAGCTTGCCTCTAGTTCCAGAGAAAATATCCCAGGTCAACAGCTTTTCTCGGTGCAATGCACCCAATGCGCGCTGAGAAAAGCTGTTGACTCTGTCCAAAATGTGGCACTTCAAGATTAAATAATGACATTTTCTGAGCCAAAAAAGGCCCCAAATCTTTACCAATTACACTTTTTCAATGAATGCTTGTGTTGTAAGCTGTATAAATCTTGCATTTCCACTCTAGTGGTATATGCCATTAAGACCACTTTAACTTCTGTGGGGCCACTTTTCTGTTGATTGAAAGATCTTGGTTATGTTTTTTTGTTAATTTATCTGCATTTTAAGACCATCTGCAGTATAAGGCCACTTTTACTGACCCCAGAAGTAGTCTTAACTAGCAGGTACCTTCACAGACACATTCACCACCAGTAGCAGGAAGAATGCATGACCCTGGCTTTGTCAAAGACTAATGGATTGAAATAACCTTAGTCTGAAACTTTTTGACTTTTTGTCAATGTCAAAAATGTGAATTGACAATCTTGGAAGATGAATACAGTGGTACCTCTTTTGAGATACCGCCCCTACGGCAGGTCAAAATGCAGTCTCTCAAAACAGGTGGTCTTTCATTAGAGGTACAACAACATGGAAAAGATAGTGCAGTGTTCTGAGAGAGCGGTCTTAAGAAGATATGTGGTCTCTCATTAGAGGGGTCCCTCAAGAGAGGTACCACTGTATCAAACTATGTTTTGGATTGATTAAGGGGCCCAGATATAGGATATATGTACATGATGTATGTGTACTTGCATACAGAATAAAAAAAAAAAAACTTTGTAACACTAGCACCTTCACTGTTCCCTTTTCAGTTGCAGTTTGTGTGGTAAATGTGTGTGTCCTTCTTAGATAGCAAACTTGGCTTTGCTGTGTGTGACCCCTGCCAGTTTGTCTACTAGGTCACAGGGCATCATGCACCCCTATGGAAAGGGCAGACATACATGGAATGAGACAGACAATTATGTGGAAATGTGACAGACATGTGTGGAGTGGGACAGACGAATGTGGAATGGGCAGACATACGTGTACATGTATATTGTTTTTACATGTGGCAGCTACTTGTACACACATACAACATTTCTTTATTCTCTGTTTTGTGAAACAAATAATAGTAGCGACCAAGGCTAATATCACCGAGGCAGTACTATTGGTGTTTGTGCAATGATCAACTCTTGAAGAGTTTGAAAGAATTTCATGAAACTTGGTTATTATTAATTGTGCACCTTTTGAGAACTAGGTTTGTATTGTTTTCGGGTGACCATGACCTGGTTCTCAAGGTCACAGAGCCAAATAAATGAATTTCCTTTCTGTGGCCCAACTTTTCATAAATTTAGACTACTACAGACATCATTCTATGAGAGCATTATTTTTGGGGAGGCAGGCCAATGTTTGCTCCACTAATGAAAACAGTGGGTACTGCATGCCCTGAACAAAGAGTCTTCATGGTAGTACCCTGTACCCCGGCATATATGTGGACTTTAAAATATTGTGGATTATGAATAAGTAAAGTGACAAACAAAGAGAACATTCAAACATTCAAGGTAAGGTTACTCAGACAATCAGTTATTTTGACATGGAGGTACAGCTCCATGTTGAGGCTGTTTTACCTAACAAATATGACTAGGCTAGTTTTACCATACAGTACATGTATATATAAAGACATGTCTAATTCTTTACTGACCAGTAAAGTAATGGTTACAAGTATTTGTATAAAAAGAAGTTTTGGTAAAAGTCAAGTTAGAATGAAATGGGACCACTTCCTGAACATAGGGAAAGGTGCATAACATGACGGGGCCTAAATGAGTGACCACTAAAAATCAGGCAAATCCCCAAAATTAGAGAAATGTTGCAGATTTTCTATCAATATATAGGACATACAGTATGTGCCCTTCTCCCAGGAGCAATCGAAGCACCAAACAGTGAGCGACATTGGCCTGGAAACCAAGCTACAGAGGCAGCTGCTGAAATTTGCTAAGAGGTAACCTTGAGATCAAAAGGAAAGGTCAAATTTTCTAGAGAAGAATGGTGGCTTTGTGAGAGGGGCAGCCTGTGGTGAGAGGCGCCTGCTCGATTGATGCATAACATTTTTTGCAAAAAAAAAATTGCATCTACTTTGCTTAGAGATTGATTCGCTTTGCTGCTGTATACATATATGTTGCAGGTCTTTGCTTGTGGCTTCTTTGATCCTGTTCTAGTTACAGTGTTGCTGGACAAGTGAACTAGGCTGTCACAAAAAGAAGTGCACGTCTTGTGTACATTCATAGGTAGCAGATCCCTTAGTTGTGTAACATATATGTATGTATTGTGGTACTCTTCATCACTTATTGTGCAACAAATTTTATATACGAGTCATTGTGTCCAACAAAGTGGCACAAGGGTTAAGCAATGTGTGGTAATTGCTCCCTAAAATGGTGCGGAGGATTAAGCACAGGTTAATTATTGAGGAATGCATCGTCCGTGGAAAATAATGATGCGCAGGCTGTCAGGCCAAGGCTCATTATTTGCCATGAATTAAAAAAAAGAAAAATCAATCACCCTCAGGTAGGCCTATTGCATATTAGAACTAACAAATACATCTGAAACGAGAAACCAGAATCGGCAGTTCTAAGTAAGAAAAGGAGTCACAACAGTGCTTGTGAACAGCTTAGTTGACTTGTCAGTCAGCTGAGCTTATAGGATGGTCCATCATGTGTCAACCCTCTAAACATCTGTCTATCCAATCTTCTCTCCACAATTCGCATTCTTTGACTTTTCGAAAACTTTCAGCCTGGGTAGATCTACCAAGTATATTCAAATGGTCATGCCCCAGTGATTTTTTTATTTTTTCATGAATTGTTATTTTTTGGCAAAGTCTTCTCCAAAGCTGCCGGGCCAATTGATTCAAAATTACATATAGAGACACTTCAGAGGATCCCCAGACTTTAATTAGTTCAACAGATGGTGCTGCATATATATATATATATATATATATATATATATATATATATATATATATATATTTTGGGGGTGGGGTGGGGTGGGGGGGGGGGGGCTATTTTTGACTTCTCCAAACCAGGCACTCAGGTTGTTTTGAAACTCGGTGTAAATGTAGCTTGTGGGAGGATTAACAAAGGTGTTTGCTACGTGGTGGTATTATGGACCCCTGATTTTTTTACAAAATTTTAAATTCAGGTATTGTTAATGCATGCATTCCCATCAATTACCATGTAAGTCAATGGGGATTGCTATGATAATTCAAATTTTGGACTTCTCCAAAATTGTTAACCGGATTTACTTCAAACTTGGTGGGGGTCTCTACCTAGTTTGTAAAAATAGTCATGCTCCCATGATTTTGAGATTTTTTTAATGATTTTTGGTGCCTGTGGGAAACCAGGGTCCTCTTATTATCTTTTAAATTGTTATGAAACTATTGAAGTATTTATTTGACCAGTTTTCTATTTATGAAACGTTAGAAGATGTTACCGTAATATTTTAACAAGGATCCATCACAGCTTCACCAAAGTTTTATGAGAGATGCACATTATCATGGTCCAGGTGCCTGTGGAAAACCAAGTTCCTCTTATTATTTTTTAACTTGTTTTGAAACTATTGAAGTATTTATTTGAAAGCCATCTGAGTGGCGCACAAGTGGACAATCATTTTACCATAATATCTCAAGAAGTATTCATCACAGCTTCATCAAATGTTTGGTGCAGTTATGCTGTATTATGGCACCTGTAAAGTCTCAAAAAAGAAAAAAGAAAAATATTGCAGAATTGACAAAAGAAAGATTGTGGGTGCTGAGGGTAATCCATTCTCTGAATGCTACTTCTAACAAAGTGTCAAAATTAGGAAAAATTGGTAAGAGTATATACATGTTAACAATAGTGATAACGGTCTTAAACAAAGATCACCTTGATGTCATTCTGAAGTTCACAGGACCACATTAGTGTGTGCATGTAGGGTCAGCTGAGCACATGGCTGTCACAGTCCTCTTGTTGGAGCTCCTCAGAATGGATCACTTTATATAGTTGCATGGTACTCTTGTGTCATCATCAAAACAATTTGTAATCACCTCAAAAGGTATACATGGGCCCCTTGAAATCAGTTGTGTAACTTGGGGGTCTTGATTGTGAAAAGATGCCATCAGTGATGCATACATATCTGTAGTTTAACAGGTGTTGCAATCTTTTCATGCTAAGCCTCTTCAGGAAACTGTTCATCAGCTGTTTTAGATTTGGCCTCGTGTTAAACAAGATGTTGAAAGAGACACAGTAGGAACTTTTGACGTCAGTGTTATTTGTGTGAGCACAGGATTTATGAGCTATGTCACACAATCTAAGACCATGTCTGGCTGATCCGCTATCTTCCTCACTCAATTCATATGTTGTAAACTCACTTGCCTTTGAAATATTCAAGTGCCTTTCCTTTTTGTCACCTAGCTTGCCTGGGAACAAACATAACTCTATATATCTGCTATTTTTTATTCCAAAGAAATATGTTGCCTTCATTATTTGAAGTGACCTCACCACTGCAAGAGTGTGCTTTGATTATTCACTGTGACCAGGCAGATTTTTCTTTTTAAGCTAGGGGGTGGGTGGTGGGTTGGGAACTGTCCACATAGCTTTTCCCAGTACTGATTAGACTCCATCCTGAAAAGGTCATTTGGTGTTATTTTGAGAAATATGCACAAGGCATCAGATGTGTACAGTTTGTAATTAAATCACATAGATTGTTTAAAATAGACTGATGTTTTGCTAAATACAACCAAATGAAATTAAAATTCTTCTTGTGAAAATTATGCAAAAAAATAGTCTGACATGGGGTAATTTGAAACCGGTTCCATATTTGCCTATATTTACCCTATATGTTTAAAACATATAAACATGTTTAAAACATATAAACCTGTCAAACACCCTTATGTGATTCTCAAGTTCCCCCCACAGAAAGTAAATGAAGTTCCCCCCACAGAAAGTTAATGAAGTTCCCCCCCCATAGAAAGTTAAAGAAGTTCCCCCCCCCACAGAAACTTTAAAAGATACCTATTTTCAGACTGTGATAATGTATATGAAACCAGTCTCTCTCTCCACTAAATTTTAATATATTTGGTTAAACAATTACTTTATGTAGAACAGTTTGTTCTTCCATTCATGAGCTTTTTAGATATAGAAGTCAGTCTTAAATGTTTTATAGAAATTGTTAATGTGTTACCCACCCTTAAAGTGGTAATCACTGCTACAATTGCTTTCTCATTACCGTTAAACATGTAATGGTTAAAAGATTCAAATTCCTCATGAAGATACCTTTCATTCAAATACCAGCAAGCCTAGTCTAAAGCAAAAAGTAGTCTTAGTCAACAGCTTTCCTTGGGACACTTTGTGCGCAGTGTGTCCCGAGGAAAGCTGTTGGCTCAATCTTAAATCATCACCCTAAGAGTTGAGCTGTTAATTTTCTGGGCATGTGTATTATTAGTCCATTTTCGTGGTACATCTTGGTGTGGAGCCAGCAATGGAATGGGTGCTTACAGTGCTGGAAGTACGAGCAACTTTTTCTTCGGATAAAAAGTTCACTGTTGATTTATCTAACCTTAACTTGTTTCTTACATCAGGAGGGTTGAAACATAGGGTTATTATGGATATGTGTAATGTTGTGCATCACTGTTATGATCGGTCTGTTAAAGGCCTTAATGTGCGTCTCCCTGATGTACTCATACTTATCTAGCTGCATTATTGTTTGAGCTTTTTCTTCTGATTATGTTCATGTATGTTTATTTTTGTAAAACTGTAGGATGGGTCGAATAAGCATTCTTGAATTTTGATGTAATCGGGTAATGTGGACAATTTTTTGGCTGCCATCCATGCACCGTGATTTCACAACACTGATCCTGAAAACCTATAAGGTGAAAGGAAAATGTCGAGGATGATAGTGAAAACTTTGCATAGTTTAACTTGAAAGGATCTTGCCAGTGTCTGTTTGATTTGGTGATAAAAGCTGTGTGTTATACACCAGGGACGTGCTTTCAGACACACAAGAGTTTGTTTGATAGGGAGGGGGTAGGAGTGTGCCATCCATGGGCATCGGCAGCTGATGCAAAATGTAATAATACTGATGCTACTTTTTAAAATAAATTTCAGTGAACCTATTTAGATTTTGCAGGTTTGCATCATGGAAAGTGTACTTACTAAGGGTTATTCATTAGATTTTATTCAGGAAAACGGCACCCATAACAGAAATAGAAGACCGTATTAAGTGGGGACGTTTCCCGGGAGCAGATGGCAAGCCACCATGCATGCCATGGTGTCCCAGCATATGCTGATGCAGTGTTGGATTCCACATACTATGTGGAGACTTTTTGACCTATCTGATCCTGTATTTAGTTATCATATCACCTTGTTCTTTCCTGGCATTTTTAATTCGAATCAACTGTCTTTCACATTTTTGACACAGAATATTGGAATGGAACATATCCTTAGACACACTGAGTACAACTTCCAGTCGTGAGCCAAGATGCTTATTTACTTTACTTCGCGATGAAGTTGTTGGACAAATAATGCTACTGTAACTTTCATGTTTTCCACATTTTTTTTCTTGTTCACATGTCAAACAAGACTGTGCCTCAGCAGTAACACATGCTTTCTGAGATGACATGGAAGCTGGCACAGACGATGGCTTGTCCTGGCAATAATTCTGATTTAGTCAAATATAAAATAAACAGCAAACAAAACACCATGTATATACATTCTGCCCGCTATTGACTTGGCTAATGTTTATCAAAAAATCTCATAGCATGTGCGTGTCCAGAGTTCACCGAAGTTACGTGAAGGTATTACTGTTGGTTCAATGATTTAATCGTAGTATGATGGAAGTAATGTTGAATTTAAAACCTGTAATAATTTGAATTTAATCAAGTATAAAATAAACGGCATCACAACACAACATGGATGTCTTTGTATAGTTAATCAACAAATGTCAGACCAGGTGCATCACAACACAACATGGATGTCTTTGTATAGTTAATCAACAAATGTCAGACCAGGTGCATCACTCATAAGTTCAGCAAAGTTACGGCCAAGTAATTCGTGCCTGAATGCAAAGCAAAAATGGCGGATTGAAGTATGCACTTGCAAGATGCCGGGAGTGTATTTTAATTGACTTTGTACAGTTAGCAATAAACTTGACATAACTGAGCATGCAGATTAAGGTCAAGATAGTAAGTAATGTATTCAGAATATTTTTACAACTGTTAAGTTGTTTTTATGCAAAACATAGGCTCGGTACTAGACAGCACTACACCCACAAGCTGCTGGCCAGTTCAACTTCAACGCAAAAAAAGAGAACCCGGCAATTTCCAAGTTGTGATGCACTTCAAATCAATTATGATAGTTTGAAATAAAGTTTGAAACACATGATAATTATGATAGTTGAATGAATGACATTTATATATTCAATTCAGAGTAGAAAGTGTCGATGTTAATCCTTTCAGTCCTGGGCTACTGATTGCAATTTGCACTTCTGTTGATAAACATTAGTCCTGTGGGGACCGCCATGCTTCATTGAGTCACACTACCAGAAGTGCGACCTGATTGGTCAGCACATAGGTCAATAATAAATTATCATCTTGACTGACTGGCAAGCAAGGCTGTCTCTATTGGCCGGAAGGCCCTGGCTATATTATCATTTTAATTAATACCATTGCTAATGGAAACAATAATCAGCCAATGACTGGACTGGCAGACCCCGGAGAGCGCCCACATCAGTGAAGGCACAGGGAGTCAGGGGGATGCTTTGGAGGCAATAGGTGTGCTAAACAGGCAACAACAATATCGCCTTGAACAGGGACCTCCATATGATGAATTATTCTGCTATAAAAATTTGAAAGAGGTGATGACTGGGTACACGCACGCACGCGTGCTTATATGCACCAAATATGAAGATTGTGAGACTTTTAGCCTGGGGAACAATTTATTAACATTTATAGCAAATTTCATTATTGTTTGTCCTTCAGATAAGATTCTAGCAAATATTGTACTAGTGCATTGATTCTTTAACCTTGATCTTCTGTAAATTGACTTTATTTTGCTGTAGTGCTACATGTTTTTTTGGTTGTTTCACTCGTAAAACAAATCTGTAAAACAAAAAAAAAACAAAAACAAAAACAAAAACAAAACAAACAAACAAAAAAAAACTGTGAGAAAAGAATTTTTACTTTAGGTTTTATCTATCTTTTTCTCCAAAATAACAAATTTAAAACTTGAGTGAAATACCATAAATAAAAAAAAAAACTGTGAAAATTTATACACATGAAAATAAGGCTATTTACAGTATATGCATGTTAAAAAAAAAGGCCTGCCTCCTGAGCCTTGCCCTAGTGTATATATATAATACTGATATGTACATGATCTAAATAAATCCAAGTGTTTTAAATGTCTGAGTAGCTTGTAAAATAAGATGTAAACATTTCAATGTTTTCAATACTTTTATGCACATTACCAAAATAAATTAGAGATTGTAGCTCTTTTCATGTCTGAATCTCTCATGCACAACAACAGACATTTCAATAAAATCCATTAATTTCAACTTTGGTAATATAAGAAACAAGTTGATGTTGAATAAATCAACACTTTGCTCTTTATCTGAAGATCACTCATACTTCCAGAACCATAAGCACCATTGTCGTTTGCTGCCGTCACAAACTGTTGATACAATTTATAGACAGAATGCTGACAAAATATTAAAGGTGCTCATAACAGATACATCATCATGTATACTGATTTCTCTCAAATGCAATGCACAGGTGCTTAAAGTTATGGGGCATTGAGCAACTGAGTAGATTTAGAGGTCACTTTCACCTCTATAGTGGTCACTATGATTTATTACCCTTCAGCCTTAAGAGGCCGACGGGTATTGTCGTACCCGGCGCTGTCCGTCTGTCCGTCCGTCTGTCCCCTGGTTTTACCACCATAACTTCAGAAATTTTTGAGACAGGACTTTTAAATTGCACATGATATTACACTTCTATATGGCCTACTTTGTGTGCAAGCATAGTTGACCTTGACCTAATTCTTAAGGTCACACAGTGGTCACATATGCTAAGCAACATTACCGCTCTAACTATTGAAAGCCTGCATCTAGCAATCTAAATCTTACACACAAGAAGCTTCATAGAGTGATCTAGAAGCCTAATGAAAATAGAGGTCATAGCTCTATATTCGACCTACTTTTTGAGGTCAAAGGTCAAGTGCACAATGGTGGTATTGGTATAAGTAAGGAAGTTTTTAAGTCAGTTACATGAAATTTTATACACTCATGTATCACAACCAAAGAATGTGTCATGAATCAAAAGTAGGTCACTAGGTCAAGTATCTGGGTCACAATGACCTATTCATTGAAATTTTGTTTACCACTATAACTTCAAAACTTTTTGAGACAGGAATTTCAAATTGCACATGATATTACACTCCTATGTGGCCTACTTTGTGTGCAAGCATAGTTGACCTTGACTTAATTCCCAAGGTCACACAATGGTCACATGTGTTGAGTGACATTACCGCTCTAATTATTGAAAGCCTGCATCTAGCAATCTAAATCTTACACACAAGAAGCTTCATAGAGTGATCTAGAAGCCTTATGAAAATCAAGGTCATAGCTCTATATTTGACCTACTTTTTGAGGTCAAAGGTCAAGTGCACAATGGTGATATTGGCATAAGTAAGGAAGTATTTAAGTCAGTTACATGAAATTTTATACACTCTTGTATCATAACCAAAAATGTGTCATAAATCAAAAGTAGGTCACTAGGTCAAGTATCTGGGTCACAATGACCTATTCATTGAAATTTTGTTTACCACGATAACTTCAGAAGCTTTTGAGACAGAACTTTCAAATTGCATATGATAGAACACCACTGCAAGCATAATTGACCTTGACCTAACTTTCAAGGTTACACAGTGGTCACAAGTTTGCTGAGTGACATTGGGCATCTTGAAATCTAAATCTTGAAACAAAAGAAGCAACATAGGGTGATCTAGAAGGCTATTGAAAGTCGAGGTTATACCTCTATATTTGACCTAATGTTTTTGAGGTCAAAGGTCAAGTCAACAATAGTAATATTTGTGTAGGTAACTATACCTGATACTATGGGACACTATTCCTATTCACTTACCGCAAAAGATATTGAAGGCGGCCGAAGGGTACCGCGTTCTTTGAACGGTATTTTTGAATACACGTTCAGCTTTTGTTACAGCAAGGTGTTTCTGGTTGCTCAGTGCAGTTCACATAAAATGACACACAGCCATAGATGGCAAAAATTGTTTCAGATATGACTTGGTTTTCACTCAAGGTGTCCATGTAAGCTGAGTACATGAGGAACAGTCCTCCTCCTCTCCTAAGAATATGCCGAGAGCTTAATGTGTTCAACCAGTGCTGCTGCAATTTTTTTCTTGATGTGTTTTTTTTTTTATTTTATGTTACGATTTTTGACTTCTCCAAAATTGTCACTCAAATTATTGTGAAACTTGGTGGAAGTCTTGCTTATGGGAGTGTTAAACAAAGTTGTTCTCAGGTGGAGATATGCTCGATCCCCTGATTTTCAATGAATCTTTCAATTTGGGTACCTGTGGGTTAATGCATGTCAATGGGGATTGCAATGCAAATTCACATTTCCACTTCTCCAAAATTGTCAACCAGATTCACTTAAAACTTGAAGGGGGGGGGGGGGATGTACCTTGGGTGGGTCTCCTCTGATTTTTAGCTCTGCTGACGTAAAGTTGCAGAGCTTATGCGACTGTTCATGTCTGTCCATCCATGTGTTCGTCCATAAACTTTTGCTCATGAGTGCAATACTGTCCACCGTTAAGTTAGCCCAATATAACTTTCAGGATTATAGGGTGTATGAAAATCTAGGTCCCTTTCAATATTGTACCTCTACCAAGTGTGTGTAAGTAGTCAGGTTTCTTTGATTTTAAGGTTTTTATAAAATTTTTGGTATAATTTTTTTGTCAAATTCTTAAAAAATCTTCTCCGAAACTGCTCAGCTAATTGCTTTGAAATTGCATGGGGACACCTCTGGGGACCCTCAGACCTTAACTATTACAATAGGTGGTGCTGCACTGTTTTTTCTATGTTTTAGGAATTTTTGTGTGTTTTCCCTAGTTTTGACTTCTACAGTCATGTAATCCTGTTGGCCCAGGTCATATTCTCTTGATGGGTCTCATCTACAATTATCAGTCAAACTGTTTTTCATTATTGTTGAAATTAGTTGAAAATACTAAAGCAGATGACATTTAATCATTAGCCGGTTTTGGCCAGTAAAAGAGGAAAAGGTATAAGATTATGTATAGTGGTCACCCTCTTATAAGGCCACCCCAAATGCAGCCCAAAAGTGGCCTTTTCAGAGGGATGGCCTCTGCATATAATAGGAGTGTTGCACTTTGTGTACCTGTCAATTAATGCATGCATTCCTATTGATTGCCCTGTAAGTCAATGGGGATTGCAATGGAAACACACAAATTTTAATTTCCTTTCCAACAACCTTATTGCCTTGACTTATTATGGGTTAAATGTCAAGGTCAGCTGAGGGCAGGCTCTTCACACAGCACTCTTGTTGTTCACTGTTTGGAAAAATCTTCTCCAAAGCTGGACAGCTAATTGTTTCTAAGTTACTTCAGAACACTTCTGGGGACCCCCAGATGTTAACTTGTTCAACAGGTGGTGCTGTGATTTTTTTAAATTCTTTTTTTTTCTTCTTTTTTCTGAATATGTATTTTCATGATTTGCAACTTCTGCTACAAAACCGTCACTCAGATTATTGTGCAGTGTGGTGGAAATGTAGCTCATTCGAGGATTAAACTAATTTGTTTTCTAGGTGGTGGTATATTGGATCACTGATTTTTAACAAATTTTTCGATTTGGATACCTGTGTTTTAATGCATGCATTCATATTGATTAACCATGCCAGTCAGTGGGGATTGTGCCACAATGGAAAGTCATGTTTTTGACTTTTTCATCAAAACCACCGACCAGATTCACTTCAAATGTAGTGTAGACATGCTTCAGGATGGTCTCAACCAATTTTGTTTTGAAAATTTTCTTGTCCATTTTCAGTAAAATGTTTTTAAATCTTCTCCAAAACTGCTCTAGACACCTGATTTTTATCAAAATTTCCAGTTCTCAATATTGGATAGTTATACCTCTTTTGTGTTACATTTTGTTAGCTCAAAACTTTAAAACTACACCTGGCATTTTCACAAGATTGACTCCTTCAAGAGAGGTCTCACCGCTCATAAGGTACATTTGGGATAACCTTATAAGAAGGGACCACTGTAGACAATTATTTTCCCAGACTTGTCTCATAGCTTCCAGACATTTTGACCTTGTTCAGCATAGTGGCTAGACATGTATGATTACATTTTATGCCTCCGTCCTACTGGAGGAGCGGCATGCAGTAATTGCTTTTTCCGTGCATCTGTCCGCTATTTGTGTCTGGGCTATAATTCACTTGTCCTTCAACGTAGATTAATGAAACTTAACATACAGGTACATCTGGACATAAGGGTGTGTCATGTACCAAAAGTAGGTCACTAGGTAAAGTATCTTGGTCACAGTGATGTGTTGTAAAATAGTGTCCAGGCTGCAACTTGTTTACTATTTAACTTGGATTAATGAAACTTTACACACATCTATGCATCTACACATAAGGGTGTGTCATGTACGAAAAGTAGGTCACTAGGTCAAATATCTGAGTCACAGTGACATGTCCTTCAAAAATAGTTACCAGGCTATAATTCCTTTACTGTTCAACTTAGTTTCTTGAAACTACACACACATATATTGACCAATAAGTGTGTCCTGAAACAAAAGTAGGTCACTTGGTCAAGTATCGAGTCACAGTGATATAATCATGTAAAACTACATTACACTTCGTGTTCGGGTTGTAATTCTGTTGTCCTTTGACTTAAAATCATGAAACTTTACACACTTGTGTATCTGGACACGAGTGTGTCAGGCATAAAAGTAGATCACTAGATCAAGTATCTGGGTCATGGTGATAGCTTGTTTTTATTGACTACAGTCATTCCAAAATGAGACCTGCGATTAGCAAGGTTATAAATTAGGCGAGGGGGGCATGGATCCAGCAATCTCTGATTGCCTTTTAATTTGATAATAAACTAGGCAGAAAACATGTGGAGTTAGTTACATATAAATTATAATGTTGTAATGGAAGTCTTTCTCAATTCATCTGTTGCACGGTAGATATTTACATAATTAATGAAAAAGGTATTATGTGGGGGTGTTTTACTGATTTTGATGCACCCCACCCCACCCCTTTAAATCCCCATCCTATTGCCTGCATGAGTCAGAGGGCCTCAAAATGTAGTTGCAAAAGTAACTGTAAAATGTCTGTTGATGTTTGTGTCCAATGAGACAGCCACACACATAACACAGAGAGTTCAAGATCCTGACCTTTTCAAGCAGCATTAGGGTTAACTCTTTCAGTGCCAACTGTGAATTAAGTAGATCTACTCAAAACGAACAGCTCTGAATATAGTAAGGGTACTAGATTTGTGTTCCTTGCAAAAAGTACTTTTCATTCAAGTACCAACATGTGTGTAGTTACATAGAATATAGTCCAGGTCAATGATTTTCCTAGGCATGCTGAGGAAAGCTGTTGACTGAGTCAAATATGTGGCACTGAAAGAGTTAAACTACAGATGTGTGACAAATTGTGTGACAGGTGGTTTATCATACACATATGGTGTTCATAGCTCTACACCTTGAGAAAGTTCACCCCTGAGGGATTCTACTGGCTCAAACAGCCAGGCAGGGAGCAGAAGAGGTCCTCCATCACATGCAAACCATACAGATGCTGTGTGATTGACACGGTATGTGGGCAGAGCACAGGTCATTGCAATACCTATGTCAATCACTCACCTGTACCATACATCATCTGCTAATGAGCTGAGGGGATGGAGTGTTTGACGCAGACTATAAAATTGTACACTCCTAATTGAAAGACTACCTTTGAATGTAGACCACTTTTTTCCTTGTCTGTTACAGACTTTATAATGCATTGTATGATTTCAGGTTGTCTGTAAAAATTATGTCTCAAAAAGTTAAATGTGCTGCAACACTTGTATATCATCAGTACCAGAAGTCCATACCCCAAGTTGTATACTCTCCATGTCTCTTCCTGTCACTGCCCATTTCTGAACTATAATTGCAGAAATCATTGAAAATTTTTATTTATTTTTATATTTTTACTTAAACATTCTGAACAGATAATTTTTGAGAAAGGCAAGGTCAGCCTAAAGATAAAAACAGGTCTTTAGCAAGGAACTATCAACATGTTGTCCCAAAAATGTTAGGACAGACTTGGCGCCAAAGTCTGACAAGAAGCCTATTGTGATTGAAGGTGAACTGATTGAAATTCTGGGTCATTGTAATTTGCTTCCAATAATTGACAGTTTTAGGTTCCTGTCCTTCTTTGAACATTCTGGTCATGCTAAATTAATTTTTAAAATGAGCAATATTTTGGGATGTTTGGTACTCAGTGGTGGCATCGTATGATGGCCGGAAGAACTGGGTCACAGGTTGTGCATATCTATGAAGCAGAGTGTTGTATCTTTTTCCTTTGCATATTTTTAACCCTTACCGGCTCAAATTGCCCCAAAAATGCTGCAGTGTATACTGCTGCCTGCTTTGATGTTCTTACTCAAATTTTATGTTATTAGAAAACATTTTTGTTGTGAATTGTAGATGAGACCAATTATGATACATGATAGGTCAGTAACATTCACTTCATATATGGGCTTGTTGTATTGTATTCAGCCTATGCCAAGGAAGGTTGTTGACTCAGTCTGATTGCTGACCAGGAAAGGGTTCAAGTATTGAGGGGTTAAAGGATTGAGATTATTGGAAAATGTATAATCAAAATCTCAAAAGGCCTGGAATATATCTTGTGTGAACAGTTTATACATCATTTCAAGTGATAAGAACCTAAAAACATTTGCAACACAGCAAAAAAATCACAAACTTGTGTGCTATCACAAACCTTGCAAACTGGTTATTTTAATAGTGTGTTTGGTATCAGCATGCACAGTTATGCACGTGTATTAGCAGTTCCATAAAACCACGCCAAAACTTGTGGTCTCTTGGCAAACAAATCTGAAACATATTTTCTAAACTGCACACACAATGTTCAGTTCTGCCATTTATCAGTGCTCAACAAGGTGAGAACAGATTTATGTAGTTAATTAGTATTTCTGTATAATAGAAATGCATTGAAGGAGAACTGAATTGCTGTCAGCACTGTGTGGAAACTCTTGCTTTACAGTTATACAGACAGGCAGGACTGCGTATTCCTCTTCTGGATAAGTTTAACAAGGTGTTGTTTTTTGTTTTTTTTGTTTGTTTGTTTATTTTTCTAGCCATGCTATCATTTCCTTGATCCTTACATCTGTTTTGAAGATTGTTGGGATTATAGGAGCAGTCCAATCAGTCAGTGTGGCTGGAAGACATGCATTAACTCTTTCACTGCCAAATTTTGGACTCAGTCAACAGCTTTTCTCGGCGTGCATTGGGCACTTTGCACCCAATGCACGCCGAGAAAAA
Source organism: Hermodice carunculata (assembly GCA_964020975.1). Lineage (NCBI taxonomy): Eukaryota > Metazoa > Annelida > Polychaeta > Eunicida > Amphinomidae > Hermodice > Hermodice carunculata. Next base: position 102,340,861 of record OZ026613.1, read on the forward strand.
GCTGTTGACCTTGGATATTCTCTTTGGAACTATAGGTATGCTGGTACTTGAATGAAAGGTCTTTTTTGCGAGGAATACAAATCTGGGATCCTAATGATAATTCAGACTACCGGTAGTTTGACTTACGTGGATCGACGTTAATCATGATTGGCACTGTAAGGGTTAATTTCAGGGCAGGGTCACTGACCACAATTGTCCCTCCTGTGGGAGACCACTCTTATAGTAGGTCCAAAAGTGGTTACTCCCAACAGGTGATCTTCCAAAGGAAATATGTTAACATGGAAATGTAGATCTAGATATCTGACAATCAGCCATAAAAGGCAGGTGGTCTACTAAAGCAGGAACTACTGTTTCAATCTTGTTCTGAGCTCTGACAGGCCCCTTTAATGGGAAGCAAGTCTTGTTACTAATGCTGTGAGGGTTAAAGTGACAGGTTTATTATCAAAGGCTAGGTAGATTTGGAATGTGATGGCAGGGATGAGACATGGATGGCTTGGTTGCTATGAAAGTTTTGGTAGATTTTGAATGTGATATGTGGCAAGGACCTGAGGGACCTGTGCATGCTGTATGAGACATGGATGACTTGGTTTTAGCATAGACCCATGGGACCTGTACATGCAGTATGAGACATGCATGACTTGGTTTTAGCATGGACCCATGGGACCTGTACATGCTGTATGAGACATGGATGATTTGGTTTTAGCAGGGACCCATGGGACCTGTACATGCAGTATGAGACATGCATGACTTGGTTTTAGCATGGACCCATGGGACCTGTACATGCTGTATGAGATATGCATGACTTGGTTTTAGCATGGACCCATGGGACCTGTACATGTTGTATGAGATATGCATGACTTGGTATTAGCAGGGACCCATGGGACATGTACATGTTGTATGAGATATGCATGACTTGGTTTCAGCAGGGACCCATGGGACCTGTGCATGCTGTATGAGGCATGGGTGGCTTGGTTTTAGCAGGGACCCATGGGACCTGTACATGCTGTATAAGACATTGATGACTTGGTTTTAGCATGGGTCACTGTGACCTACTGTTATGGAGATGATCCTGACTGAAATGAGACGGATATATATGGGTGTGTTGTCACTAAGTCCTTAGTTACTTGTTTTCTCTCAAAGCAGATCATATTCCTGTTGCAGTGAAACATGCCTCAGAGATCAGTCTTGCAGTAGATATGGGAAACCTGTGGAGATATATTTATAAAGTGATGGTAATAGGGACTCTGATCATGCATGAAAAATTTTGTTTGCTGATATATTTGCATGTCAAACTTACTACTAAAAAAAAAAATGCAAAAAGGGGGAAAAAGGCAAAGCATATGAGCAATTGGGCACAATATTTGGATGAAGCCATGCAACTAGGTTATGTCTCCTACACACAGTGATGCTGTATACTGAGGGTTAATGCTCTTGCCTTGCACTGTTGGCCAAGTTAGCTGCGAAAGACAGTGAGAAAAGAGGTTCTCTGACTCAAAGCCTCAATGCAGTAGGAGGACAATTTTACACATGATAAGTGATGCATCTTCCATAATAAGGAGTGTAAAAATATACAGATTTTTAAGCCTCTAAACTGCAAGATTAAATCATTCCATACTATAGTCACAGGCCTTGGTCAGTGGTTCTGGCACTGCCTGGCAAGTCATGCTGCAGCTGCCCTTGTGGCAGCTGTAGCATAACTTGCCAGGCAGTGCCAGAACCACTGACTAAAGACTATAGGGTACTTGAACGAAAGCTCTTTTCATGAAGAATTGAAATACATGTATGCAATTGTCGTCTTAAATGTAGGTAAAACATACTGAAAAATCAGGGACTGGAATGGAATGGGTTAAGATTAGTCACTGGCTGATTACCGTGGTGTTGAATCATAGATTTCATTGCATACAGTGGTCCTCCTCTACTAAGGCCATCCCAAATGCAAGCAAAAAGTGGCCACATCAGAGGGGTGGCCTCTCTTAAGAGGGACAACACAATGAAAATACTGATACTAATTTTGTAACATGGAAAAGTGGCCTGATTTTGGTAGCCTCTCTAGAGGCGGGCGGGGGGGGGGGGGGGGGAAGGGGGGCTTATTAGAGGGAGACCACAGTGTCAGTTTTAAACTCTGTTGACTGAAGGTTACATGGTCTGTATGATCCATCATGTCTGTACGTGTGTCTGTCCATCTGTCAGTCAGTGTGTCAGTCCAACTGTCCTTTTCTTTTAAAAAATTCAGTCCACAATTTTCAAGTTATGTCCATTCAAGTTCCAGAACTTTTTAAGGGTATTTAAAAATCTAGATTGAGTTCAATAATTGGTATTGTCACCAACGGTATTATGTAATATAGGAACCAAAATGTGAAAATTATGAGAATGCATTTTTCAAAGAGTCATGTGAATCTTCGTGGAACTAACATTTGTCAGGATGTGTGTCATATGCAGAAGTTTAATATTGCAAAATGTGGATGACCTTGACCAATATTTAGGGTCACAGAGGCAATGCATTTCAAGAAGTGATATTTTATGATGATCATTACATATTAACTTGTGCATATATATGCCTATAGCACTGAAGGAACATAATACAGACTAAGGTCTGACATGTGGAGTCATGGTAGTGCCACTGGATGGTTTTAGAATTGGAACCAGCATTATAGGTATGAAAAACATATTAAGGTTCATTATTGTGATAATGATTTGAGGTGAGAAAACAAAATTCACACCAAATATGCATCAAGCCAATGGTCACACTTTGTAAAATTTGGGAAGCTCTGACCCATTTTCAAGGTCATTAAGCTCTTTACTAAAGAGCACAAAATTCAATATGTTGAGAAAGAAAAAGACCAATGATAATAAATGTACAGTGGTACCTGCTATTTGTGACCACCCCTAATGCCAGACAAAAGTGGTCACATATTGCAGGTGGTCTTCAATTGCGGGTAGATTAACAAAGAAACAAGTGTCTGGTGTCTGGTATTGGTGGCCTTAAAAACTAATGTGGTGTCTCATGAGAGGTGGTCTTTCCAGCAGGTACCACTGTACTACAAATGCGTATTGTGGAAGTTTGATATTGCACAATGACCTTGAACAATTGTCTCAAGGTCACAGAAGGATTGTTTACCAGGAAATGTTTTGTGATGGTCATCAGATTACATATCGGCAGAGCATCAGACCCATGGCTTCTTGTTTTCTGGCTCATATGCCCAAAAGTGTTCAGATGTCCACTGTCATCTGCTTTAATGTTTTTACTTTCAATGTTTCATTTGTCGAAAATATTTTCAGGGAGAAATGTAACTAAGACCTACAGGGATAATGCAGTTTTCCTTGACATGTTTTGGATTCTCAGAGCTTCCTGCCCATGCCATGGCAAGCTGTTTATTCTGCCCATGCCATGGAAAGCTGTTTATTCTGCCCATGCCATGGAAAGCTGTTTATTCTGCCCATGCCATGGCAAGCTGTTTATTCAGTCTGATTGTGACCAGGAAATTGAGGGTTAAGATTGCACTCTGTGGGTCTACTGAGGAGGAGAGTTGAGATGTGAGAGATGAAGTCAGATGTGCTGGGTGTGATACCAGGAGTATGTACACAAGATACATTGACCTGGTACCAATCATAGACACCTGTTAGCTGTCTATCCTGGCCACTCGCAGCTACATATGAGGTGTACCTAATGACTGTGCACCCCAACAGAGGTCTACTGTGTGCACCCACCCACATGTACTTCATGCATCAAAACTGGTCTGGCAACCTATTTTGCATGTGTTTTGAGGTGTTCATTGTGAAGACTTGGCATCAACACAACTTGAATTTAAAAATACTCACGGCTCTGCTCACCGACAACAGATGTCTCTAAGTCACAAAATGTTCAGGGTTGGGGATGTCTGAGGAACATCTGAGTTGCCGAATATAACCCCATGGGGTCATTGGGTTGACATATTGGCTGTTTTAGTATAAATAGTTGTACTAGACCACACACTCAAAATCAAGAGTGACCAAGGTGTGTGAGGATTTTTCTGTGCTATGTAGCAACCTGAGATGTGCACAACTCAGCCCCATGACAGGGAAAAATCAACTGAACTAGTCAGATTTAAATGGCTTTAGTAATGTGTGATGTTTAATTATGGCCCCCTCCTACCAGAGGAAGGAGGTCTGTGCGTCAAGTATCTGGGACACAGTGACATATCCTTATAAAATCGGGTCTGGGCTGTAATTCATGTATTATTTAACATAGGTTCATGAAAGTTCACATACACATATATATCTTGACCTAAATGTGTGTTGTGAAACACAAGTAGGTCACTAGGTCAAGTATCTGGATCACAGTGATACAATCATGTAAAACTACATTACGATTCATGTCCGGTCTGTTGTCCTTCAAGTTATATTAATGAAACTTAATATACATGTGGATCTAGATATAAGGATGTGTCATTAATAAAAAGTAGGTCGCTAGGTCAAGTATCTGGGTCAGTGCGTATCCTTGTATCTGGGTCAGTGACATATCCTTGTAAAATCGTGTCCGTGCTATAATTCCTGTACTATTTAACTTTGTTTCATTTAACTTCACACACATATTTATCTTGACCTGAAGGTATGTCATGAAACAAAAGTAGGTCACCAGGTCAAGTATCAGTTCCTCTGCTATTCATGCCCTGCCTATAATTTGCTTGTCCCTCAACTAAGATTAATGAAACTTGGCACACAGGTGCATCTGGACATAAGGGTGTGTCAGATGCCAAAAGGAGGTCACTAGGTCAAGTATCTGGGTCCCAGTGACATATTCTTGTAAACTTGTGTCCCGGCTATAATTTGCATGTCCTCCAACTTAGATTAATGAAACTTTACACACAGATGCATCTAAACATAAAGTTGTGTTATGTACCGAAAGTAGGTCACTAGCTCAAGTATCTGGGTCACAGTGACATATCTTTACAAATTGTCTGTTGGCTATGATTTCTTTACTATTCAACGTACTTCCATTAAACACTACACACACATATTCTTGACCTAAAGGTGTGTTGTGAAACAAAAATAGGTCACTAGGTCAAGTATCTGGGTCAGGGTGATACAATCATGTAAAATTACATTGCACTTCATTTCCAGGTTGTAATTCTGTTGTCCTTCAAGTGAGATCAATGAAGCTTTACACACAGGTGCATCTAGATATAAGGGTGATACATTTATGGAAAACTACATTACACTTCATGTGCGAGCTGTAATTCTGTTCTCCTGTGACTTGGAATCATGAAACTTTACGCACATGTGTATCTGGACACAAGAGTGTGTCATGCATAAAAATAGGTCACTAGTTCAAGTATCTGGGTCACAATTATGGCCTATTTTTATTAACTACTGTCATTTGAAAATGAGACCTGTGATTAGCAAGGTTATATATGAGGTGAGGGGGGCATGGATCCAGCAGTCTCTGATTGCCTTTTAATTACAGTTTGATATTACACATTGGATGGAACAGCAATATTTGCATGGTCCTTCAAGTCAGTTTGTGGTTTCCATGGTTATTTTAATGCCCAAAAGATACAAATTATGACAAGTTTGAATACAAGTTAAATGGTCTTTCCTGACAGTGGTCTGGTAAGACAGGTTTCATACTTGAAGTATCCAGAAATATTCTATCAAACACATTAGCCCTTACTTCTCCACATCATTTTGAGTCCCTTGAGTGTGTCCCAAACACCACCCAAGAAAAAAGAATTAGAAAACAAAAAGTTGTGTGCTGAAGGTTGTGAACAAAATAGGGGTTAAATCTATGATGCTACCAGCCAGCAGGTCTTGGGTGACCTCATGCAAGAGACAGAAATATGAGGATGGTTGTTCTGTTCCCTTTCTTGGTGTATAAATCATTGTTGTCCTTCAGGTACAAAAAGTGTCAATGTTTTCTACACTGCAGCTGACTTCTTTCATTCTGAATTGTCAACTGCATAGAAATGTTTACAGGATCAAACCAGGATGTCAATTGAGGAGAATGAATTTGTTGCAAGAAATGTCTCAATCCAATACATGGTGTATAGTGTTTTGGCCACAATTGTGGCCACAGAACAAAAATTCATGTAGACAGGTCCGGTGAAAGCTGAGCTCAAGCGTGAATAGAGGTGTCAGTGTTCCTGGTAATTCGGTAGAGAATAACTGGTTAAGCACACTTACTTTGACAGGTAATATCCGCAGGAATTGTGGCCTTTGTGATCATCTTCACTTTTTTGGTTGTAAATAATGTGCCTACAGAAGATGGTTCAAGGTGATAATAATTCTTGTCATTTTTTTTTCTTTTTTGCTACCCTTTGTAAAAAGACGTACCAAGGGAAATATGTTGACCAATTTGAAGTGGTGGAGGTACTTGTACGAATAGTTGCATTGGTGTGACATTGTCATTGCCATGGTTACTTGCTGCTCTAATTCAAGCAGGTGTGAAAAATGGTGTGGCAATGAAATGGTTGTGTTAACCTTATGGGGACTGAGTCAATAGCTTTCTTCCATGAAATGTTCATTAACCCCTTGGAGACTGTTTTTTCCCCATGAAATGTTACATTAACCCCATGGGGATTGAGTCAAGATCTTCCATCTATGAAATGTTACATTAACCCGCTGGGGACTGAGTCAATAGCTTTCTTCCATGAAATGTTACCTTAACCCCACGGGGACTGAGTGAAAAGCTTTCTTTCAGGAAATGTTATATTAACCCCATAAGGACTGAGTGAATAGCTTTCTTTCATGAAATGCTATATTAACCCGTGGGGACTAAGTCAATAGCTTTCTGCCATAAAATATTATGTTAACTGAGTCAATAGCTTTCCTCCATGTATTGTGGGTATATTATACCCATAGTGCACTAAGAAAAGCAGCTGTTGTCTTATCAACAGTACCATCCTTGATGGAAAAAAGCATATACCGTAACTTCACAATAATAGACCATTTCTGGACAGTTTGAATGGGAAAAATCACATGGATACAGTGGCAGCAGGTTTCTGAAAGTTCAAGTCTCAACTGGGGCGTGTTACAATGTCAATAGTTTTCTATGTGAGAAAGTATTTTACTTTTTAGTGACCTGAGCCTTCTACCTGTCCAATAGGCAAGGGAAAGAACAGAAGGCGCAAGAACTGCCTAAAAGAGGGCACTGCAGTCAGTGGAGGGCTACTGCAGTCAGTGGAGGGCTAGGGTTGTGTCTTCCCATTGCTTTACATTGTAATTTGCAACTTAATAACTTAAAAACCATTGCACATAGCAATACCAAATTTCAGACAGTAAATCTAGATGCATAATTAAATACCTCACAAAAATCATATAACCACAGCTACAAAAGTGACAAGTTTATTTAAGGTTGTTTTAACATACACACTAATGGGAATGTACAGCTCTAGCCCTCCAGATGTTTGTGTATTCAGTTGTATATTGGGATGAATACACACCTTAGAGCTAATTCTGACTTTTCGTATTGCTCTTGATACTACAATACCTCAAAATACTTTGCTAGATTTTAGACAAATTTGGCACAATGTACAGGTACATTATACAACATGAGGCAAAGAGAAGCTTCTTATCAGGTCTCTGTGGCACTGTACCCAAGAGAAGTATAGTTAGTGATCAGTCAAATTAACACTCTTTGGTGTGTCTCAAATGCTTTGCCAGAATTCATAGTCCTTATACATTGAAAATAAAGCAGGTAAAGATAAATGCAATAATTGATTTTATGATTAATTTACTTTGTATCAATATTAGAGGTACATATATAGATCACACAGTGATGACTTTGGGAACGATTAGAAATGTACACAGGTATTTTCCAAACAAAGTCATCCAAGTTGAATTAAGCACTTTGGGGACTCCAGCATGTGGAAGCTGGATGCAGACAGTGTTGGAGTCCAACTTCCACTCAATTTCTGCAGCAATTTTCAGTGCTTAGCATAAGCTGCCCATTCCCACTGAATGCCTGGTCCTTCTGTGGAGACACAAGTTTGCATTGCCCTCCACTGGCAGCATTACACTGAGCATCAATCCTAGTTTTATGTCAGTACAGGGTACATGTACATACTTCAGCATGGCTATCTTGAAGCAGGCTGGGCTTGTGCTTTCTTCAGTCTTTATAATGCTGACAGACACCCAAGTTCTAAACATTTCTCGTGTTTTTGAGCCACCATTTCTGCTTCGATGTAGCTGTCTTACTCGAAGGAATAAATTCAACAAGCATCCCACGTGTGAAACTGGAAAGTATAGGGTCAATAGAAAAGAATTTTTGCTGCAGGTGTTAAGTAATGTCACAACAGGTTGGTAAACATCATGCTCATCTGTCAAGTCTTGATTTGTCAGTCAATACAAAATTACTAACTTTGATTTTGCATGTTTGCTTGTCGTAGCTGATGGTATGGAGCAAAAGATGAGTGGTGTGGAATATGTTTGGGGCTATTTCTAAATGAATGGACCTGTATCTGTTTGTTTGTCAGTTAAATATTATGTTTTTATTGACTCAACCATGATGAAGTTATGATCATTTTTGTAGTAGATGCCAAATTTCCAAGTTGACTGCAGGATTAAGGAAACAACAACACTAAGCATGATAAAGTACTGGCATCGCAAACAATGTGCAGTCGCACAACACTTGGAACATAGCTACATAGGCATGACAAAATAGTAAATTCAGGTGCTCTGCCAATAGGGGTCAGTTCAGTCAATGTGCATGGAATTTCACATTTTAAAACAGTGTACAATACAGAAGGTTTAGTCAATCCATGTGCGCAGTTGAAATTTTGGAAGTTTAATAAGAACTGTATGACCCTTTTGGTACCCCTGCCCCACAAAGGTACCCTTTCCCACTGTTTTTACTCAGGAACAATATAGTTATACATTGTAACTATAATTCTTAATTGTTACCATTAATTACGCAAAAATAGTTTATATATTTTGAAAAAAAAAGGTCTGCACTTGAGCCTTATATTCTGCAAATGTCCCAAGTGCCTTAGGAAATAATACAGGAAGCTGTGGAGTTGCCCAATGTAAACAAGAAGTTATTAACAGAGAGTCTTTATAGCTGTATCGTCTATTATGTAGGTTTATGTTCTGGGTAATGTGCTGGGTTGAGTGTGGACATTACAGTGACTTATTCTCCTGTTACATTCGGGATGACTATCATCAGGAGCACATAAATACTTTGATGATTGGACCCTTGTGGATAATGGTTTTAACCTTTCAGGTCTTAGATATGAACATTGAGTCAATAACTTTCCTTGGCACAGATTGGGTACTAGGTTTTCAGTGCTTTGAACTTGCATTTGATAAAGCTGTGCATATGGATCATTGTGTCTTGACAGGCCTGAAAATCCCACGCAGAACATTTTCTAAAAAGCAAGAGCTGTAAGCTGTAATCATTAACACAGATAGGATTTGTTACAAGACTGGCTTCTGCCAGTTTGGGGGTGAAAAGGTTAAACTGTAAGTTCCACACTTCTCCAAATAAGCAAGCTATTTACTGAGCATTCTACTCCTTAGGTACAGTGTTCCTATGACAGAAACCCTTGAGTGGAAAGTGGAGAAACAAGCCTCTTAAAAGCACATCAAACATAAATGATTTCACATGTTCTAACTGATATTGTGTCTTTTTTTTTTCTTTCATGTCTGCGTCCTGGGGGTTGCAGAGTATACTGTAAGTATAATCTTGTGTGAACACAATTCTGGCACAGTGAAACCTGGCTCCAGAAACCCTGTCTGTATACAGGCCAAAAAGTAGGCTGGGCAAGTGGTCCTTAGATAAGCCTTCGTTTACGTTATATTTTTGTACCTGAGTTCGTATGAGAAGGTTGCTCATGAACATATTTATATCTTAGAAGAAACAACGTGACTACACATGACGTCACAACATGTAGTGAAAGCACGCCGCTACTCTTTATTGATGTATTTACATAAAATAAAGCCTATGTCGAGCCTTCATTACCCCAAACGAAGGCTCCTCTTGACCGAAACATGTTGGGAGGGGGCTGCACCTCTAACTGACTCAATTGGTTTTGCCTTTTCTTGCTTTCATTGGTCCGGGAAGACAGGTTTCACTGTACCTGGAAAGCAATGAGCTGGGAGAGCAGTATTGCCAATATGATATATAGATACTCTTTAATACCACACGATGTTGCAAAAATATTATACTATGACAAATTACTAGAAAAATAGCATCCAGCTTTATCAAATGATCACTGTTCATGGTTTGATGTGTAATATATATCCCTAAACCTTGTTGATGACCAGTTGTCAGCATACTTCTAGAGTAACGACCAGGCCTTTTGTGCTTCATATGCTGCAATTGTATCCATAACCTGTGTTGAGGATAACCCCTTTATGTCAAGAAGATGTGTGGCAAAGGTGTATTAGTTGCTTGGAAAGTCAACTTTCAGGTATATAACAATGTTACCACACCCCCATCTGTGTTGTACATGTGTATATGTACTGCATGCCCTTTAATGTCTGTATTACATGAAAACTTACTGAATTATTGATGCCTTGAACCCATTTTTAGCTAAAATCTCATTATCTTTTTGCAGAAACAGGCATGGGAGAAACAGAATTCAGCACGGGTGGGATCTGGGATAAGGGTTTCTTCTTGTTGGCAGTTTTAGCTGTTTGCCACTTGTCCACTAAAGCTGTCAACTCCTGGTAATAAACCCTCCTCCTACGTCAGTACCTGTCATGGATTCTGTACATTCCAAATAGAAATAGTGTCAGAATATTATTATGTGAAAACCTGCTGTCTGTGCATATCAACATGATCAAGACAGCTAATAAATCATATGTGATCAGTGAGAGAAAAAGATGTTCACGTAAATTTGAGAAAGATTTGAATATGTCCAACCGTAATGCCACTGCAAAAATAAAATCCCCAATGCATGTGTGGCGATAAGGTGGAGTGTGCAGTCTCTCGCCTGAGGGTTGCAGCATATTCCCATTGCGTTAAAATATGACACAAATTGTTGGCCTGGGTGTGGTGCATTTGCAGCTTAGAATATCGTTTATAACTTTCAAAATGTTGCCACAGAGAATCCTGAGCAGATGACATTTTGAGCACATACATTAATTTAGTTAGCTGAGTTGGGGTGTAAGGTGAAATACCAGGGATTTTCAGTTTATATTTGGTGGAAATTGTAGGGTCACCCCTGATGTATCTTGTGATCAGGTTAGCCACTAATTCTGTGTATGTTGCCGCATGAGGTTACTGAAAACAGATTTTGAAAAGGTGCCAAAGCCCGCTTTTCCAGTGGGTAAGTCCTAAACCAGCCACACAATCATCAATGTCATTGGGGCTAATCTACATTTGATTTGCACTGACCAATTAAAACACCCTGCTGCGTTAATAATTGAATGATATTGTATTACTAGGTGTCAAGCCATGCATAATTTCCATTCTACAAATGTAATGATTTCAATATGTATGGTATAATATTGAAGCTGGGAATTATCACTGGGATGATAAATCTGTATTGGGGACAAAAGTGGGCTGTTTCCTGCTTGCCAGGAAAGGTGAAAATATTTGATATGGTCTGCCACATCAATAATGTACATTTGTAAATAGGATCAATAATATTTATTGTGTCTCCTGCGGAACAACTCAGTCACAAAATATTGCCCACATGCCACATAATACGTGCTGCAATGTCTTTACTTCATTTGCCATTAATCATGTTAATCGAAGATGTTTTTATTACCTCAGCTGACTTGTCAGCCAGCAGAGCTTCAAGTGTCATTGCTCTTTGTCATCTATCGTCCATTTACAATTCACATTTTTGACTTCTCTGAAACTGTCAGCCAGATTCACTTCAAAGTTTGTGGCAATGTACCTTGTGTGGGTCTCTACCAAGTTTTGTTCAAATGGTGATACTCAAGTCACTGTTGGATTTTTAGCTCAGCTGACTTGTCAGTCAGTTGAGCTTATCTTACGGTCCTCCGTCTGTCGTCCATCGTCAACAATTTACATTTTCGACTTCTTCTCCAAAACCACTGGCCAGATTCACTTCAAACTTGGTGCCGATGTGCCTTGGGTAGGTCTCTTCCCAGTTTTTTCAAATGGTTATGCTCCAGTGATTTTTGGATTTTTTTATGAATTTTTTTTTTGTTCTTTTTGGGGGAAAATCTTCTCCGCAACTGCTCACCCAATTGCTTTCATATTGCACAGGCAGAGATGCCACTTTTCAGGATTTTACCTGAATTCAGGTAATTTGCGTTCTCTTTAACTAATATAAATGATCTTAATTTTGCTGTAACAGCTCATATTTGATGTAAATTGGAGGGGGTACATAGGTTTCAGGTAATTTTCTTCACATTTCAGGTAAAAACCAGGGAAGTCATTTGCATCTCTGTACAGGAACACTCCCAGGGACTCCTAGTTCTGAATTTGTTCACCAGGTGGTGCTGCATTTTTTCTATTTTTTAAGATTTTTAGCTCAGCTGACTTGTCAGTCAGTTGAGCTTATCTTATGGTCCTCCGTGTGTCCTCCATCAATAATTCACATTTTCGACTTCTTCTCCGAAACTGTCAGTCAGATCCACTTCAAACTTGGTGGGGACGTGCCTGGGGTGGGTGTCTACCAAGTTTATTCAAATGGTCATGGTCCAGTGATTTTGGGATTTTTAATGAATTTTTTTATCTTTTTTGGGAAAATCTTCAAAAATCTTCTTCTCCGAAACCGCTCACCCAACTCTTTTGATATCACACATGAACACTCCCTGGGACTCCTAGTTCTTAATTTGGTGGCGCTGCAATTTTTTTTCTAATTTTTTATGAATTTTTGTGTGTTATAGCTATTTTCGACTTCTTCTCCAGAACCGTCACTCAGATTAAGCTGAAACATGGTGGATATGTTCCTTGTAGAAGGGTCAAACAAAGTTGTTCACTATGTGGGAATACTGCAGATTCTTGATTTTTAATGATTTTTTTTCAATTCGGGTACTTATCGGTCAATCCAGCTTTCCTATTGATTACTGTAGAAGTCAATGAGCATTCTAATGCTAATTCACATTTTCGACTTCTTCTCTGAAACCATCATACAGATTAACTTCAAACTTGATGGCAATGTACCTTGGGTGGGTTTCTACCAGGTTTGTACAAATGGTCATGCTCCAGTGATTTTTGGATTTTTTTTAATGATTTTTTTTCAAGAATCTTAACACACGTTTTAATAGGAAAGTTTAAAATGGGAATTTCTTGTTATTGTTATAACTTAAATAATGTGGGCCAGATTTACTTCAAACTTGGTGGGGATGTGCCTCGGGTGGATCTCTACCAAGTTTGTCCAAATGGTCACGCTCAGTTGATTTTTGGATTTTTTATGAATTTTTTTGTTCCTTTTTGGGGGCAAACCTTAAAAACTCTTCTCCTCTGAAACCGCTCACCCAATTGCTTTGATATCGTAAATAGACACTCCCAGGGACACCTAGTTCCCAATTTGTTCACCAGGTGCCGCTGCAATTTTTTTCTAATTAGTTTATGAATTTTTTGTATGGTTTTGCTATTTTTCACTTGTTCTCAGAACTGTGTCTCAGATTAAGCTGAAACTTGGTGGATATGTTCCTTGTGGAAGGGTCAAGCAAAGTTGTTCACTAGGTGGCACTGATATGGATTTCTGATTTTTAATCATTTTTTTCAATTCGGGTACTTATCAATCAATGTAGCTTTCTTATTGACTACGATGAAAGTCAATGGGCATTCTAATGCTAATTCACATTTTTGACTTCTTCTCCAAAACTATCATCCAGATTGACTTCAAACTTGGTGGCAATGTACCTTGGGTGGGTTTCTACCAGGTTTGTTCAAATGGTCATGCTCCAGTGATTTTTGGATTTTCTTAGTGAATTTTTTTTGTTTTTTTTGGGACAAATCTTACAAAATCTTCTCCACATCCGCTCACCCAACTGCTTTGATATTACATAAGAACACTCCTAGGGACAAGTGATGTTTGGACCTTGACCTCACTCCCAATGTCACTGGAGAACTAACATGAAATTTACTGTTCACTTGATAACTTGAGATCTGTTTTAAATTAGGACCTTGATGTTGCACATGTTAATATTTTTCTATGAAGGTCCACCTTGACCTCATTTCTGAGGTCACAGTGCAACGTACATAAATTTTACTCTTCACTTTAACTTGAAAACGACTTGAACTGGGACTTTGATGTTGCACATGTTAGCGTTCTTCTAGAAAGGTCAGACTTACTTAGTACATGGGTGGCCTTGATCCTATCCCGGGTTCTCAGACCTGCAAGTGTGATGAATGTCTAGGTCAGCTAAGCATGGGCTGTTCACACAGCCCTCTTGTTTCTTTCCTTCTTCTTTGAACTCAAATTTTGTCTGCAGCTTTTCTTGGACACTGTAACACCAAGAACTACCACATTCAGAACAACAAGAAGCAGAGAAATGATTCACCTGGTTTGTAATACTCTGCGTGTTTAAAATTCTACAAATTATGGGCATTTAGATTTTTGAAACTTCAATATCTGCAAAGCTATTAAAGCAGGTTGTGCCATTTGAAGTTCAATTCATATATTATGCAATAGGGGCATCCAATGAATCACCCCCAAAAAAGTTGTGGAATTTTAATTTATGGTAATTAGGGACACTTGGACAATTTAAATATCAAATACCTTAAAAAAATATTATTGGTAGAGGTGCCATTCCTATATCAATTCATTGGTTTGTGATGTAGGCATGTCAAATGAACCACAAACAGAAGTTGAATTTTAATTTATGCTAATTTGGTACACCTGAACAATTGAAATGTATAATATCTTCAAAACTGTCATAGGTGGAGGTGCAATTCCAAGTTCAATCAATAGGTTTGTGCTATGCGCACATCCTATGAACCATACAGGAAAGTTGTGGCATATCAATTTATGCCAATTGGGTACAGTTGAACAAGTTTAATATTGAATATCTTCAAAACTATTATAGGTAGAGATACCATGCCAACTTTAATTCATTAGTTCATGTTGTGGGCCCATCTAACAAGTACAAACGAAAACTAGGAAAGATGATTTGCTGCATAGCAAATCAGTGTGTGTGTCTTCAAAGCATATTGGTATGGCAATGTACAACTATTCCATAACACAGGAGTAGAAGTTGGAATGGCATCTCTATCTATTATAGCTTTGAAGTTATTCAAGATTTAAAATTTGTAATGGTGCTATTTAGCATAATTTAAATTGCTACAACTTTAAATTTTTAATTCATTAGGTGTGCAATGGTCAACAACCCCCTAGAAGAAGTTGGAATGACATCTCTATCTATTATAGTTTTGACGATATTAAAGTTTTAAAATTTCAAATGCTGCTAATTAGCATAACTTAAATTGCTACAGCTTTTGTTTTAAATTCATTAGATGCGCATTGGTCAGAGAGAGAGAGAGAGAGAGAGAGAGAGAGAGAGAGAGAGAGAGAGAGAGAGAGAGAGAGAGAGAGAGAGAGAGAGAGAGAGAGAGAGAGAGAGAGAGAGAGAGAGAGAGAGAGAGAGAGAGAGAGAGAGAGAGAGAGAGAGAGAGAGAGAGAGAGAGAGAGAGAGAGAGAGAGAGAGAGAGAGAGAGACTTTAATTGTAGAATTTTGGTCATTAATTTTATGCAATTGAAATGTTGCGGATCTTCAAAGCTAATAGTAGCCAGGTGAGCCATTGCAAGGTGCATTCAGTGAACAGGGAACAAAAAGTTGTAGGATTCAAGTTATGCTAAATCTACTGAAATGTTCGGTACCTTCAAAACAATTGCAGATCAAATATCAATTTATCTTCAAATCCATTGCAAAATTAAATCTTTATTTCATGTTGGGTCTACATGTATTCAACATTTAAAGACCACTGGTGTTATACTAATGGTCTAATGGTCTTGTATGTTTTGCTGTAGGTACAGCCTGTGAACATGAAAAACAAAATCAATTTAAAACTTTTATCATATAATAATGTTCTTAAGATAATAATGTATGATTTAAATATCAAATGTATGTCGGAGGAAAATATAGATTTGCATCATTATGAATAATTATGTCCCAGATTTGTGTTTTTGCTGATATCATGTTAGTACCTTGTTAATAGTTGATGTATACACATGCATTTTCTTGAGAAGTACCATTCAAGAAAATGTTATAGAACCCTACATACCAGTCATGACACAAACGTGACCATATCATTACTATGAGCAGTTTTAAGCATGATCACAATGAAAGGAATTGAATCAGTTGTGAGTTCTCACAAACAAAACTGCTCTCCATTTTTATGTTGCAGCCAGTTGAAATGCAACCAAATACTGCTCTAACCCTGGAATTGTGGGTAATATACCTGTTTGTAAAACAAATGAAAAATGGCAAGTCAAAGTACTGACTGTTGATGGTCATTACTGTTAACACGTCATGCCATAGACTTTGGTTCACCACCACTATGCTGATTACATACACCAGTTGAGTGCAGAAACCATTCACCATTGTGCAATGTGACAGCAGTTTGTGGTAATTGACTCTTTGTACATTTTCACTGGAAACATCATCTTTCCCTTTACCCCTTGAATTAAGACTGAGTCAGCAGCTTTCTTTGCCATGGGTTGGGCACCAAATTATAAGACATTTCACCACCAGTCAGTTTTGGCCAGTTTAAGGGGGAAAGCGTTAAGTAGTAAGTTTCAGAATCACAACTATGCTCCAGCTATGACCATGGGTGGTCCCAGTAGTAGGGGTGTGCTGCGTGTCAACTGGTTGTCAGTTGAAAATAGGGAGCAGTTGTGTTTGCAAGAACTTGAAAAGCATGTATAGCAAAGAAGGTCAAGTCCCTGCAGGCTGAGCAGGCCACTGGTTTGTGTTGAAAGGTGGAGGCAGTGACAGGCAGGTAGCAGTGAGACTGGCACACTGTATCTTAGGCATAGCATTACAGTCTATTGTATATAGCTGCAGTAGTCAGGACCTCAAAGGGGTACTATTAGTTATATATATGTATTGATGATCCAGTTCACCAGTGCTGTGTCAGGAAGTACTTCCTGGCAATGTGGACCTCCTGGACATGGCATAGGGCTGTCACTTAATTGTCTTGTGGACATATAGCCATCAGTACCTTAAGTCTTTTGAAAGTGGTATTCAAAGGTGACATCAATGCCGTGTATGAACTGGAACACTGTCTGTGTGTAGAGTGCATGGTTTTCCAACCTATAGGGGAGATCATGTGCCTCAGGTTTAAAAAAGGTAAAAAGGAAATAAAAAGAGAAACTGACATTTTATTGCATGTGCACATAATGTGTCTAGATGAAAAGAGCAGGTCTGCCTTGCTAGTCCCACTTAGGTGAATCCAGACAAATTATCTCCTGTCTTGCATGTATGCATGCTACAATGTTGAGAAGCAGATGTTGATGTTCTTCGCAAAGTTGGGGCTACATGTGAAATCTACAACAGCAGAGTTAATGGTTAAAATATAGTTGTTTCAACCCAAAATATTTTCGTTAGGGTAGTGCATGAGTAAAGCAAAACAACGGAGCATTTCACCTGTAGGAGGCGCCACAGATAACTTCTTCCTCACCGTTATCCAACTGTTGCATGTAGAGACACATGGGAGCTTAAACAATACCAATTTCATTTATTGGTCAAAAATATTCTGTGACACAGAAAGCAAGTGCTGACATGGCATATTGTTGCAGGCATATGGAATGCAAATAAAATGGAACTGAAATGAATGCTCTGAGTGCCCTCTGTCATTTCTGTCTCTTGTTTCCCTGTAAACGGAATGAAGCTTGACCTTTCAATCAGTTTTCAATCGTTGTCCTGTTTACACCCTAGCAAGGGTTAATCTGCAGGTGCAAACCATTTCCATGACAAAGATCCTCAATAGAGTATTGCTATTGGCAAAGGATCCAGGACAGCCAGGAAAGGTGTGGTAAGAAACCAAATATCATTATTTATTTTAGTTGCCTGTGTTATGTTGATTGTATTATATTTTGAATTTCTAATTTAACTTGCGAGTGATCGATTCAGGCTAAGTCAACCCACTTTGTATTAAGTTCAAGAGTTTTGTTTGTTCAGTAAAAGGCTGTGAGTGTTGACATAACCAAATACAGGCAATTATTTTCTGGTGTGTATATCTGAAATTGCAAATTAAGGGATAAAGAGTTGGTGCCCTTGAAACTTACTTCTCAACATCACAGGCTGCATGAAAAAGTTTCAACACCAATAGGAGCGTAACGAAATCTTAGTTCTCCCTTTTGTCACCTTATCGTGATGATCGCACACATGACTGAATTCTTAGTTACGCTGGTCTGCTGTTACCAAGTGGGACACGTATGTAGTACAGTGTACAGTGTACGTACAACTTCTGGCAACTTCCAGTTGTTGTACAGGAAGAGGGTGCATGGGAAGAGGATGGTCTTTAGTTGACCCTTTTCCTCCTACAAAAAACCTGAAACAGATGCGGTCATGTTTAGAGGGCTCCCAATCTGCCAGCCAGTGCACCATGTTAACCCATTCTTTGTGTCTTTGTCAGTTCTTCTTATGGGGGAAACTGTGGAAGGTAACCCCACACATCCATAGATATTTGTCAAGATTCAACAATTTGCGCATATCGGTGCTGCAGCCTTGTACCTTGCAATTGTACACAGGCATATTTCAGGCACAGTGCAGCTTTAACTTGATCAAAAATCACTATTTCAAACTTTCCCACTTTGTTCACGTCTATACACTTATAGTGGTGTCCCACTTCCCGCGAAATACCATTTAAGGTAGCGGCGGGGATTGAGCTATAACGGCAAAATCGTGACCCGACAGAAAATGAGTTTTTTCCATTTCCGTAAAGTTTGGCACTTTAACTTTCTTGTCACCAAACATGAATACTAAAAAAGCAAAATTTATGTGATAAAAAAGGGAAAAAACATGACCATGTTTTAGCCGGCTGCAGCATGAGCATGTCTGTTTACAAATGTATGCTAATTAGTCCGCCAAAGTTTGGATAGCAGTCGGCTGCTTTCCACAATCCAGGACCGCAGCAACGACAAGCGACCAACTGTGACATTTTGAGGTGCGCTCCTACCAATTCTTGTATAAACTGCTTGACAAGATTAGGACAGATTAATGGGTTTGTTGTGGTGACCAAATGGCCATGTAGATAATTAAATCGATGGGCTCATGTTTTCCTTCTCAGTGTGATAAAAAAATAAAAAAAGTAAGGGACGATAAAAGGTGACGATTGTCAAAACGGCACCTGGCGATGGACGTGAGCCTCGGTGTGTTTTCAATGAAGGCGATTTCAACCTATGCGTAAATCGTTACTAAGAATCATGGCATTGTATACATCATAAAGGCTTACAACCCTTTCTACAGTCTTGCCCTATCCAAGACCAATTTGCTTTTAATGTTAACTGGCAAAAAATACGCATGACGATCGAGGAATCCTAACACTGGACCACTTGGCTATAAATATGCCGCAAACTATAAAAGCGGGGATTCGATTCAGCGTAAATAGTTATATCTGCCTTCAATAATTATATGTCCCTTTACCTGAATGTGAAACAGTGAATAGCGTTAAATGTTAACCTTGAAGTAAATTTATATGAAGCACACGCCTCCACTAAAACTGGTATCGTCTGTAGCGCTGTCCCATTTTGTGGAACTGGAAGACTGGCACATTGCACATGCACGGACTTGCCCACTTCATACGGGCGTGTTTCGAAGTACACTGAGCGAGGGGACAGAAAAAAAAGCTTTAAAAATTTGACCACCAGGGGGATAAAATAATCAGATTACTGTTAAATGACTGCGAAAAGCGACTCTGCACTCTGCTTTTAGCTGGTTGATCGGTCACATGAAAGTATTTTGTCTCACTGTGCGCGGCATGTTCCGATACCACTCGCCCGCACCCACCCATCAGGAAGTTTCGGTTTTGTGTCTCGATCAGTTTATTGCAGTTCAAGGGTGAGCCAACTATCTTTCAGTGGGCTAGTTATCTCCACAAAATAAAAAATATGTTACATGAGTGGCAAGGTTTCGAATGGCAATACGCGAGAAAAACGTGGCAAAGTGAATGGCATTCTTTATCACAAGGAAGGCGCTAATATGTGGAGGAACCAATGAAATAGGCTTGGCGTATTCTATTGTGCTCCCGGCAAGAACAAAAACAACAACAACAACAAAAACAAACAAACAAAAAGCGCACAAGCCAAGGCCACGAAGAACACACTGCCTCACGATGCCCATCCCTTTCTCAATTTTGTGGGAATTGGAAACTTTCTTTACTGCCAGACAGACTCGCTCTGCGTAATTGTTAAATTGCGCTTGAAGTGCATGTCGCCAGGCAAGCAAACACAGTCCGTCTTAGCAGGCAAGAAAGTTTTACCCTTGCCCACGAAGGGTAGCGTCATCACCTTACATCTGAGCGTGGTCTGGTGCATTATAACTAATATTGATCTATGTAACCGTCAGGGTCTGATCAAAGACTACTTCAGCAAATCAATGGATTAGGTTTTTCAATCTAGCAATACAGTTTCATCACCAATAACAACGTTGAAACTAATTGATTCTCAACACATATGAAACATTCGCTTTGTTTTTGTTTTGTTTTGTTTTTTTTGTTTTTTTTTTTTTTTTTTTTTTTTTTTGGTTTTGTTTTTTGTTTTGTTTTGGTTTTTTTTT
Source organism: Hermodice carunculata (assembly GCA_964020975.1). NCBI lineage: Eukaryota > Metazoa > Annelida > Polychaeta > Eunicida > Amphinomidae > Hermodice > Hermodice carunculata. The sequence goes on from OZ026613.1 coordinate 102,361,483, forward strand.
TTGTTTTTTGTTTTTTGTTTTGTTTCTTCTTTGAAGTATAATTTATCCTCGGAGTGTTTGTTTATCAGTAACAGGACTATTGACTTAAATGTTACGTCACGATCATGACCGCCTATCTAGCATTTATAAGCTACATTGAAGTCGGTGACTGTGCTGAAGTCCGATTTACCCTCGGACTCAGTCCTATCCATATTCCTGGTCGTCAACACTTTTTTTCACATTGTCATCCATCTGCTTCCTTTTCTTCCGTGATCGTGGCATGTCGATTTTTCCAACTTTCTTTTCGGTAAAGTCGCAAGTAGTCCAAGACACTGAATGGCGAATGTCCCATCCATGCCGTTAATAAAGCCATGTTGTTCTTTGATCCAAGGTGATGAGAAGTGAGTGAGCAACTCCTGCCTACTATGTTGGAAACTACACATCAAAGATGTTGATTGACATTTCTTCGAAGTACTGAGACCAAAACGTGCCGAATTTGGAAAGCTGTATTGTCATTATGGCCAACAATGTGCGAAAAAAGGGCCTCAAATCTTTCAACGGCGATTTCTCGGAATTAAATTTTCTGCTTATGAATCAATTTTGTGGACAGCGTCAATAAAAAGCTAATTGATCGATCTGCTTCAAATAATCGTCTTTTGAAAGATAAATATATTATCTGGGAACCGTTTTTTTTGTTTTTCCGTCAGATGTCCCCTTCCGAGACTTTTGTAGCCCACAAAATGAAGTTACTGCTGAAGTTTAAAATGATGATCAAAGAATTCGATAATTCTGTTATTATGTATTTTATTTGTAAACAAAAAATACGGTTCCTGCATATTGGTCTATACTTTAATTTTACATAGGTAATACACTTTTGCATGGATTATTTTTAAAGAAATGCTGACAAAATGTCAAATCTGATACCCTCTTGTAAACGGGCGTATAAAACCGTTGAAAATTATCGTATCGATATGAATCTTCTTTCTAACAAATCTAGATGTCTGAACAATTAATAAAATATATGGTTTTGTGGGTGAAATGTGAAACATAGTTCATCTATGCAACGTCAAAGTCGCGGGACCGCTGCGCGAGGCTCAATCCCCGCCGCTACCTTAATCTCATTGCGTGATCCTGTTTTTCAAAATTGGAAAACTAAATTTCGTTAGGTTGGTATTATGGTGGCCAGTTCTCCTTTGTTATCATAAATCCCTGTCCAGCAAAGGCCTGTGAGTTTTGGTTCCAAATGGTTAATTTGTATAGCAGGATGCACGTATGCTGTACGTAATGTCCATGGCATAATATTTGGAGATCATTCACCAACAGGTAGCGTATATGAACACAAAACCTGCATCAGCAACCTGTGAGATCGACAGTTGAGTTTACCCTGTCTCTTCTCTCTCTCCCCCCCCCCTCCCGTGAGAAAAATATCAAGACCAAACAAGGGCCTTGACCATAGGGTGTGGCAAGGCCCCCCAGCTCATCAAAAATTATACCACTCAAACCTTTTTTGTTACAATGTCACCACAACTTTACTCGGGAAATAGTTAAATATGTAACTGATTCAAACAATATTTCAGTGGAGACCTTTTTGATGAAACTCTTTGGTCAGCAACTTATTTTTAACACATGCCTTTCGATGTGGTGTTCTTATAATATTACAATGTTGTTGACTTTGATTAAACTGAGAAACAAAATGAAAGGGTTAATTCATGTCTGTTTCAGTGATGGTCTGCCATGTATTTTAGTCTAGAGTCAGTTTTATAAATTCTTTCTCGGTATAATAATTGGGCCTCTTGTTTGCCGTGTGTCCCTTCTGGATCTACAGAGGTGATGTGGATTTAGGCCCACGCTATGGTGTGCTCAGTGCCAGTATGAGCTAGGTCAGCAACACAGCAAATGCACTGAGCGTAATTATAGCATGTCCCACAATCTAATTAGTAATGGTCCTGCATGGAATACTTGACATGTTCTGCCATTATGAGAAACTGTTCAGCTGCTCCTTTCCTCCTCCTGTAATTTTTGACACCACCATGAGGCGATACTAACATTTCCATAAGACAGTACGCCGATGTTGCACTGAACGTGTTTTGCTACATGGATGTGGTTTCTGACCATCAGTTCTATTCAGCGATGTTTGTGTGTAAAGAAGCAATTAGCTTTTCCAAAAAAATAATAAACAAGTAAATAGATAAAAAATATATTAAATTTTTAAATTAAAGTAATGTAAAGGGGTATCATAGTGTAGTCAAGTAGTTGCAAGACCTGAAAACCATCCCTGACAAGTCATCTCAGACCAGTTTTCATTTCTGCAAACATGCTGTAAGAGGTTTAATAGACCCTTCAGGAACCCAGATGGCAGCACTTGCCAGTGTTATTTGCATGACAGCAAATCTATTTGAAAAGCTTTTATTATATAGAAGGTAAACTTTATCAAATGAACACCCCCTATATTTCCATCTGGTTTCCTAAATTCTACTTTTGCCATGTCAGCAGGTGTAATATAAAGGAACTGGGTTATTTCCATGGCCTGGAGGTCACATCAGCTGCTCTTGTCGCAAATAGAGCATGGTGAGCCATGCTGCGGAAAATGCTGATTGGGGTGTTTGCCTCTTAAGGTTATTGTATGTCTTGAATCACTGACAGCTGACTGGTCACTGTGAATCATTTGTCTGCAAATTGCCATAAAGGCATTTAGTTGTAAGTAACAGAGCACCAAGAAAGGTCTGTTTAACCCTTTCTTCTTCCCTCTTGAGGTATTCACCTTATATGTAGTTCTCATCAAATTGTTTTTCAGTAAAGTTAAATCTTATTATAATGACACTGTTTTTTCCCTGCAAAATGTGTCAGCTATCTGAATATTTCAAATAAATGAGTCAAATAGCAAAGAATTTAGACTTAAAGTCCCTCGAATCAGATGTGATAACTGACCATGTCAGATGTTTGAGTGTCATTATGAGATTTCCATGTATCTCTGAAATTAATCAAAATTTTGTTGAAGCAGAAGATCATTTACATGCAGCCAGTTTTGGTTGGTTTGTTGGCAGGAAGAAGGGAGGGTAGCAGGTAGTTAAGATCTTTGGTGAGTTGAGAACTTACTTTAGCTTCGTCAGAAGAATTGTTTCTTTAAGGAGAGGAAGCAAAAACTGGAAAAATGAATTGGAAATAATTTTGTTTGACATTCAATAAATGCACATTGGTCTGTTAGATACAGATTTTAGTTATACTGGCATCCTCATGTATAATATTGAAGAAGATATAAAATTTTAATGCCCTGAATTTACAAACATTAGAATGCTACAACTCTAGTTCAATGTGCATTACACACACAATGTTCAATGATGATGTTAAACTTTGCAACTTTCCCGTTTATAGTTTTGAAAATTAAAACTAAATTTGCAAATCCCTCAAGTTAGCATAATTTAAAATGCTAACTTGCATTGAAGTTGAAATTGGGATCTTTATTTCTATCATAGGTTAGAAAATATTCAAGATTTAAATTTGAATGCTCATAATTACCACATTTACAGTATTTCAAATTTTTCAGTATTCACCAGATGCACAGTAGTCACGAACAGCTTGCAGTTTAAAGGGTATCTCTATCTATTACTGCATTGCAGATGTTCTAGATTCAAATTTGTAATGCCCCAAATTTGCATAATTTTCAGCATCTGAACTCGTCACTCCTCCATTTTAAGGTAGAATTTCATCCATTAAGGATGATTGTCTGGTTCAGTGCTATTTTGAGGGTGCTTGTAAAGATTCTATCACAAAACGATCAATATGCATAAAAACTGCCACAAACTATACATTTTTGAAAAGCTAACAAACTACTGATTTACTTTCTCCCACTGTCCTGTGTTTATCATGTTTATACAGCAATCATACCAATTGCCGTCCTCTTTTACAAAGAACCTTGAAGAAACTTGGATTTAACTGTTGTGTTTTATGATGCAAAGACATTAGATTTGTGACAAAATGTTCATAACAATGTAAACTGAAAAAGCATGTCTCACATTTTCAATAACAAGTGTAGTTGGGGTACCATTACTTCCGGTGTGCCCCAAGGTTCCGTTTTAGGCCCCTTATTGTTCTTAATCTATATAAATGATATTGTGAATATTGTGAATTCAAATATCAAACTGTTTGCTGATGACACTTCACTCTTTCTTACCATTGACGATCCAGCCCATGGTGCAGTGATCATGAATAATGATCTTTCTTCTTTGGACGAATGGTCCAAAGACTGGCTCGTCTCCTTTAACGCACAGAAAACTGATGCAATGCTTATTTCCTTTAAGCACGCACGCGATCACCCTCTTCTCATCTTCCAGGGTCACCAACTTGAGAATGTACCCAAACACAAACACTTGGGGCTTACTTTAAAATCAAATCTAAAATGGAATTCTCATATTAAGGAAATTGTGACTAAAGCATCTAAACAGTTAAATATCAGGAAAAGCTTGCAGTATCGTTTAGATCATGAAACACTAGAAGTGATTTATATGTCCTTTATCATACCTATCATGGAATATGGCAGTGAAGTCTGGGATGGTTGTGCACGAACCTATAAAAAACTCCTGGAAGATTTACAATTGGCTGCGGCCCATATTGTGACGGGAGCGATGACAACTACACCTAGTGAGACACTGTACAAAGAAACTGGATGGGAAAAATGATCTGATCGAAGGGAAAGGTCCAAGCGGATCATAATGTACAAAATTGTTCATAGATTAACCCCAGCTATCTTTGTACTGCTCTCCCAAATGTCCCAACTCCGGTGGACAACCCCCGCCCTACCAGGTCAAGTTCTAATTTAAGATCGCGCTTTGAGTTACCTTCCTTTGATTCCAGAACAGTTTTCTTTGAAAAATCATTTTTTCCTTCCGCTATCAAATTATGGAATCTACTTCTGTCAGAAACTAGAAACTTATCAACTCTATAGCTCAGTTTTTAAAGAAAAATTTCCACTCCCAGATCATATCCCGTCAGATATCCAGAATTACTTAATGTTGGTAAGAGACATTTATCTATTATACACTCCCGCTTACGTATGGGCAGCAGCCAATTAAACGAACATCTTTTTAAAATAGATGTAAAAGAATCTGCTATTTGCTCATGCGGTGCAGCTTCAGAAAGCATCTGGCATTACATTCTTACATGTCCCCGCTATGCTGCTGCTCCAGATATCCTTCATACATCAGTTAGTGCTCTGGCACCATTCTGTATAAATACAATTTTGTTTGGCAGCGATCTTTGTAAGCTTGAAGACAATATCAGCATTTTTCTAGCAGTACAAGAATTTATTGAAAAAAGCAAACGTTTTCAAAGTGGAGCTGTAACCTAGTTTTTTACATGCAAATCTATTGATATTTTATGTAATCCCGGTGGTGGTAATCTATATGCCCCTCTGTCTGTGCTCATTTTAGTAGTGTCTATCTCTTCTATGTATCCTCCGCTACACCGCTCATCGATTCCTTCCATTTACTGACTCGATTAGCGATGATACTCAGGAGTTGTATTGTGCCGTTCATCCTGTTTCTGTCATTTCTCTGCAAGAAGGATTAATATAGGGCCACGCCTTGCTTCCTAATTGTATTTCTTCAGAAATAAAATACATTTAAACCAAGTGTAGTTTTGTCAGGAGAATGAGTCAAAGTCTGGTCCCTTTGATGTATTGAGTGAGTGTCATCGATGCAACTCCAAATACCTGAATAGCACCATAACAAAACATGAATCACAAAAAATGAGACACTCTTTTGCAGTTTACATTGTTAGGAATGGTTTGCCACAAATTTAATCACCCTTAAGCTACCACCATGCCCACTGTTGGTATGACTTTGCATTACAATAGCATCAAAGAAAAACCTGTTCAAGTTTTGGTCATTTAAAACAAGTTACAGGAAAACTGTCTGTTCATACACACACAGAATTATTATTATTTATTTATTTTTTTTACTTCTCTTTTCTTTTTGCTCAGGTATGGTGCAACGTTTTCATCATGGGCATAATATAAGGCTGAACCAAATAGCCAACATATTCCTCATATTTGATTTATTATTTAGTGTGAAAAAAGGTGCAAGTTTCATTAGAGCAGATGACTATTTCAAATTGCAAAGTAACTAAACCAATGACAAACATCAGCCAAAACGGGAGAGCTCTGCGATCTTCAGAGCGATGCAGCAGGTTTCCTCAGCTGTTTAGAACAGCATGTCATTGATGCAGTCTAAACAGAGCCACTGTAAATAGTCATGGGTGAGTATGGCTTAATCCCTGCATTGAAACAAGTGCACTATATTGTTTGGATGGTCACACTATGAATTTTGTTTTTGCATGCTTGGTCACAGCTGCAAAGCTGATGTGAAAGTATGACATGTAAGCGCTAGACTGTGAACATTTCTGTGAAGCTTTAATTCTAATATCCAGCTGAAACAGCTGAAATGGTAATTTTTGCTGTGTTAGTTCCCTTGACGTGTTGGATGCACTTTTTCCCCACTAAGGTTAAATGCTTTTTATTTGCATAAGGTTAAACACTTGCTTCATCTCCATTCATTTTTTTTTTTTTTTTTGGATATTCTATAAATTTGTTCTTATTTAGTATTATCTTTCGCAATTTGAAATAGTCATCTGCTCGGACAAAATTAACACTTTTTTCACACTGTTACCTGTCACTAAGTAATAAATCAAATATGAGGAATTATGTTGGCTATTTGGGCCGAGTTCGATATTGGTGGCGCCACCTACATATGTATATTATGTAATATGGGGGTAAAAATGTGAAAATCTTGTGAACACTCTAGCATCTTAAATTTTCAGCAGATCTTCACCAAATTTGGTGGGATTGTGGGGGAGGTCAAATTCTAAGTTGGTTTAAACATATTTTTATTTCAAAAGAAAGCAATTGCTAATGATATTAGTGCCGCCACCTATAATATGACAGAAATTATGAGCCAAATATGTTTTAAGATGTAAAATTCCATATTTGGAAAAGTAATTGGATTAGACTTGCCAAATTTATATGATATATAGACCATGGCCAAAGGTAGAGTGTTATGTAATATCAGTGACCTTGATGTATTTTTATGAGGTCACCATGCCTGTAAAGTTGAAAAGGTGATTTTGTAATGGCCGAGTGTGGCTTGAGCATCAATGGCAAAGAGAGTTGAGCCTCCACATCAAAATTGCACTTGAATACATAATACATAAAAATGTACTTGGCGACCTGCTTTTTGGGTCACTGTGACCCAGTAATTATGGAGTTTGGCACTTATCCAAGTTTATCGTTTTCCTCAATAACTCATAAAAATTATTACCCGATTTGAACAAACATACTATATATGAAAAGCTGGTGTGGGGTGCATATTTTGAACATAACAATTTTTTAATCTGAGTTGAAGGTTAAGGTCAAGTGACCAGTTTGAATATAGGGGTCATCTCGTGAATGCTCTGCACCGTACAATTTTTGAGATAGGCCCATATAACGTTTAGGAGTTATAAAGTGTATAAAAATCTTTGTTGACATTAATGTTGGCGGTGCCCCCTATAGTATTATGTAATATACAGGTCAATATATGAAAATCTTGTGACTGCAATACCATCCACAGTTTTCAAGTTAACCCAATATAATTTTCATGACTTATAGGGGTATGAAAATCTAGGTTCATGTCAATATTCGTGGTGCCATTCACAATATTCTGCAATATAGGAGTGAAAATATGAAAATCTTGTGAACACTCTAGCATCTTTAATTTTTGGCATATCTTCACCAAATTTGGTGAGATTGTGGGAGAGGCCAAAGTTTAAATTCCTAAGTATACTAGTGGTGCCAACTATAATTTGGTGGAAATTATGTGCCAAAATGTGTTTGAAGATATAACTTTTCATATTTTGAAAAGTAATTGGATTAGACTTGCCAAATTTATATGATATATAGACAATGTCCAAAGCTAGACTTTCATATGATATCATTGACCTTGTCGTATTTTTGTGAGGTTAGCATGACTGTAAAGTTGAAAGAGGTTATTTTGTAATGACAGGGTGTAGCTTGGACTCCAATGGCAATGTCAGCACAACACCAAGTCTATGGGCCTTTTGTATTACATAATGTGGGTGACCTTGATCTTTTGTCCTAAGATCAATGAGGATATAAAGTTAAGGACTCACTCATTGTTGGCTTGGCACATGCAACAATATCCATCACAGGAATTGCACCAATAAGCTATGATTACACGTGGAGGGTAGTGCCATCTGGTAGACAGTTTATACACTCAATTTACATAAGCTTTCTATGTTCAGAAGCCACTTGAGGACTTGCAACTCTGAAATGAAGAGGTGCAATATAGCCACGATGCCAGCAGAGCATTAGGCCCATGGGCCTCCCTTTTGTAATTTGCCTTAACAGCAAGTTATATGTGTATGCAACTTTTTAAATTTTGTTTTATTCACAAAATACAGAATACAATGTAATATTGTGTTCCAGTCACATCTGTAATACAAAGCAAATATTGCAAATTTGAGCCTCTCTATAAAAGTGGTCTAAAATCTTGACCGAGATGCTACTTTGATTTCATGCATCAGAAAAGCTTATACAGATGGTGTACTATGGTATACACATAGCACTGGTCACACTTCATTCATGTTGAATATGTAAACAATCTGTACCCCCCATTAATACCTCATTTAAAGTACAATTGTAAATTTGAATGTAAAATTTTAGTTTCGCTATTGATAAAATTAAATTTTAATTCAAATTCTTTAATTTTGCATAAAATGTTAAATGACATTTTAAAGAATGAGGTCAGATAAGTTTATGGTGTGAAATGAGAGAACACATCACACTCTCCAAAATTGTATTTTGAATTTGTGAAAGGGAGCTTTTTACTAATTTTATTGTTGTTTAAATTTCTTGAAAATTTTAAGATTTGAACTGTAATTTCAAAAATTTGTAAATATTGAACTAAAACTCTAACAACAAATTTAGAATGTGGTTTTGCTGCTAGAAGAGTACTGTTTCATTTCTCCTAAGAAAGTAATGTTTTCCATTTTTAGTGTTGGTGCTATCTTTTTTGCAAAAAAACAGGTAAATTCAAATTTTTCCAATGAAGCGAGTAAAATACAATTTGTTAACACTTACAGAGATTTCATTTTTTTTATAAGCTTAATCAAAATGTGTACTTTAAGAAAAAATATAGTCTATATGATCTCAAATAAGAAGTCTAGTGTATATAAAGACATGTTTGGAGCAATGTTTCGGTCAACCCAACATAAATATTTTGCACCAAACCAGGTCAAAATCAGAGTGAGATCCCCAGCCAGGGGATTCCCATCTGGACCCATTACAGCCAATGGGAACCATGCAGATTCAGATTATGACAAACATACTATTGTATTACGTCATAGTGCTACTGAAAGGTAAATACAAACCCATGTGTAACGTTACTACAACAGCACGATACTTGGGTATCAACAGTTTTTTTAACTGTTCCTGACAAGATACACACAGTATCGAAACCGGTCGAACCTGCGTTTGCAATTCAACAGCTACTTGCATAGTCTTGCTCATGTTTGGAGCAAATTCGCATTTACTGTGCAAGGAGCTGTAAAAGTGTACCATGCCCTTAACTTATTGCAATGAGAACAAATAGGCCTTAAAAGTAACAAAGTTACCCCCTGTGACCTTGAAACTGGGCCAGAGTTACTGATATGCAATCCAATCTGATCACTCCATCACAGGGTTCCACAAACCCAATTTGGTTGAGGTAGCTCTTTTGATTCTGAAGAAGGGGGAGGGGAGAGGGAGAAGAAGAAGCTTATTGAATATGAATGACCTTGACCTATTGACCTGTGTCATATTACTTTGCATGATTCAAGTTGATGTTAATATCAGGTTTTACATTAATTTTATGTGGCATCATTTACTGTAGTTTTCTGTCTGATTTAAACGACAGCCTCACCACTCATTCTGGTTCTAATTCCAGAGGCAGGTGACATTTCACATTTTTTTCCTTTTAAGTGGGATGAAAAATTGCATGAACAGCAGGAATAAATTCCTTGCAAGATTTGCCCGTAAAGTATGTTCCCTAATGAAGTTTTCATAGCTGGCATCAAAAGATTGGAATCCAATCATGTGGATGCCAAAAGGTATGGAGAAGCTTAAATTGTCATATTGATTTTATGATGAGTAGATCAGCCCTGCTTTAAAAGTTCATTGAACCAGTCAACCAGTATTTCACTGGAAAAATTGCTGCTATCGTAGAGACCACCTGCTGGCCAAGTTCACAATCAGTGTGCAAGGAAAGTGGATGCAAATTGTTTGATTTGAGTGAAAATTGTTGAAGTGACTCTGATGCTTGGGTTTCAAAACATTTTGTTGAACAGTGCATTTTTCTGTCTACATTATGTCTGCACACCTACTTTACAAAAAATGAGTAAAACAGTACTGCCAATATTTATTTTTTTTCCAGCCCAGCTGACTTGTCAGTCAGCTGAGTTTTCAAGAGGCTCAGATATCCAACATATATTCATGATTACATTTTCAGGTTCTTCATTATAGGGTTTCTTTGATCTTGTAGATTTTGACCTTGAAAGGTCAAATTGACATATGGCTTGTATCATGTTAATAGTAGATCCTGTCTTGTTTCATTTAAAAAATAATGACTGCAGAACTCTGTGAGTGAAGACTTTGATATTGCAAACATTCATGACGGCCTTAAACCAAAGTGACCTTGATAAAATTCCAAAGATTATAAGACCACTTCAATTTATGCACCCATGTTCAGCTGAGCACAGGACCGTCACAGCCAACTTGTTGTTGTTTTTGTCTCGCCAGCGTTAGCTGTTTGCGAGACTAAGCTGTCACTTTCCGGACGTCCGTCCGTCCATCAGTCCGTCCGTCCGTCCGTCCGTCAACCAAAAACTTCGGAGTGGCATTATTTCACTAACTAGATCAGATAGGGCTATCATACTTGGGTGGATGATTGATTGTAATCATCACTAGAGATGTGGGCCATCAATGTTACACTTCATTGATTATTTCATGCTTCATTGAGCATTGGAGAAAAACTTCGGAGTGGCATTATTTCAGTAACTACACTACATAGGCCTTTCATATTTGGGTACATGATTTAATGTAATCATCCCTAGAGACGAGGGTCATCACTGTCACACTTCATTGATTACTTCATGCATGATTGAGCATTGGAGAAAAACTTCGGAGTGGCATTATTTCACTAACTAGACTACATAGGCCTTTCATATTTGGGTGGATGATTTATTGTAATCATCCCCAGAGACGAGGGTCATAACTGTCACACTTCATTGATTACTTCATGCTTGATTGAGCATTGGAGAAAAACTTGGAGTGGCATTATTTCAGTAACTACACTACATAGGCCTTTCATATTTGGGTACATGATTTAATGTAATCATCCCTAGAGACGAGGGTCATCACTGTCACACTTCATTGATTACTTCATGCATGATTGAGCATTGGAGAAAAACTTCTGAGTGGCATTATTTCACTAACTAGACTAGGAAAGGCTTTCATGCTTGGGTGGATGATTCATTGTAATCATCCCTAGAGATGAGGGTCATCACTGTCACACTTAGAAGCTTCAGAAGCCTGTTGAAATTGGATGACCTCAACTGATTTCAACGACCTAAATGTATTTTCATGGGTGAAATGCAAAACGTGGCGTTACCACTGCAACTTTTGACGAATTCAAGCCAAGTTTACCAAACTTACACCACCTTTGCTTCTTAGGAAAGCTTTAGAAGTCTATTGAAAGTGGGTGGCCTTGATGTATTTTTGACCTACTTTGGAGGTCAGATGCATTGCATCCTCGAATGTACAATGCTATTCATGGCCAAGAGTCAAACCAAGTTCACCAAATTTATACTAGCTTTGCATCTTACAAAACGTCAGAAATCTCTTGAAAGTGGATGACTTTGACCTACTTTTGACTCGACAAATCTTATTTTCCTTGTGTGTCTTGGGTATAGTTGATTGTAGGTCCCTAGTTACTATTTAACATGAATAGCAAAGTACCTATGCTTTATTTTTGGTGTTCTTAAATTTATCTTGAAGTGTCCTTTGAAGGTCAAACTTAGGTAACTGAACATATGAAGTCATGTTGGCCAAGGGGTATTAAGTGCTTTACATGACATCTATCACTACGAAGCTTGAAACTGGCATGTCAAGCTCTGATTTGTATTAAGATGTTATATACTTTATTGGCCATTTTGCATAATGACCAAGAAGTGTGCAGTAATGTTTCCAGCCATATGCAGCAGTGCGTATTGCCTGCTAAGCAGACCAACCTCCATGTTTTCTCCGCCCCACTTGAGGTAACACAGCGCTTGGTGTGCTTTAGAGTCAACAGTGCTTGAGACATCTCAAATTACATGTTTTATTATGCACTTTATTTACCTCTGATTTGTACAATGTTTTGCAGACCACTGTCTCTTGTCATAATAACACAGAAATGAGTGAAAGGCTGACCTGAGCTGAGCATATATTAGGGACCATTCTGTAGCTTCCAGTCAAATGTATGAAATAAATTCCTTTTCCTTTTCACATGCCTAAAGTGACCAAATGTCAAACTTTGTTTAAAAAAGAAAATTCTCATAAATCAAACTGCTGTGGTTGAGAGTGAAATAACTTCCTCAAAAGCTTTCATTAGCATTGTTTGAAAAACAATAGAAATCCATATGAAAACTGTGCTCAGTGCCATTTGTTCACATTTTAGTTAATCAGCAGTTTTTCTTGGATTCAAAAAAGTAGTGTGCATGTGTGGCAATGTGGGTCTTTGTGTGTGTATGTATGTGTGGGTGTGTGTGTATGTATGTGTGGGTGTGTGTATGTATGTGTGGGTGTGTGTGTGTATGTATGTGTGGGTGTGTGCATGCATGTGTGTGTGTGTGTGTGTGTGTGTGTGTGTGTGTGTGTGTGCATACATGTGTTCAAAAGGAAAGGTGACCAAATGCACCAGGAATACAGGTTGCATATAATCTGACTTTTCAAACCAATTTTAAATCTCGAACTGTCGTAACTTGGGCTTTCATTCAAGAAAATTCAGTTCAGTCAGGACATTATTGGCTTACATACAGTTTGTCCAGGTAATAAAACTTGACTGTCACATTTCAATGGCCCACCTGTAGACAAGGCCTACTCAAGATTCCAGTGTCAGTGAAAAGCATTGATGATATTTTATGCGTAACGGGGAACTAAATTCCCCATTAAGAACACTGCTCATATATTCTTGACGCGTGGTTTATATAAAGCACTTTCTGAAAGGAATCAAGTCTTGCTTGATTGCAACAGGACTAAAGATTGCATGGAGATTTGAGACCTGGGCAGAGATGAGGGATATGTGTCGATATGTCAGACATAGTAGTTGCATATGTGTGTAGCCGTATCATTATAGCCATATAAATGGAGTGACCAGTGAAGGGCAGGCGGCCGAATCAAGTGTCTTACAATTGGACCTTGTCTTGTGTGACAGTCTGTCATTATATTGAGTAGAACTTGTAGCAAGATTACCAATTATGCAGCAGTAATTGAGTCTGTTTCCGTCAATTTATGACAAATGCGAACATGTAATGGAAGCAAATGAAAGTGAGAGTGAAGGAAAATAATTATGTTTGGGGCTATACAGTGGTTTAAATAGAGTGGAATCAGAATTGACATCATGTCACATTGCCTGATGCAGGTCCTGTGAGAGATGTGCCACTGCACAGTGCACATACAGATATTTTCATCGAGAGCTGGGTTGTGCAACCATTGTTAACCATATGGGATTTCCAGCCCACTGGTAAATGGTTTTATCAAGTTGTCCACAGTCATAGCATTGATGATTCTGAGTTATCAGCACCTGCTCAAATTGTGTCCCAGGGAATTCTCTGGGGCAAATCAGTGGTCAGTTTGCTAGTAGGTGGATAAGTAGCAAGTCAGACACTAGCTAGGCCAGGATGTTGTAAGAAGGGAAGCCTGGGGCAGCTATGCAGGCAAATTGCAACATTTTTGTTATTAGGGTGGGGGGGGGGGGGGTAATCTCATGCTGTGACAAATACAGCCTAACTCTCAGCATGTCCCACTGAACTTTCTTTTTTGGGGGGTGTACCTTGGGTGGGTGTCTACCAAGTTTGTACAAATGGTGATTTCTTTATGAATTTTTTGTTCTTTTTTGGAGCAAATCTTTAAAATTTTCTCCGAAACTGCACACCCAATTGCTTTTATATCACACAGGAACACTCGTAGGGCCTCCTAGTTCTTAATTTGTTCACCAGGTGGTGCTGCAATCTTTTTGTATGTTTCTGCTATTTTTGACTTACTCTCCAGAACCATCACTCCAATTAAGCTGAAACTGGGTTGATATGTTCCTTGTGAAAGGATCAAGCAAAGTTTTTCACAAGGTAGCACTGCTGTGGCTTTCTGATTTTTAACATTTTTTTTTTTCAATTCAGGTTCTTATCAATAAATGCACCTTTCCTATTGATTACTATGTGAGTCAATAGGCATTCTTATATTTATGCACATTTTTGACGTCTCCAAAACCGTCATCCAGATTGACTTCAAACTTGATGGCAATGCAGTTTGGGAGGGTCTCTACTAATTTATTTAAATGGTCACCCTCCAGTGATTTTTGGATTTTTCATGATTTTTTTCTCTTTTTTTGGGGCAAATTTTTAAAAACCTGCAAACCAGGATGGCCAATTGCTTCGAAATTGCATAGGCACACTTCCAGGGAACCCTAGATGTTAATTTAAGAGGCGGCACTGCAATTTTCTATCTCCCGCCCACGAATTGGGGGGGAGATATAGTAATGACAACCGTCCGTGCGTCCGTCAGTCCGTCCCACATTTCTTGCGCGCGATATCTCAAGAACAGATTAAGCTAGGATCATGAATTTTTTACAGTTGGTCACCCTTGTAAGTGTTCACGTCGAGTTCGAAGGAGAGTGACCTTGACCCCCTTTCAAGGTCATCAGGGTCATTTATCTCTAAACTTCTTGCGCGCGATATCTTAAGAACCGGATATGATAGGATGATGAAATTTTCACAGTTGATCACTCTTGTTAGGGTCTACATCGAGTTGGAAGGTGTGTGACCTTGACCAAATTCCAAGGTCACCAGCGGCAATTCAATTTTCTTTGAATTTGTTGTATGCAATATCTAAAGAAACAAGTGAGCTAGGATCACTTAACTTTTACAGTTGATCAACCTTGTAAGGTTCTATGTCATGCTTGAAGGACCTTGACCTTGACCTAATTTCAAGGTCACCAGAGGCAGTTCATCCATCCCACATTTCTTGCGTGCGATATCTCAAGAACCAGTAAAGCTAGGATCATGAATTTTTTACAGTAGGTCACCCTTATTAGTAGTCACATCAAGTTCAAAGGAAAGTGACCTTGACCCCATTCAAGGTCACCCAGGGTCACTTCTCTGTGAATTCCTTGCGCCCAATATCTTCAGAACCAGACTTGTATATACTTTGTGTCGTGCCAAGTCCAGAGAAGGGCTTAAACTTGTGGACTTCCACCCTAACAAGATTCAAGTCAACAAGTCAGCCTTACAAGAAATGCAACGCATGAGGATAGAGACCCCTTTTAAATGGCAACATCCTTTACAGTTGACTTCACAAAACTGTATTACCATGGGCCATATAAACATAAGATCCCTAAAGTGTCATATATCTGATCTGCAGGCTGACCATGCTGTACAACACTTATCATTCATATGTGTGACAGAAACACATGTTGAGGATTGTACTGAAGCTTGCCAGATAGAAGGGTACACTTTAAAAACCAAACCAACAAAGCATGGCCTCGCAGTCTATGTCAAATACAACTATGATGCACATACAGAGGAATATTCATTCAGTGCTTCCCAACGACAGATAATGGGTCTTACATTGTTTCCTACCACTGCAAATCCTTGGCTCCTTATGGTAGTCTACTGCCCTCCACACACACCAGCCAGACAGTTTCTGCCTTTACTTTATGAAGAAATCTCGCACATTCCAGTCCACTATGAACTAATATTGATGGGCGACTTCAACAATCTTTGCCCCAAACCAACCTATCGCAAACTCAAGCAGTGGATATCAAAGCCAACACACAGGCTTGGTGGTTACCTGGATCTGATCTTCACAGACGACAATAACAACAGAGTCCTATCTGCTGATGCATTCCCGGTGCCATACACAGACCATCACATGACATGGATCACACTGCAGAACTTAACAGAGAATCACAACTAGTAACCTTTGTAAGAAACAGTTATTTTTCTGTTTCATTGACACTATACATTTTTCTTGTTTTCAGATGACTACAAATCACATGTAAAATTCCAGCATTCTGCTCATGCCATAATTTTTAGGTTATTTTTTATTTACTTGAGTATGTGTTTACCATGACACCCAGGGTAGAGGTACAGTTAACGTATCGTCCCCATTTAAGCACAATATCAGAAACATGCCAGTATGTACCTGCCAAATATACAGTTATCTTTGTTTTAAAATTATGTGGGCGGGAGATATGGACAGCGTCAGCGTCAACTTGTTTTTTTTCTAATTAAATTTTTGTTTGTAGGGTGTATGAAAATCTAGGCCGAGTTCGATATTGGTGGTGCCACCTATATTATTATGGAATTTAGGGGTCAAAATGTGAAAATCTTGGGAACACTCTAGTATCTTTAATTTTTAGCGAATCTTCACCAAATTTAGTGGGATTGTGGGGGAGGTCAAATTCTAAGTTGCTAATGATACAAGTGGCGCCACCTATAATTTGATGGAAATTATGAGCCAAAATGTATTTTAAGATGTAAAATTCCATATTTTGAAAAGTAGTTGGATTAGACTTACCAAATTTATATGATATATAGACCATGGCCAAAAGTAGAATGTCATGTAATATCAGTGAGCTTGACATATTTTTGTGAGGTCACCATGCCTGTAAAGTTATAAAGGTGATTTGTAATGGCGGAGTGTAGCTTGGACATCAATGGCAATGTCAGGACAGCACCAGGCCTATGGGCCTCTTGTATTACATAATGTGGGTGACCTTGATCTTCTGTCCCAAGGTCACTGAGGACATAGAGTTGAGGACTTGCTCATTGTTGCCTTGATACATGCAACAATATCCATCTCAGGAACTGCACAAATAAACTATGATTAACCCTTAAAGCGCTGATGTAAGATTGAGTCAACGTCTTTCCTTGGGACACTTTGCATGCATTCCGCATAAAGTGTCCCGAGGAAAGCTGTTGACTTAGACTACTTTTTGCATTAGACTAGGCTTGTTGGTATTTGAATGAAAGGTATCTTCATGAGGAATTTGAACTTTTTAACCATTTTATGTTTAATGGTAATGAGAAAACGACTATAGCTGTGATTAGGACTTTCAGGGTTAAATGTGGAGCAAAGTGCCATCTGGTGGACAAATAAGACATCAAAATCACATAAAGCTTTACATGTCAGGAGCCACTTGAGGACTGGCAACTTTGAAATGAACAGGTGCAATATAGCCACTGTGCCAGCAGAGCATTTGGACTATGGGCCTCTTGTTTTATCTTTTTATGAATTCTTGTGGGTTTTTGCTGTTTTCGATTCCTTGTCCAAAACCATCTCTCAGATTGTGCTGAAACTTGGTGGATATGTTCTTTGTAGAAGGGTCACACAAGGTTGTTCACCAGGTGGTGTTGCTGTGGATCCCTGATTTTTAACGAATTTTTCAATTTAGGTACCTGTTGGTCAATGCATACATTCCTATTGTTTGCTAGTACTATGTAAGTCAATGGGAATCGCAATGATAATTCACATTTTCGACCTCATCTCCAAAACCTTTAGCCAGATTCACTTCAAACTTGGTGGGGATGTGTCTTGGGTGGATCTCTACCAAACTGGTTCAAATGGTCATGGTCCAGTGATTTTTTAATGATTTTTTTGTTTGTTTATTTTTTTGCCAAATCTTCAAAAGTCTTTATCCTTGTATATGCTCAGCCAATTGCTTTGAAATTGCATAGGGACTCTTCTGGGTATAAGGTTGATACATGTACAGTAGGTGAGTGACCTTGACCTCATTTACAAGGTCACAGGGCAAGGTGCATGAAATTCGCTGTTTATATGGTAACTTGAGAATTATGAGGGCTAGGAAATTTGTATTGCACATGCTAGTTGTCCTTAATGAGGGCCAAACTTAGATAGTAGATGAGTGACCTTGACCTAATTCCCAAGGTCATAGGGCCACTTGCTCAAATTTTACTGTTCACCTGACAAGTTGAGAACTATTTGAACGTGGACTTTGATGTTGAACATGATGGTTGTCCTGAGCAAAAGCCAGACTTAGATAGTACATGGGTGACCTTAACCTCATTTTCAAGGTTACTGGGACCCCGACACTTACGTGAATTTGATTTTTCACATTGTAACTTGAGAACTGTGGAAGGTAGGACTTTGATGTTGAACTTGTTGGTGGTCCTCTGTTTAAGAAAGATTGAGACCATACATTAGTGACCTTGATCTCTTTTCAAGATCACAGGGCCACTAACATGAATTTTACTGGTCACATGATAACCTGAAAACTGTTTGTACTGTGCCTTTGGTGTTGCACATGGGGGTGTTCCTCTATGAAAGTTAGATTCAGAATAGGTCAGTGACCTTGACCTCATTTTCAAGGTGATAGGGCGACTTAGTCAGCTGAGCGCAGGACTGTCACAGTCCTCTTGTCACAAATTTTTCAGTGGGGGCACTTATCAGTGAATGTACACATTCCTATTGGTTACTATCGTATTAGTGTGTTTTTGTCCAGAATCATTTCCTAGTAGTCATTACTGTATTCTGCAGTGTGAACTCTTTATTCTGCATAAGCTAACCTGTCACTGTCTAACCTATATACATATGGAGTCATTGTCCATATTGCATCTCAAGTATGTAAGTCAATGAGGCTTGCAATGATAAATAACCTGTTAGATGTCTGCAAAACCACTGGCCGGATCTTCTTCAAACATGGTGGGGATATACCTGGGGTGAGTCTCTACAAGGTTTTGTCAAATGGTTATGTTTCAGTGATTTTTGGATTTTTGATGATTTTTGGGGGGGTAATTAATTGGCCAAATATTTAAAAAATCTTCTTCAAAACTACTTGGCCAATTGGTTCAAAATTGCATAGCAACACTTGAAGGCATGACAGTGGGAGTTACATGGTACATGGTGACCTTGACCTCATTCTCAAGGTCACAGGGTCACTTAGGTGTATTTAACTCTACAGATGATAACTTGAGAACTATTTCAGTGTGGTCTTTGATGTTTTACACGGCTGTGTTTATTTTTGACGGCCACACTAAGGCAGTACATGAGTGACCTTGACCGCATTCCCAAGGTCACAGGACAACTGACATGAAATTTACTGTTCACATGATAATGTGAGATCTATTTTGAGTTAAGACCTTGATGTTGCACATGTTAATATTTTTCTATGAAGGTCAACCTTGACCTCATTTCTGAGGCCATAGTGCAACATACATCAATTTTACTCTTCACTATAACTTGAAAACTACTTGAACTGGGACCTTGATGTTGCACATGTTAGTGCTCTTCATTAGAGGCCAGACTTGCCCAGTACATGGGTAACCTTGATTCTATCCCAAGGTCACAGAGCCAGAAGTGTGATGAATCTCCAGGTCAGCTGAGCATGGGCTGTTCATACAGCCCTCTTGTTTTTTTTTTACAAGAACACTTTTAACCGTCTTAGGGGTGGGTCAGCAACTTTCCTAGTCACACTTGGGGTGACTTGCTCCTGGGGTGGGCTTGTTGACTAATCACCCATGTCATTCTTGATGAAGATGAAGCATACCACAGTTAACCACATCAGACACTTGCTGCTCATAGTAATGGGAAGAAGTTCAAATGTTGGTACATCCGCCTTAGGTTCCTGGGAGTTTGTGATGGGTGTGTGTGTGGCAATACAAATGATATGTACCAGTATATACATATTGCACTCTGCATGAATAGTCATTTGTTGTTGTGTTTTCCTATTAGCTTTCTCTTTTTTGAACATCTTTAAACAGCACATATATTATATGATCCTTATTTTTACTTTCAGTGTTCATTTGTGCCCAAATTCTCCATCCATATAGAGACCAAATATGAAAATAATAATGGATCAACAGAAAATGTAAGTATTACTTTAATATGATTCATGTAAACATGATGGCACTGTTCCATGAATGAATTCATGGTCATCATGAACAAATCATATTTACTGTCAGGTGACTAAGTGCATGTGTCATTATTGATAAAAAGAAGACATTTATGGTGCTGAACCATTACTAGTAATTTTTACCCTGAGCACATAAAGTGCCGGAGGGTATTGTCGTCCATCCGTCCGTCCATCTTGTTGAAGTTACCATTATATCTCAAATTTGTCACAGATGGACCGTATGATGGACCAGGTTTCTATTGAAAACCAGCTTCCTCTGGTTATTTCAAAACTTTTTATGAAACTTTTAATGTATTTATTAGAAGGCCGTCTGAAAGGCACCAACCGTGATGGCATTGCCATGATATCTAAAAAAATATTGACTGCAGCTTTACCAAATATTTGTCAGCGATGCATCTTACCATGGACTAGATTCCTATGTAAAACCAGCTTCTCCTGATTATTTTTTACCTTTTTTTGAAACTTTTAATGTACTTATGTGAAAGCCATATGAGTGGCATCAACCCTGACGATGTTACCATGTTATTTAAAAGAAATACTGACCGCAGCTTTACCAAATTATCAGAGATGTATCTTATGATTGATTGAGATTTTATTTAAAACCAGCTTCCTCTGATTATTTTGTAACTTTTTATGAGCTTAAAATGTATGTATTTGAAGGCCATCTGAGTGGTGTCAACCCTGACGATGCTACTGCAATATCTCAAAAAGTATTGACCACAGCTTTACCAAATTTTGTCAGAGATGCATCTTATGATGGAGCAGGTTCCCATATAAAACCAGTTTCCTCTTCGTATTTGTAATTTTTTTATGAAACTTAAACATATTTATCTTCGAGGCCGTCTGAGTGGTGCTCAAGGGGACAATGTTACCATAATATTTCAACAGGGATCCAACTCAGCTTCACAAAATCTTTTTTCAGAGATGCACATTATAGTGGACTACATTCTTATTGAAAACCAGCTTCCTCTTATTATTTTTAAACTTGTTATGAAACTTTTGAAGTATTTATTTGATGGACGACTGAGTGACGCACAGTACAGTGGTCTCTGTCACCAGAACTTGCCCCAAGAACACATCCAAAAGCGCTCCTTCATTTCATAGACAACAATATGGAAATTGTATGCAAAGTATTCTACTGTGAAGTCTCAAAAAAAAAATAAAAATGCAGAATTGAGGACAAAAAAAGACTGTGGGGGCTGAGGGTAATCCTTTCTCTGAACGCTATTTTTAATTTTGAAAAACTCTCATGTGGATACATGAGCATCAGGTATGTAAGTGTTAAGAATAGATCAGTGTAGTAGTTCTTCAGCCAGGGCCTCTGATGTTGAATCAGAAATTTTGCAGGTGCTGACCTCTGGTAGGATTATGGGCAAGCTTTTCTAAATAGGGATAAGGGACCAGTTGCTTATTTCTGGTGTATGTGCCTGTTAAAGGGCAAAATTTGACTGTATTATGTATATTGGGTGGTCATTCCAATGAAAGCACATCTTTAATTATTCAATACACCAAGTTTGCCTGTTCCATGCATATTGTTTTCTTTGACAATTTTAATGTACCTTTTTGTTTGTGCCTGGTGTCAAGTTTTAAATTTGAAAACAGTATCTGCATGTATATGTTTGTTTACAGTTTTCAACAAACATTTTTTAGATGTTAGAGGGCCCTTTTCTTTAGCTGAGTTACTTTTCCATGAGCTGATATATCATTGTTTATTTCAGAGTATTCTTGTTCATAATATAACCGTGATTTCTTTGACCAGCGCCCACCCATACCAAAAATATATCAAAAACTGACTGGCTCATGTAAAGTACTTAAATATGTGTATGAAAAGTAAACCAAACTTTGAATAGAAAACAAACTGAAAAAAAAAATGAACAGAATAAAAACATAAAAACAAACAATAATAATGATGATAATAATTATAATAAAGCTAGACTTTAGTACTTGGGTCTTTTTGAGATATGAAGCTTTTTATAGACCAAAAATGCAATAAATAAGTAAATATTAATGAAGGTATTTAATGAATTAGTGAATTATTGAGTGGATAAGTTTGTCAGTAAGTAAATGAAAAATAGTCAATAAACAAACAAACAATCAAACAAGTAAATAAAAATATGAAATGTGAATGTCACCCCCAGAAGATGTAATTTAGTATGACAAAGTACACTGGATGATGAATTGTTGTGGCTATGTTTTGGTTTCAGTGTTTAGGTGTTAGTGAGGAATCTTTAGCAGAAAGAGAAGTGGTCTTCGTGGACATTGCCGTTGATCCTGTGGCTGAGAAGCACTATAAAGAAAAAGAAGTAAGTTGTTAAACCGTTAAAGTGCTAATCCCTGCTATAGTTGCTTTCTCATTACCATTAAACATATAATGGTTAAAGGAGTCAAATTCCTCATGAAGATACCTTTCATTCATATACCAGCAAGCCTAGTCTGAAGCAAAAAGTAGTCTTAGTCAACAGCTTTCCTCGGGACACTTTGCGCGCAATGCGCGCAAAGTGTCCCGAGGAAAGCTGTTGACTCAATCTTAAATCAGCACTTTAAGGGTTAACATGATCTTTAGTATGCCTAGTACAGGCTGGTATCCAAATATCTGATTATCCTTCATGAAATAACTGTGGTACTTCTGGTAAAGTCTGTTACCCAGGAAACTGCCAACTGGTGTGGGCAAGTTTAGTGCTGAAATTCCACTATGCCACAAAGTTGTTTAATTTGTTCATTTCAGTTATTTAATTATTTGCTTGGGATAAACAGATATGCACTTCTTATGCATTATTGGTAATTTGTGAGAATATGACCATGTAATAGACGATTTTACATTTGTGATTTCAGGGTTCAATATTATATTCACTAATGTGCTGTTTGTATAGATGGCTGGGAAAAAAATCCCACTGTTTTTTTGTTTTTGTTTTTGTTTGTTTGTTTTTTTTGATGGAAGATTATGAAAGCCTTTGGTCCCGTCACATGCAAACATGCATGCATGCATGCATGTGCATATGTTAGATATTGAATTTTAGTTGTGAACATGTATTTTCTGTCTGCAGGATTTAACCAAATTTACATCAGAGAAGACAGGAAGAGGACCACTGGCAGAAGGCTGGAGGGTACGCTCATGGACATTTCCATTTTTGTTGGGGGGGGGGTCACTTTTTGACCTCTGCTAACTGGCAAGTCAACTGAAGTTATAGAATGATCCATCATCAACTGTCCATTCACATTTACATTTTCAGCTCCTTTTCCAAAACCATTGGCCAGATTTTCTTCAGACTTTTTCTTCAAACCCAGGGAACATACTATGGGTGGGTCTGTTGAAAGTTGCTTCATTTTATTTAACCCTTCCTCTGCTACAGGCAAGAAAGCCCGCCCAAAGATACTTGCTTCTCCTATGCTGTGATCAAGTTTATCTGCCCAATGTAGCACATGCCAAGACCAATGTTCAGTGCATGTAATTACCAAGATATGGCAACATGGCTTATTCTCCTGCACATGTAGAACATGTGAAATGGTTTCCACTGTAATTATTGAGCAATAACCAGTCCAAAGATACTTGCTTCTCCTATGCTGAGGGCGAGTTTATCTGCCCAATGTAGCACATGCCAAGATCAACTTTCAGTGCATGTAATTACATAGATATGGCAATATGACGCATTCTCCTGCACATGTACAACATATTAAATGGTTTCCACTAAAAAACTATTGAGCAATAGCATCAAAATTATACAAATAATGTGGTATCTCTGCGAAAAAAACAGCACACAAAGATTTTATTCACTACAGACCATCGCAGAGATTGATTGACAATACATACTGCTGTATGAGTTTAACATTGATTGCATGCAGTTTCCACTTTGTATTTCTTTCAGCGGTTAACCAGGAACATTCTGAATGTTTTCAAAATATCTACTGTCAATAATAATTTATGCAAGATAACGATGCATGGTGGGTGGGGATAAAAAATGAAGCTGATAGGAAAGCAGCATGATGATATTGATGAAGTTCTGATCATTCTTTTGATACCAAGCATTCCTCGAACTGCCAACAGGATCGTGTTCAGTTTGAGGCTGCAAAATAAACAATTTTAGTGCTATTTTGTGGATTTTTATTGTCAAATGTACTGCAAACAATTGATTAGATGTTTATTTTTGAGTCTGTATGAAATAAAAATGAACAAAATTGTTTCTGCAGCAAAAACTGCACAGTTTGATTGACCAGAAATGAGCATAAGATGTCTTTGTTTACAAAACAAACATTCATGTGGATGTCCTGATGATCATGTTGGCAATTAAAAAAGAAAAAAAGAAAAAAAAAAGAAAGAAATAGCAGAGGAAGGGCTAACAAAATATTGAAAAATCTTCTCTCCCAAACCACTGGACCAATTGCTCTGGAATTGCACAGAGACACCTCTAGGTACTGCTAGACTATAACTTGTTCAACAGGTGGCCCTGCAATTTTTTTTTTTTTTCTAAAATGTTTGTGTGTTTTTGTAATTTTTGATGACATCCCCTAAACCACAAGCTGGAATCTGTTGATACATAGTTGAAATAATGCTTCACTTGATCTCTGCCAAGACTGTTTACTGGGTGAGAGTACTGCCATATGCTGATTTTTAACAAACATTTGAAATTGCATAATAAATAATGATCAGTTAGGAGACATTGTAACTATAGGGAAACTTATATGCATGCACATATGTGTAGTTTTTCAACTGTGCTGACCTAAGGTCACAGAGCTTATGTGACCACTCATGCCTGTCCATCTGTCCATCCCTCTTCATCCGTCCATCCGTAAACTTTTGCTTGTTAATGCTGTACTGTCCACAGTTTTCAAGTTAACCCAGTATAACTTTCAGGACTTAAAGGGTGTGTGAAAATCTAGGTCAAGTTTGATATTGGTGGTTCCATCTACAGTAATATGTAATACATATATATGGATTGAAATTTGGAAATCTTGTAAATGCTCTAGCATCTTTCATTATGCATCCCCTGTAGGAGAGGATGTATATACAATGTAGTGTTTATTTTAGTCGTCTCCATCTCTGCTGCTGTGTATCTTATTTTCCTTATATTTCTGTCCCTTCTTGACCTATTGCTTCCTAATTTGGTGCAGATAATCTATGGGTCTGGGAAATTTTTATATAATAATAATATGACCTTGAGGTCAAAGGTCAAGGTCAAATCCTTGTTGCACTTTTCTGCTGACTCTGCAATTTTCATATGTTGGTCTACACCTTCGTAATGGTGCATCGTAGGCCCAAGGTTACCATGAAATGTTAACCCATGAAGTGCTAATCATAGCTATAGTCATTTTCTCATTACTGTTTAATATAGAATGGTTAAAAAGATTCAAATTCCTCATGAAGATACCTGTCATTCAAATACCAGCCGCACTGTAGTCTTAGTTAACAGCTTTCGCCAGGGCACTTTGCGCGCAAAGTGCCCTGAGGAAAGCTGTTGACTGATTCTTAAATCAGTACTTTAAGGGTTAATAGGAAAGTACCTGTGGGCTTTTAATTTCTATGGTTTATTTTAAACCTAAGTGACATTGAAAAGTCAAACTGCATACATTCTTGTTGATTGCTATGAAAGTCAATGGGGGTTGCAATGCTAATTCACATTTTCAACTTCTTCTCCAAAATAATTGGCTAGATTTACTTCAAAATTGCTGGGGATGTACATCGGGTAGGTATCTACCAACTATGTTCTAAATGGTCATGCTCCAATGATTTTTGTATTTTCATTGGGGTTTTTTAGCTCTGCTGACCAAAGGTCACAGAGCTTATCATGCTTATAGCATCACTCATTTCCGTCCGTAAACTTTTGGTTTGTGAGTGCCATAACTTTAAAAGTTTTGATGTTAGCCCAATATAACTTTCAGGACGTATAGGGTGTATGAAAATCTATGTTCCTTTCAATATTGGTGGCACCACCTACAATATTATGTAATATAAGGGTCAAAATGTGAAAATGTGTGAGCACTGTAGCACCTTTAATTTGTAATGGATATTCACCAAATTTGGTGGGATTTTGAGGGAGGTCAAGGTCTTAAGATACTAGTGATACTAGCAGTGCCACCTGTAATTTGACAGAAATTATGAGCCAAAATGTGTTTTGGAAAGCAAGAACAGACCAACAAACTCGAAGAGGAGACTAAAAAGTATAAAGGAGCCTCCTCCCAACATGTTTCGTCCCCCCTGGGGCCTTCGTCAGGGGGAACGGAGGTTTGTTGTGTGCTTTTATTTCTCTGCCTATATTAAAAATGAGGTGTTACATGCTGAACTGTGTTATGTGCTTATTTACGTCTTGTGAACTGCTATTATGACGTAAAATTGTAATGTTGAGCGTGCTTAATTCAGATACGTTATGTGGTGTGAGAGCCACGACTGTGAAGTCCACTAGAAAATCAAGTTCTGGGATATGCATAGTTACCCCCGAGAAATTATTATATAAATTTATAATGGTAATGTGTGTTACATATAAGATAAACGGCGGAGGAAATGTGTTTTAAGATATAAAATTCCGTATTTGCAAAAACTAATTGGATTAGACTTGCCAAATTTATAGGATATATAAAGCATGGCCAATGCTAGAATGTTATGAAATGTCAGTAAAGTTGACCTATTTTTATAGGGTCATCGTGTGTGTAAAGTTGAACATCAATGGCAAAGAGAATTGAGCCTCCAGAGCAAAATTGAACTTGCTTACATAATACATAAAACTGTACTTGGTGACCTACTTTTTGGGTCACTGTGACCTAGTAATCGCGGCGTTTGGTGCTTGTCCAAGTTTATTGTTTTTCTTCAATAACTTGAAAGTTATTACCTGATTTGAACAAACAGACTATATATGGAAAGCTAGATGTGGGGCACATATTTTGAACAATAACAATTTTTTAATTCGAGTTGAAGGTCAAAGTCAAATGGCCAGTTTGAATATAGGGTTTATGTTGTGAATGCTCTGCACCCCACAATTTTTGAGATAAGCCCATGTAAAGTTTAGCACTTGTAAGGTGTATAAAAGTCTTTGTTGACATCAATTTTGGTGGCGCCACCTATACTATGTAATATACAGGTCAAAATGTGAAAATCTTGTGACGGCAATACCGTCCACAGTTCTCAAGCTAGCCCAATACAACCTTCAGGACTTATAGGGTGTATAAAAATCCAGGTTCATTTCAATATTGGTGGTGCTACCTATAAATAGTATTCAGTGTAGGGGTTTAAATATGGAAATGTTGTGAACACTCTAGCATCTTTAATTTTTAGCAGATCTTCACCAAATTCGTTAGGATTGTGGAGGAGGTCAAAGTCTAAGTTGCTAATGATACTTGTGGTGCCATCTATAATTTGACGGAAATGATGAGCCAAAATGTGTTTTAAGATATAAAATTCCATATCTTGAAAAGTAATTGGACTAGACTTGCCAACTTTATAGGATATATATATATATATATATATATATATATATATATATATATATATATATATATATATATATATATATGTATATATATATATATATATATATATGTATATATATATATATATATATATATATAGACAATGTCCAAAGCTAGAATTTTGTATAATATCAGTGACCTTGACATATTTTTTGACCTTGATATTCTGTTCCAAGTTCACTGAGGACATAAAGCTAAGGACTCAATCGTTGTCTTGGCACATGCAACAATATCCATCACAGGAATTGTATAAATAAGCTATGATTACATGTGGAGCGAAGTGCCATATGGTGGTCAAACAAGACACTAAAATCACATAAGCTTCACATGTTCAGAAGCCACTTGAGGCCTAGCAAGTTTGAAATGAAGAGGTGCAATGTGGCCACTGTGCTAGCAGAGTATTAGGCCCATGGGCCTCTTGTTTGGTTAATTTTGCCCTCTCCTACCGGAGGAGGGGCAGGGGCATATAGTAATCACTTATTCTGTGTGTCTGTGTGTATGTCCATCCGCTATTCTTGTCCCGGCTATAATTCACTTGTCCATCAACTTAAATTAATAAAACTTTACACACAGGTGCCATCTGGACATGAGAATGTGTCATGTACCAAACATAGGTCACTAGGTCAAGTATCTGGGTCACAGTTAATATCCTTATAAAATCGTGTCTGGGCTGTAATTCCTTTACTGTTTAACTTAGGTTCACAAAATTGAACACACACATATCTTGACCTAAAGGTGTGTAGAGGAACAAAAGTAGGTCACTAGGTCAAGTGTCTGGGTCACAGTGATACAATCATATGAAACTATATTACACTTCATGTCTAGGCTATTATAATGCTGTCCTTCAAGTTGGATTAATGAAACTTTACACATAGGTGCATCCAGACATAAGGGTGATACTCTCATGTAAAACTGCCTTACACTTCATGTCTGGGCTGTAATTCTGTTGTCTTTAAACTTAAATTCAAGAAACTGTGCACATCTGTGTATCGGAACACAAGAGTGTGTCATGCATAAAAGTAGGTCACTAGGTCAAGAATCTGGGTCATGGTGATAACGTTTAATTTTTGCATATCTGTTGATTATCATGTAAGTCAATACACCCTATTCAGAAGTTCCTGCCATATTTGGAACACTACTGACCTCTGGTGACAAACCAGAATGAGGTTGTGGTGGACACCAATTCAAGTTCCCATTCACTAACATGTTAAATTTGCTTACTTTGCTAGCTCATATCTATCCCCTAGTTAAGTTATCTGCAGGCTCAACTCAGCTTGGGACTTATTTTGTGTTGAGTGTATCTAGATCTGCCAAACTTGATCTTATCAGTATCTGAAATACTTCATGGGTGAAATGGTTAGTTCCTGATAACTTATGTTTTAATCTGAGTTTAGTCAGATGACATGTAACAATGGTAACCTGGAAAGAATACCCTGATTGTCTTAATAAGTGTACACTGTTGCAGGACTGTACCGAACCAATCATGTGTTCCTACAAGCTGGTCAAGGTTAAGTTTGAACTGTGGGGTCTGCAGGGCAGAGTTGAAAGTTTCACACATAAGGTAGGTATAATGTGTCATTCGTATTTTCCCAATCCGATACAAGATGAATTTTTCAATTTTGGCTCAGCCGACTTGTCAGTCAGCTGAGCTTATCTTATTGTCCTCTGTCATCAACAATTCACATTTCCGACTCCTTCTCCAAAACCGTCAGCCAGATTCACTTCAAACTTGATTGGGATGTGCCTTGTGTGGGTCTCTACCCATTTGTTTAAATGGTTACGCTCCAGTGATTTTTGGATTTTAAAAAAAAACTTTGTTCTTTTTGGGGCAAATCTTAAAAAATCATCTACTCCAAAGCCGCACACCTAATTGCTTTGATATCCCACAGGGACACTTTCCCGGGATTCCTAGTTCTGAATTTGTTCACCAGGTGGCGCTGCAATTTGTTTCTAATTTTTTATGATTTTTTGTGTGCTATTGCTATTTTTGACTTCTTCTCCAGAACCATCTCTCAGATTAAGCTGAAACTTGGTGGATATGTTTCTTGTGGAAGGGTCAAAGAAAGTTGTACACTAGGTGGCACTGCTGTGGATTCCTGATTTTTAATGATTTTTTCAATTCGGGCACTTTTCGGCCAATGCACCTTTCGGCCAATGCACCTTTCATATTGATTATAATGTAAGTCAATGGGCATTCTAATGCTAATTCACATTATTGACTTCTTCTTCCAAACCGTCATTCAGATTGACTTCAAACTTGGTGAGAATGCACCTTGGGTGGGTTTCTACCAGATGTGTTCAAATGGTCACGCTGCAGTGATTTTTGGATTTTTAATTTATATTTTGTTCTTTTTTTGGACAAATCTTACAAAAATGTTCTTTTCCACAACCGCTCACCCAATACGGGGCTGTCATGTTAACTGCAGACCTGTTCTGGCCCCCTATCCTGTAGCATGGAACTAACAGGAAGCAGGGCAGATCCATGTATCCAACATTGCAAAATGTGTTTTTGTTACAAAAATAAGGCATTCAGAAAGGAATAAGTTTAAGAGAAGCCATTTACACATGATGCAAACATACAGGAAGCTTGAAATATTAATAAATTGTCATTTGTTTCTCAGAAAAAGTGTTTTTTCAACATTTTGCACTGTTAGATACATGGATCTGCCCTACTTCCTGTTAGTTCCATGCTACAGGATAGGGGGCCAGAACAGGTCCGCAGTTAACATGACAGCCTCCTATTGCTTTGATATTACATACACACATTCCCAGGGACTCCTAGTTAGGGTGTGTGGGGTGGGGGTGGGGGCGGGGGTGGTCCTGCAATTTTTTTTCAAATTTTTAATGAATTTTTGTGTGTTTTCATTACTTGTCACTTCTCCAGAAATGTCTCTCAGATTAAGTTCTTAACTTTGTGGATATGTTCCATGTGAAAGGGTCAAGCAAAGATGTTCACCAGGTAGCACTGCTGTGTATTTCCTGATTTTTATTTATTTTTTTTCAATTTGGGGACTTATGTGTAAATGCACCTTTGCTATCACTTACTATGCAAGACAGTGGGCATTCTAATGCATTCTAATGCTAATTCACATTTTGGACGTCTCTGAAGAAACTGTCTGTCAGATTTACTTCAAACTTGGTGGCCATGTACCTTGGGTGGGTCTCTACCAAGTTTGTTCAAATGGTCAGGCTCTGGTAATTTTTGGATTCTTTTATGATTTTTTTGTCAAAAATCTTTAAAAAAGTTTTAAATAGGAAAGTTTAACATGGGAATTTCTTGTAATAGTTATAACTTAAATAATTTTGGCCAGATTTGTGCCAAACTTGGTAGGGATGTACCTTTTATAAGTGTCTACCTGTTTTGTGCCAATGGTCATGCTCCAGTGATGTTTGGACCTTGACCTCATTTCCAAGGTCACAGGACAACTGACATGAAATTTACTGTTCACTTGATAACTTAAGATCTGTTTTGAGTTTAGACCTTGATGTTGCACATGTTAATGTTTCTCTATGAAGGTCATGCTCAGACAGTACATGAGTGACTGTGACCTCAATCATGGATCAGTGTGCAACATACCTGAATTTTGCTCTTCACTGTAATTTGAGAACTACCTGAACTGGGACCTTGATGTTGCAAATGTTGGTGTTCTTCCATAAAGGTCAGACTTACTCATTTGGTGACCTTGATCCTATCCCAAGTTCACAGATGCACAAGTGTGATGAATGTCTAGGTCAGCTGAGCATGGGCTGTTTACACAGCCTCTTGTTTACATACTGGATCAGGTATGTCAAACTATCAGAGAATTGTTGTGGTACTGATAAAAAGCTGACTTCTCTCTTGCATCAGGGGGCAATATCTTTGAGTGTCTGAGGGGCCATGATCTTGTCATCTATATTTGTCATTTTAAAGGGCATTCAAAGACAGAAAAGTTACAAAGCACACAAAATGTATCATTTATTCAAATATCATCATAGATTTGGGACAAGCAAGCAACCAATCATCTTCGTCTGCTATGCATGCTGGCCCATCTTTTTCTGTTGCAATTGCAATTTTTTCAAAAGACAAAGATTTTTTTTAAAGGACAACAGTTATACTAGTATTCTTTCTCATACCCCATGATACATGCCTGAAAACATGAACAAAAAACTACTCTTGAATCTTAAAAGAGTTCGCAAATGTTAAGTTTTCTCTCTACTGCTTCTTGATGTTTTTAACCCATCAGTTGACTTAAATTGAGGAAAGAAAGGAAGGGTTTGGCTTAAATTAAACTCATTCAATTCTAGATTAGAAGGGTGTTCAGTACTAGGGTAGGAGGGCATTCAATACTAGGGTAGGAGGGCATTCAATATTAGGGTAGGAGAGCATTCATTAATTGGGGAGAGAAGGACATTCTATACTAAACCAGAAGTACTAGGCTAGAAGGGCATTTGATGCTAGGGAACAAGGGCATTCAATACCAGGTAGGAGGGCATTCAGTACTGGGGTAGAAGGACATTCAATACTGGGGTTAGAGGGCATTCAATACTAGGATATATAGGAGGGCATTCAATACTAGGATGGGAGGGTATTCAATACTAGGGTAGGAGGGCATCTGATACTAGGGTAGAAGGGCATTCAATACTGGGGTAGAAGGACTTTCCATACTTAGGTAGGGAGGGCATTTGATACCAGGGTAGGAGGGCATGTGATATTAGGGTAGGAGGACATTCAATGCTAGGCTAAAGGGCCATTCAATGCTAGGGTAGGAGGACATTCAGTACAAGGGTAAAAGGGCATTAAAACTAGGGTAGGATGGCACTCGATACTAGGGTAGGAGGGCATTCAATACAAGGGTAGGAGGGCATTCAATACTAGAATAGGAGGACATTCAATACTAGAGTAGGAGGATATTTAATACTAGGGTAGGAGGATATTTAATACTAGGGTAGGAGGGCATTCAATACTAGAGTAAGAGGACATTCAATACTAGGGTAGGAGGGCCATGATACGTGGTTTGTAGCATGACACGCAATGCAACACAACAAGCATTGACTTGAATCCAATTACATGTGTGTGGATATACCTTCCCCAACTTGAAAGCTGCCTCCCCCCATCAGAGACCACCTGTCCTGAAAGACCATATTTTAACATATTTTGCATGTTATTACTCCGGTTATCTACACATCCTATGAGAGATCACCTTCAGGGAGAGACCACAATTTAGTAATGCTTGGGGTGGTGTTTCAAGACAGGTGTCATGACACTGGAATGAAATGTCTTTTCGTGTAGAATTGTAAAACATGTTTGTGATATACATGCAGACTATTTCCAGAATTATAGCAACTAAATGTACAAAAAAATGTTGTTAGTGTAAAATGCGAGGTAAAACATATATTGTAGATGGAGCTTTTACCCTTTGTCACCATTTCAGTCATTTAAATTGTTTAAGACAGGTTTAACTCTGTGTGACTGTTGTTGTGACTAACAGTCAAAGGGCTCATAATAAACAGTAGTATAAATTATATACATGTTTATATATTAATATCTGTGTGTGATATACTTTTGCAGGCTATCAGGGACATACTTCTACTGGGGCATAGGCAGGCCTTTGCATGGATAGATGAATGGTTTGGTAAGTCAATGTCATTGCCTGAGTAACAGACCCAGGCTTTCATTTATGTGACAACTTTTTTTCATTTGTAAGTGGGATTGTGTGATGATGTTTATTTGTATCCTGTGTGTCAGTTTGATGTGTTGCCTGGAGATGCACAATTAAACAGGGCCAGGCTGTTCACACCGTCCCTTGCACTGGTACCACAAAAATATTTATTCAAATATCTTCCTCAAACAAAAAGTGTTAGGATTATGTGTTAGGTTTCTATTGACACTGTAGCATGTTCAAATCATTTGTGTCACAAGAATAATGAGATAAACCATTAAGACATAAATATTAAAGTTGCCCCCCATGTTTCTTGAATGTAAATATAAGAATTGAAAATCCTTTCAATTGTGTTTGTCATTTGATTGCAACTTGATGATTGGCATTTTTACATGACGTTGCTAACGTGACATAATGTGTGCCCCCTCCGAAGGAGGAGGGGACATATAGCAAATACTTTGTGTGTGCAAGCATCCGTCCTTCTGGACAGTTTTCAAGTGAGAACTCAAAAAGTTTTTGACATAGGGCTTTCATATAGCACAAGTTTATTTTCCTACATCAGCTCTCAGAAAAAAGATCGAAGATGGGTGACTTTGACCCAATTCCCATGGTCAAAGAGCAATTTTTGTGAATGTGGTTTTCACTTGATAACTCAAAAAAGTTTTTGACTTAGGGCTTTCAAATTGCAGTTCGTTATAGTCCTGCAAAAAGTCTAGGATGAGTTTGAAGATGTGTCAGCTTGACCTAATTCTCAAGGTAAGGGAGCCATTTTTGTGAGTTTGGTCTTGATGCGATAACTCAAAAAGTTTTATGGAGTAGGGCTTTCATATTGCACTTAATTATAGTCCTGCATAAGGTCTAAGGCAAGTTCAAAGATGGATGATCGTGACCCAATTTCCACCGTCACAGAGCCATTTTTGTGAATGTGGTTTTCATGCGATAACTTGAAATATTATTTTTGCTTAGGGCTTTCATATTGGACATGCTTATATTCCTGAATAAGGTCGCAAACGAGTTTGAAGGTGGGTGACTTTAA
Organism: Hermodice carunculata; assembly: GCA_964020975.1. NCBI lineage: Eukaryota > Metazoa > Annelida > Polychaeta > Eunicida > Amphinomidae > Hermodice > Hermodice carunculata. The sequence goes on from OZ026613.1 coordinate 102,395,805, forward strand.
ACCAATTCCCAAGGTCACAGAGCCATTTTAGTGAATTTGGTTTTCACATGATAACTTAAACAAGTTTTTTGCCTAGGGCTTTCATGTTGCACATGCTTATAGTCATGAATAAGGTCCTAGACAAGTTCGAAGATGGGTGACCTTGACCCAATTCCCAAGGTCACAGAGCCATTTTAGTGAATTTGGTTTTCTCATGATAACTAGAAAAGTTTTTGACATAGGGCTGTCAAATTGCTGACGTAGACGAGTTTGAAGAATGGTAACCTTGACCCAATTCTCAAGGTCACAGAGCCATTTTAGTGAATTTGGTTTCCACACAATAACTTGAAAAGTTTTTTGTATAGCGCTACTTTCTTATTGCACATGGTTTTAAACCTACATAAGGTCTGAGACAAGTTCAAAGATCACCTTAACCCAAACCCCAAGGTCACAGAGTGAGAGGGGGGGCATAGATCTAACAATCTGTGATTGTGTTTTAATGTAAAATGCCTGTCATCAAGTTGCAATCTCCTGCCAATGAATACAATTGAAAATACATTCAATTCCTTATTGAATACTTAGTAGTTCAAGCAGGATTGTCATTGTTAGTTGCACTGACCTTTACATGTGTCCTATGTTTACAGGTATGACAATAGATGATGTCCGTTGCTATGAGAACAAAATGCACCAAGAGACCACTAAAAAGGTGCTCAGCCACAGTAACAGTGTTGACAGTAGCGACAGTACTGGGGAAGCGTCTGCATGCTCGTCCTGAGCCACGCTCAAGCTGGCTAACAATTACAAGATACAACTAAATATCACCATTCAGCAAAACTGAGATAAAGGTGGCAAACACCACTAAACGCATAAAGATGTATGAATTTGTAACTTTGTACAGTCTATTTCCTTGACATTTTGCATGTGTACATGTGTTGGGTAGTGCATTAATGTTATAAGAATTTATTGTGAAATTCAACAAGTTAGCACATGGTGGCTCGACTGAATATATTGTTTCCTTGTATCTACGCACAGTGAGAATCTTAGGTTTTATCAAAAATTGGATAAGAACAACATCTACTACAGCACGTAAATTTGATTTATTGGTAATTACACATCAGGTACAACCACAATGTGCACAAATATGGAAAAATTAAGCAGTATTTCTGAGTGTTTCTGATAGTGGTAAAACAGTGCACATATGCCATATCATAAATCTTGACTCAAGGTGTTTTTTTTTCACCTGCTAAGCAGATCAAGCTGTATCTTTTATTCCACTCTGCATGGAGGTAGGTCTGTTAAGCAGGAAAATTTATGCACCTATGATTGGCACATTTATTGTTCTTTCACACAGTACCGCATTAACTGTTCAGTAATACTTGATATAGTTGATTCATGAGAAGTTTTGTGGTATGTTGTACACCAGAGTTGAAGAATGATGTGGGAATGTATTAAAAGTCCAGCTCCTTATGGCTACCATCAAGTATTCTTACCTACTTCATCATATGCGAACAGCCAGCCAGGATTCTACCTCGACTTCTCCAGTATAGGAAACATTTTACACAATGCAAAGAAGAAATCTTCCATCACTGGCGTGTGTTATGTGAATGAGAATTGGAAACACATTTGTCTGGTATGTAGGGAATACATATACAGTGCTGAGCAGTCAGTTGATTTTAAACAGTAGGCACAACCAATTTGAATTTACCCAGAGTCTAACCTCTTGACAATTTTCAGCTCTGCTGACTTGTCAGTCAGCAGAGCTTATATAATGGGTCAGCAGCTGTCGTCTGGCCGTCCATCTGTCTAAGATGTTACCATCTTTGGACAAAATGTTGGATGGTCAATTTTGACTTGGGGTAGGGATATTGCTTAGTTGGGCCAAATGATGATACATTGCAAAGTGTCACAATGCTGAAATTTGATTGGAGGGTTTTTTTTTTCTTTAATATTTGTTGCTAGATGGCATGCAAAGCTAGCCAGCTGTAGCTATAATGGAGGAGTTAAGGTTTGGCTCACAATAGCGGTGTACAAGTACAAGCAAAAGGAAGAGTATGAACATTGGGCAGTGCATTAGCCAGCCAGGTGAGAAGCTGTGTTTTGCACACCCAATTTCTCAAAAACATACCCAGATTGTGTACTGGAGTAGGTCAGAGATGCACACCCGGATTCCCAAATCCTGCCTGATACATTATACTGTGACATAGTGAGGCCATACCTACAAGCCACAACGTGTACTCCTACAAGAGAAGTAAATTCAATTGAAGATGTGGCATGTAAAGTTACACAAGTGGTAGGGACTCCACCTCAACACCAAATATATCTCCAGGTCTTCATAAACATATACATTTAGTAAACCAGGTGAGTGTTGAGGGTGTGTGGATACTGGCATGTATGGCCTGATGTCCTGCCACAGTATGCCAGACTACAAGGCAAGCTGAGATACAGATACACATCCAAAGGTCATAATTTCCAACATTACAGTGTATTTGAATATATTGAATTGTTCTTGTGTGATCATGCAGAACTCTTTAGGGGACAGACTTGTGACAGACTGCAACATGTTTTCTAGTCTATTCATGGTTACACCAGTATTTTATACGGGGTAGATGTATTTAGAACCAATCATGGTTCCTCCTTTTGTATTGGGTCTCAAACTGACAATGTGCAAACTAACTAATGAGACAAAGATTTTTAAATGGTCACACATTGTTTTTTTTTGGGGGGGGGGAGGGGGGTGTTAGTTTTAATTCTCCAGTTTGCCTGTCAGCAGATCTTAGGGCCATCTTGGTCCTCTGGTTACTTATTAGTGTAAAACAAATTGGCAGTTAGCACTTAAGGTCAAACCTACATGTACATAGAGGCAGCTACATGTAATTAATTGATCTCACTTGTAGATTTGTAAGAGAGTGCTCAAATTGATAATGTTCTCATGTTATTTGCCACTATGTTACAGTTACCATGGTTACTGTGCTTGACACCATATTTGTAAATGTTGTAGGTGGAGATCAAGTGTTTCAAATTTGCAGAATAGCGAACCTGACATTTCAAATGACTCTTTGTTATCCCAGTGAAGTTTATCAATTTCTGATGAGAGAGACTATAAAGTGGTTACACTACCACAATGGTAGATCAGATCACATAGAAGTATCAGTATGTTGAACCTTGTATACTTCAATTGAACAGATACACATTTGTGCCATTTTAAAAGACTCCTCAAATATGGAAGGAGTCCACATGATTCATTTTGAAATAAAGTGTACCTTAATTGTTCAATGGGCCATGTTACATGCTTTTTCACATTTTAGCATACAAGTGTACATTCTGAAGAGGTCTCCAAATGAGCACTCAAGATGGTTGCGGCTTACTTGACTTTTTCAGTGCCAATCACGTCTAAAGTCAATCTGCTCAAGTCAAACTAGTCTGAATTATCATAAGGATCTCAGATTCATATTAATCGTAAAAAGACCTTTCATTCAAGTACCAGCATACCTATAGTTCCAGAGAAAATACCCCAAGTTAACAGCTTTTACTGGTGCGCATTGGGCGCATCGTGCTGCACCTATTGCGCACCAAGAAAAGCTGTTGACTCTGTCCAAAATTTAGCACTTAAAGAGTTAACGGTTGTGCCAGTCTTAGCGTAAGTACTTCAAGTCTGACCACAGTAAATTTTTATGTTAACTCATTCCATACCAGTCCCTGATTTTTCTGTGTATTTACCTAGATCTAAGATGACAATTGCATATTTAAATTCTTCATGAAAAGAGCTTTCAATCAAGTACCAACATGCCTATACTCTTAAGTCAGTGGTTCTGGCACTGCCTGGCAAGTCATGCTGCAGCTGCCACAAGGGCAGCTGCAGCATGACTTGACAGGCAGTGCCAGAACCACTGACCAAGGCCTGTCACCATAGTATGGAATGAGTTAAGCAATTGACAATTTGATCTGGTAACCTATGAACCGAATGGAGGACAAACCTAGGTGAGCTCACACCTGGAGACTGACTCTTTCTGTCAGATTAATTAGTACAAGTACTAATGAGCCCAAACAGATAGATCAAAAGCTTATTCTGGACCTAGACTGGCCTTAGATGTAGTTAGGCTTACTCGGGTACAATTTTTAGTTTAAACATATTTATTTTCACTGGATTACCCAATAGTACAACATATAACTAATCTAGAGGTTCTCCATTTTCAAGATAGTGACACCATAATGCATTAAGTAGAAATTGTGTCTGCTGAGTGTTAATTCTGTAAGAGGTGGGCATGAAACAGAGTATCAGATACTCCAAGCAAGTGGTGTCATCATTAAATGTCCAATATTGGTATTTGTGAGTGACATTACTCATAAGAGTGGTGTACCATTTGTAACTACCTGTAATAAGGGCAGCCTGACTGTGTTTACCTGTAATAAGGGCAGCCTGGCTGTCTTTACCTGTAATAAGGGCAGCCTGGCTGTCTTTACCTGTAATAAGGGCAACCTGACTGTGTTTACCTGTAATAAGGGCAGCCTGGCTGTCTTTACCTGTAATAAGGGCAACCTGACTGTGTTTACCTGTAATAAGGGCAGCCTGGCTGTCTTTACCTGTAATAAGGGCAGCCTGGCTGTCTTTACCTGTAATAAGGGCAACCTGACTGTGTTTACCTGTGATAAGGGCAACCTGACTGTGTTTACCTGTAATAAGGGCAGCCTGGCTGTCTTTGGCTGAATGGAGCACTTTCCTCTGTTGAGGTCAGAACTTCTGCAAAACCAAAAAATTGTTGACTATTTCATCAGTCAAAAGTACAGTTTCTCTAGTGATTAACAACATGTTTGTCAGTGAAGCACTCAAGATGTGCTGAGGACCCTTGTCCTAACAAGCCCACTTCTAATTTTATTTATTGACCATTAGTAGTTTCAGAATTTGTTTCCTAAGTCCTTTTGAGGATGTTTAGAATCTTGTCAAATACACAATTGAAGAGGCTTGACTGCAAGTTGTTTGATTAATTTCATAATTGAAGTCATTATGTGGTTTTAATGTTTATTCTCTATTTTATAATAAAAGAACATCCCTTTCAAGCCTCCACCAAGGCAGAGCCATGATGATATGTACCCAGAATTCACATCCTTTTATCTTTTATCGGGGCAATTTCTTCAGGTAAGGAAGAGGATTACAAGCTGTTCTAGCTGCTTTTAAGGACCAGTATGTGTTTGTGTATAAATTTTAGTACAGTAATAGATACATTTTTGTGGGTTTATGTATAAATTTTTTTGGGTACTTTATTTTTTTTTGGGGGGGGGGAGGGGGAGCAGGCAGGAGAAGGCTAAGTCCATTTCAGGTTCAGTAGATAATGAAACATGCAGATATTACAGTAGACCATTTTGCAAAAAAAAAAAAAAAAAAATAGGGTGGAGCTTATATATCATGCAGTTATGAATATAGGACAGTGCAATTTGTTGGGAGTCATAATTTCTTCGGTGCATGTCTGTGTGGGTCAACTCAATCAATTAAGTGTACATAAACATTTTTCACAAGTTTGTCTGTACTGTATGTATGAATTGGGTGTATATAAACACATGTAGATACATACATACATATATGTATAGATTGTACATGTGGTAAAATATTTTGTCTTCTGATGTGAGCATCCAAGGTAATTATAAGCTTGTATCAAATGATATAATTACAATTTGAATCTTATTAACTATTAGTCTGTAGATATAACAACTCACAAATTCTTTTTATCAACAGAATTTGTGGTACATACATGTGACTGCACGGGGCAAATCTAATTGACAAAGCAGTAGCATCACAGTCTGCTGTGCATGGCAGTGTTGACGCATATTGAACTTTCAGCTATGTCGAGTTTTCAGAACAAAACCCTAACCTTACAATGTTTAACATGTTGATGGTGAAGATAAGACAGAGGGGACAGCTTTACCTGGTGTGGGGTGGGCACATTGTACTTCGAGCATGTTATTATGAAGGGTTTTTAACCCCTCGGCCAATAAGGATGGATGGGTATGGTCGTCACCTATGTGTCCCTCCGTCTGTCTGTTCCTCCATCCTGGCCGAGGGGTTTTGGGGTCACTGATCGGCTTCTAGTTTCATCTGCATTTCTCATTCAAAATATTAACCATATACAAGAATTTTTAAGTCAAAAACATGAAAGCAAATGACTGTTTATACCTGGGCAGGTATGGATGATTTTAGTGGAAGAAAGTTAACCAATGAGAAGAGTCTCATTTTAAATGCAGATCTGCTCGAGGACTCTACATTTGCCTTCTTAACAACTTATTTTCATATGTGCACTAAGTTTGTATAGTTTCAGTTGTCAATGAGGGGATGTTCCTTTAGGTGGCAGCAGTGTTCAGAGGTTTTATTTTCATGACACACCATTTCGCATAAGAACCACTGGCCCATAAGGAGACTCCAGTTTATTAATCCCCTAGGTGTCTCCACCTGCTAGTATTGGCCACAGGAGTACTTGTGAACAGTGGTGTCATCTAGGAGAACATATCCCATTTTCATTAATACAGCAAGCTGTCCATATATGTAGTTGGAGCATGTACAGTGACACAAGGGACAAAAGAAAGGTGCAGTCCATACACAGTAAGACCATCATTACATTTGTTCACTTTTGTGTGGAACAAAAAAACATCATGTCAGAGGGGCTTGTCAAACATGACAAATCAAGAGCCAGTGGCTGCAGGGAAAACTGCATGTTCATTTTTTGCATTAACTTACAATGCCAGTATTAAGTCTTTCAGTGCCAATCACGTCTTAAGTCAATCCACTTGAGTCAAACTAGTCTGAATAATCATTAGGATCACAGATTCAAATTCCTCGTGAAAAGACCTTTCATTCAAGTACCAGTATACCTATAGTTCCAGAGAGAATACCTCAGGTCAACAGCTTTTTGGGATCAATGCACCCAGTGTGCACTGAGAAAAGCTGTTGACTCAGTCCAAAATTGGCATTTAAAGAGCTAATTTGTCTCACAAGAATTATACTCTTGCCTGCCAAGCAGCCCTGACCTATAGTGAAGCCGCATAAACATGGAGCCTGCTTTGCAGGCAATACACATGCAAGATCATAGACTATTTTTTGTACCTTTCTAAGAACATTCCTTACAGAAACCTGATACATTTCAGAGGCAAAATGTGTTAATTTTTATTCCCACAAAATCTGGAAAAATTGATCAGTTTTGGCTTCCCAGTTGTCAGGCTCTTACTTGGTTTTTTACACAAGATTATAGACTTCATATATTTAATGCTGCAAACACATCAAAATGGCCCAGTGACAGGCTTCCCAAGTGACTGGTTGAATTTGTGAGTGGTCAGGAGATGTCAGGTGACCTTCATGACAGGTAGTGCCCTGTCACCATTCATGGTTTCTGGACCAACATAGAGAAACCAGGGAAAGGACATTGGTTACATAGTGGCTAGGCTTTGTGGAATGATAGATCAATCCTTTCTCAAACCAGCAAGGTCTTTTTTCTTTTTTTGTTGTTGCTAGTTTAATGACAGGTGTTTCTATCTTGGCCACAAGAAGGCCAGCATGGATGGTTTCAATGGCATTATTGTTTGTATCTTGGTCACAAAAAAAACAGTTGATGTTTAACTGGCATAAATGTTTCCATCTGGGTGACAAAAAACCAGAATTGATGTTTAAATGGCGTGACTATTTCTATCTTGACCACAAAAAGGCTAAAATTCATGGCTTGGGAAAGAACTAGTAACGTCACAATTGTCGAATATGTCTTAGAAGTACATGTATTGGCAAATGCTCACAGCAGGTTGTTATAAACAAGTATTATCTGTATGTCGTTCACTATTTTCATTCTGGAAAGGCAGTATTAACCAACAGTGCTGACAAAGTATAGATGTATGTCATTGATCACTCTTGTTCTGTGCACATATTCAGAAAGTTGTACAATGTTAAATTTTATATCTTTGCACTGGTAAAGCTAAGTACTCAGTTGTTAAGTGAGTGTAACATAAAGACCATCAGGTTTTGCCTCAAAGGTAAGTAATCACTGTTTGTTTATATTTGAGCACTGGGAGTGTTTTTGCTTTTTGACAGTGTTACTGTGTCCAAGGTGTGCATGCAATATAACAAAGACAGCAACCACAGCTGTCATCACACTGTTGCCAACCCTTCCTGATTACCTGGGAGGCTTCCTGAATTTTATGTCCAAAATTCTGGAAAATTTTTATAGATTTTTAACAATTTTTAACCAGCTGCCTGAATTTATTCAATTTATTTCATATTAATTTATCAATTTCCCTGAGTTTTATTGTCCATCTCCCAGCTTTACGCTGTGGCAGGTTAGTAACACTGTTTTAACCGCTTTGTATGTGTACTTTCATTCTCAATTCCTTTTTGTGTGGCTATTGTACTTGTAGAACAGATACTGCAGTCGTTCTTATGAAGCCTTTGTACTACAGATGTTTTACGGTGTATGTAGGGACACTGTGTTTTGTTGCCAGTGCTAAATCTCTACACGTGTTGGAATATACTTGTTGTTGAGACATCAACATGGTGCATTTTGCAATTGACAGTGAGTTGGCACATTACAACAATTTAGACTCAGGTTGGCAGTTCCTGTGGCAAGCTGGTAAAACTTGAGAAATTGAGTTCACTTTTCTTTGCCTTGGTGAGTCGACAGAAATTGGAAACATGATGAAATGTGGGGAAATACTGGAGCAAATAAACAAAATCGAGCGACTCCAAACCCAGTTGGATAGTGGGTGGGAGATTCTCCCTGTCAGTAGGTATATTAAGAGGGAGGGTGTGAGGAGGAGAAGCAACTAAGCCGGGCAAGGGTCTCAAATGGGACTGCCAGAACCCCTTTCCGAGTAAGAAGCTTTTGGGAAAGTGAGGTTGTAATGCTGTTTTCTAGTGCATATTTGGACTGAAATTTGTAGTTTCAAGGCCAATATGGATAATGATTGACAGTAATTCTGCGAAAGTGTGTCTGATCAATTTTTGGACACATTATTTTTGTATTGAGATCTCCCACCCAAAATGGGAGAGTTGGAGTCTCTGAAAATCTTGTGGTGTGTGTGATTTCAACGAGAGGTCAGTTTAGCATGTGTTGATAGGGGTGCATATTGCCATTAACATTACTGCACCTGTCATTGCAATCTACCCTCATATTGATAAAAGACTAATACTACTGCCTGTAGAAACATCAAACTTTCCAGGAACATCAAGATGTATATATAAGTGAAATTGTGGTGCAAACTACAGTGCTGGAGGTCAAGATTGTTACAAGCTTTAACAAAATTTAATAACATTCAGTTTTGTGGGATTGCACGACAAGAGGTAATATTTAAGTGTATTATAGGCAGACGTAAAATAGTGGTGTCTGTTGCTAGCAGATGGAATTACATCTCTGTCATGATAAGGGCACTGATACCAGGTGTGTGACTTCACCATTTGCAAATAACACATTTTCTACCATATAAATTTTCTTAATATGTTTAGTATCTTGTAAAACTTGTTGGATGACTTTTCTCAAGCTGTTTGCTTTCTCAAGTTGTTGCTTTCCTCATAGAAGCTCTGTTGGTCCTGTTCTAACACCTGACTCTGCCCCCTCCCCCCCCCCTTCCTGTCAAGTTCCTAGGTACGAGATGGCAGTTAATTTGAATACATATACCTCCTATTGTGGCACATTTGAGTTGTTTCAGTTGTGTATTGAGTTTGTGCACTAGTTATGTCTAATTATTACCTCGTAATTTGGAAGTACAATTGTTAATATTAATCTCTGTGTAGAAAAAGTTGTTTATTATCTTTAAAATGGCTTGACTGTAATTAATTTCTTCTGTGTGGACATGTTTTTTGCGGCTGTAATATCATGTGAAGTGCCAAAGTAACACCAGCCATGACCATTTATAGCCAAGGGCTGTTCCATAATTACTCAGTGGTTCCTGTTTGTGAGGGTAAAGGGGTCATATGCCTGCACCCATAGCACATGGTAGGGCGTCATTTGGTGTGCACAAAAATCAAGGAGTAACTTACCCCACATAATCTGGACTATATGCCTTGCCATTTTCTTAACACTTACCCCTGTGAACTAAGACTGAGTCAACATTTGTCCTTGGGATGAGTTGGGCACATTAAGCACCCACTCCATGCCAAGGAAAGCCGTTGATCAGGGTAATTTTATCTTGATGGATCCCATCTACAATTCTCATTCAAATTGTTGTTCATTAATGTTGATATTAGTCAAGAACCTTAGAGCTGACGACATGTTACTACCAGCTGGTTTTGGCTGGTTTAAAGGGGAAAGGGTTAAATACCTTGTAAATGCTGCCACCATTGTTTAATGACAGTTTCCTCACAAGTAAATCAGGCAATTGATTTTTTTTTTTTGAGGAGGAGTTGATTTATTTTGAGTTTTTGGTTTAATGTGTGACTGAGACTGTATTTTTCCTCTCATGTGGACTGGGTACATTGCTCAGCTGGCAAAATTGTTGCAAAGAATATTGAGAAAAGTCATAAAGAGCCATTGTGTTTCTTTGATCAGCAGTTTTCCATGCAATGCAATTGCAGTGGGGCTATCTCTCAGGGAAGATATTATGTCAAATAAAAAGTATGGAGGCATGCCGTGTTTTGTGGTGTCTGGCATGATGGAAGAGCAAAACGGTATTTCCGTTTTTTGAGGCCAAGTTTGCAAATGCTTCCACAACTTTTTAAAGGAGTTCAAGATTGGTTGTCACAGTTTTATTCCTGGATATACATTTGCTGCAATATGTGAGCTGATCTCAGGCAACTGCTCAACTTCAATCATTTTTGGGCCACCAGTGAATGCTTCCACAAATAGCCAGTCCAACATAATTAAAAGTATGAAAATTTTGAGGTCAGACAGTTGTAACGTACTGCATGTTCCCATTTACATTTGTATGTTGAGCGTTACATGAAACAATACATGATAAAAGTTTGCATATTGTTAGGTTTCCAATAGTTACTCAAGGTACTGGTCATATGTTGACACTTATATTAGTCTTCTAGGCAAGAAGATTGAGCTGGTTCCAAAAGATGTGTGCTCAGTTTTTGTGACATTTCAGACACTGGGATTGAGAATGACCAATATTCTGGTGGTCTTTTGACATGTACAGTGACACCTGGCATGGAAGGACACTGCTTTACATCTCCAATTTGGGAACACCACCCCCTACCCCCAATCCCTCCCTCCTCACACTTTGAAGTTAGTTTCCATGATACCACACGTCTGATTTAACAGATTATTTGTGTCATTGGATGGCAGCTGTATGTTGATTAGTGTAAAAAGACTGTTTTTAGCACTCTTGAGATTTTGTACTTCTATGTATTGTGTACCTGTGACAATTTGCCTGTCCAAATTTGCATACAGCAAAATTTTCATGTCATTCTTTAAACCAAAGTGTTAGAAAGCAAGATACATGCTATGTAACAGGATCTAAGGAAACCATGAAGCACTGTAAGGTTAAATCAACAAGTTTCCTATAAAAACTTGATAAGTTGTTAACTGATTTTTTAAACAATAGGCAATAAGCTTTAACAGATCATAAATTATATGAAGATCAAGTGTTAATGGTGTGGTAAAGTGGAGCGAACTTGTTATCTGTTTGATGTTTCACAAAACGTGTAATATTTTCTTACAGACTTTCAGGTTTTAAATTGTTTGTAGTTCAATACGCATGTATATAAAATATCAAAGGCAATAAATATTCACTAACCCATTGAATTTTGTTTTATGTTGCTTAATTTTTTTTTATTATTATACATTAAAACATAAATAAGGCTGGAAATTATGCCCTGTAGGATTTGAATGATTTTTCCAAGTTGTATATATACTGATGGTACTTGACCTGAGAGATTACTTGCCATAAAATACCAGAACTTTCAGAACAGTTTCCATGGTATATCACCAAGCAAGTGGGATCATCTGCTGGTGAATTTCAAGTTCTGGGCTTGTCAATGAGGAGAGCTTATCAGATGGGTCCATGTCCCATTTGTATTGGTGTGGCCACATTCTCTAAGTACAGTATATTTAAGGCAAATATATAGGGAAAAATATCACAACTGATTACAAAAGACCTTTGTCTGTGACAACAAGCACTAAATTTCCTAAACATTTTCTTTCAAAAACAGATACTAAGTTAATCTCAATGTCTGTTTATTGTAATCGACTATTTTTCTAAAAGAGGGGGATTTTTAAAAATGTAGTTATAAGAAATTGACAAAAAAATCAACTGCACACCTTTGTGTAAAAATAATTTTCCATACAAATTCTAGGCACCTATTCAAATAAATCTTGCATTTGCAAAATGTGGTCATACAACCTTGAGCAAGGGAGAAATATAGGATCTAGCATGGGTGGAGTGAAATACTCTTACCATGTCACGTGAGCGCACTTGGGTCTGCACCATTCACAAGTGAATGTTACCAACAAATGTGCTCTCTTGTGATGGGAAGCACCATTTTTCTCCTCTACCCATGTGAGATTATAGTCAGTCTATGTTTAACTGGGCATTTACTGCAAAATATACTCAATAGGCCAACTTGCAATGTGGATCAGATATGCGTTCATGGAGGCCGTAGTCATACCGCGTCTCCTCGGACAAATTTGACTCCTCAAATTTGAAAATTGCCAAGCACGTTTGATTTTGTGTACGTATTCATGCACTAGACCATTGTTTCTGGTACGTAAAAATAAAGGTGTAACAATGGTTCAGTCATGTTACTAGGATCATGGAGGTAGCCCCTTTCTACCTTCATTGTCACATTTACCACCACCCTGTTTTGAATTGTCATTTCCTCGCAATTTTGTTATTGCTTTTCATACATCATTGTTCATCAGTTTAAGTTGTAACAATGTTTCGGTCATGTTACTAGGATGGAGTATAGTTTTTGGTTTTGGCTCTGTTAAAAGAGCATAATTAAATTACCCAACATAGAATAAATGTCTTCCTTTGCACGTCCTACACATTTGCAAGTGATAGAGCACAACCAGATATCAAACATTGTTTCATCGCCATTGGTAGTCTAAGTGCACACAACCATGAAAGACAAATAATGGCTTTTGCTTGCAAGAGAAGTAAAATTACAAATGACAACTATAGCGTGAGTCACATTTACTACACTCCAGTTTTGAATTGTCATATCCTTGCAATTTTGTCATTGGTTTTTATACATCAACATATGCATCACAATCCCATTTACCATCACAGACAACCCATAGTGGAATTCCGAATGAAATTTGAATGTGGACACTTGTAACTTTTTGAAAATGAAAACACAACTAAGATGAATTTGATTTAAAATCCCTATTTTAATTGAACTCATTGATGCCAACTGCCATCTGCATGCACGGGTATCTATTGCTATGAGTTCGCTTGTCAAATCATACAACCTTAGGCTTTAATAGTGGTGTTAATGTTTGACACCACAAATCCTCGCAAGGAAATTCGATCCAGTTTGAATATATATGGAACCCGAGGGCTTGCAGCACTAGTAATATTTAAAATTTATACTTCTTAAACATATTTAAAATCTTGCATGACACACACTTGCCTTTTATTTTACAGGTATATTTATGGGTAAGTGCCTATATGTTTAGTTTTACGTTCTATTTCAGTAACATTTCTTTTCATATATTGTTAAAATTCTGTTTGGGCTGTCTTGGTTAAATATTAGGCAGAGACCAGGAGCCACTGGCAGACATACCCCTTCAGGTATTCTAGGCTCCAAAACGTGTTCTGATAGTTACCTACTAAAAACCTGTTAAGTACTGTCTTTCAGGCTGGAAAAGCCTCCCCCCGCCCCCCATACTAACTATTACTTTCTAAAGTACATTTTTCATGTTGGTTTTAAAATTATATATATACATATATATATATATATATATATATATATATATATATATATATATATATATATATATATATATATACACTGGCACCTATCAATCTTATTTATGTTCTGAGTTATCGTCTTCATGTAATTTGGGGCCTATTAAACATTTCAATAGGTCGTGTAGAGTATACCGTGAATGGTGATTTTCAGATCTTTTGCATCGAGAGTGGGTGACTTGGTTGCTGTTTTAGTGGTTTTTGTTGATTGAGGATTCATTAATGACGATTGGCAAATGTCTTGACTGCATTCCAAATGTGAGAAACATTTACAATATTACTGCTCTTGTTGAAACTGTTCGTTACGTTAATTTTCTTGTATAAGGCCTGTCGTGTGTATGGATACGTATATAGGTTTCATGCGGTGTGTAGGCGTGTAGGCCTAAATAGATTTTGTATCCCACAAAATGTTGGTGCATTGCCTTAGGTCCGGTTTTATGAAATTTCAAGGAAATGATGGCTGCCAAACTGAGTTGGCATATTCTTAATGGGGTCTTACCTGTGCTTGATATAAATGTCGAAAGGCTGTCATGTCTAGAAATTTAAATGTTCTTCTGAGGATGTCCATGTTGCAGTTTGATAGGTTTTTTCCTTTCAGCTGTGCGTTTCTCAAATACCAGCTTTTTATCAACAATGACACCAAGGTCTTTTTCTCCTTTTGTTTGCTGGAGGTTGACAAGCTTGTCATCTATTCATTGTATAAGAAGCGTTTACAATGACTTTCTCTATACTCAAGACCTTGCATTTATCTGGGTATCCTTTTTTATGAATTGCTGTAATATTGGCTTTCTTCCAGATATCGGGAGCAACTTTGTTCCTTTATGATGTATTGTGAATAATTTTAAGTGGCTTGCCAATACCAATCAGAGTTCTTTCAGTATTCTTGGTGATACTATATCTGGTCCCGGGGCCTTGTTGGGTTTAAGAGATGTTAGCTTTTCCTAACCTCTTCTTCATGTATTTCTATTTCACTTGTTGCTGTGGTTACTGGGATTGATTCAAGTCTTAGTATGGCACCTCTATGGTCTCTTGTAAAAACTGATGAAATTCTGCCAGACAATCTGCTTTATCACTGTCACTATTAGTTTTCATTGGTCCTGTCCCAGTGTTCATCTACAGATCAAGTATGCCAGTCTTAGTTTTAGTTTTTGATTTTACATAAGCCCAAAACAATAAACAAGTCAAGTGCGAAAGCATGCGGTTTCATCTAAAATCTACATCCAAACCATATGTAAACCAGCCGCATAAAAGAACAAGAGGAATATGGAAGAGCTTTTTTCCAACGTTGAGCAATAAGAAAAAAATCACTGGAGCATCACCATTTCAGCCAATTCAGTGAGAAACCCATCTGAGGTACATCCCCACCAAGTTGGAAGTGAATCTGACTGACGTTTTCGGAGAGAAAGTCGAAAGTATGAATCCCCATTAAAATCCCCATTGACTTACATCGTAATCAATGGGAATGTATGCACTAACCGATAGGTGCCAGAATCGAAAAATTCATTAGCAATTATGGATCCAGAGCAACACCACTAGTAGCCATTTTGTGTGGCCCTTCCACAGGGAATATTTCTACACATTTTCAACATAACCAAAGTTTCAGTTTTTAGCAATAAATCGAAAATGGCAAACGTTGTTCTTTAACAACAGCTGTTGCTTTTGTTCTGTTAGCAATAAACGTTCTAGTTTACTCCGCCCCCCCCCATACACACACACACTCGGTAGTGGTAGAAGTAGAAGTAGTGTAACTGTTGACTGAAAAGAGGAGTCTTTGTAGACACATTAGTCATTCAATGAGTGTACATTATGTGCGTACAGATACAATCGTCAGTTGATAAAAATATTTAAAAAAAAGCATGAAGGACACTTAAAACAGAGAACACAGAAGTCTGATGGCAGAACAGTACAATCAGAGTGTACTCGTTGTCTGCAACTTGCTGACCCAGACACTTTCAGCACCCAAAAGCACCGAAAAGGTAAACGGTCCACCAGTACCAGATATTCTAGAAATATACAGAGTTAATTACTTTATGTGAGTGATACAATCCTTTACTCTGGGACCAATAAGCACTTAAAACTTTATATATTTCATTTACTCTGCCCCCTCCCCCCCCCCAAAAAAAGAAAGGCTGAATGGCTCCTTAAAAAAAATGTAGGTAGCCTACCAGCACCACACAAGTTTCAAATTTTGGCCCAGCAAAATTCTGCTAAAAGTGGACCACACCATCATCCCGATGAACAAGCTTACATATCAGACTGCAGCAGAATAGACAATTTGAAAGTGTACAGAGAAAAGCACTGCATACGAACAATACAATACTGAATTTAACAGCGGAGAAAAATTTTATTTAAAAAAAAAAAAAATACAGGAATTCCTGAAATAGGTAAGAGGCAAGATCAGTTATGTTTAAAAGTTTTACAAAGCAAAACACTACGATTACTAGTACTACTAAATGAATAAATAAATAAACAAATAAATAGATCGATGGTATCTTGAAAAAAGGACTCAAGTCAAAATATGTTCTTTATATTTTGCTAAACAGCAGAGCTGAAGAGACTATACATATCTTTCCAAATGGCAGGTTTATAGCCTAAGAAGTAAAAAAAAGTTATGAATGATTGAAAATAACTAACATTATTGCATGATATTTTTGCATTTGCTAAAAGGACTTATAAATGAATAAGTGCCTTTGGAACTCTTTTTTTTTTTTTAACAAAACCAGCAGCCAAACTAATTTTGCTTAAAGGACCCACAAATATTAAGTCCCTTTTGCACTTGATTTTAATACGGCCTCAATTCACAAAATCGCTAAAAGTGTGGTGTTTCTAGCAATATGTACGACATGTCCGATAGAAACGTACTCCATATGATATGCTTGTTTCTCTGGAATGCTTCCTGTCAGGTCAGGGTAGGAGATAATATCAAATTTGAACTGGTCAAAGAAAGAAAGAAAGAAAGAAAAAGAATTTATAAAAAAACAATATGTTTGTGTTGGCACACAGACATAAAGATCATGCATTTGTTCACACACACATATGTGACATTACACAAGTCCACGCAAGAATTGACCTTGGTCGTGTCACGTGGCCTTGTTTTGGCACATGGACGGCGGATAAACTGAACCGTGAACGGGCGAAGCTGTGCAGAATCTGGACCAAGGCCGCATGAACCCTGGACCTCGCGCGTTTTACATTGCAGCTTACAGCTTGATTCCCATATAGGGGTCTGGGTAGGAAATCAGCCGCAGAACTTTGCAATCACAGATCGAGTAAGTCAATGTTATTACGTTGGACCACATTTGTGTGCAGATATATTATAATGACATAATTGACATTATCTAGACTTTGGGACTCGATCCGTCTCCAGACAGAAGCCTTTTTTGAAAAGGGGCTGATCGCGTTCAGTTGTTATTCAGTGCAAACCTTTTACTCACTGGAAGTATCGATGTGGTTTTCCCAAGTACTATGTTTCAATTTTACAGGGATTTTACTGCGAAACCAATACAATAGTGTTCAGCGCCGATTGAGAACCTGCGCCGTTTGAGAATAATCCTCAATCGGTGCAGCGCCATCTAGGAATTCCCAAGCGGCGCGCCCAAGTGAGAATCAGCACATGAAGACGCGGTGAGGTTCACACGAGATAGTGTATTATTGGCAATGAATGACATGCCGACTTATTTTTATTCTCTGTAGCTTAGATATGACTGCCATGACATTAAAAATTTTTGAACTGCCATAATAGCCTAGATTTTTTTGTAAAAAAATACCTAGTCATACAATAGTAAATCCAGCCACAGACTGGCATCGTTCCCGCGGCGGATCACTCCGAGTGCTTGCACGAGGAGTGATCCGCCGCGGGAACGAGGCCAGTCTGCTGACGAGTCTCCTCCACGCGGCTGGTTTTACTTTTATCCATTAATTACAGCTGTAATTATATTTTCGTCGTTAAATACAAAAAAAAAAAAAAAAAAAGACAATTAAAAACAGTTTCAACGTTCATTTCATCAAACAAGATTTTGCATAGTTTAGCGTATGAATAACTGTAACGCAGGATCTAGTAATTGGGTCATTTGAAAACTACATGCTTGACGTGCGCCTAGTACAAGAATTTAGAAGGAAAGTAGTTCTCAGTGACCTTTTTGCATTCTGTCATGTGAAAACTAGATAAGGTTCCCCGCCCCCCCCCCCCCCCCATGGACCTTTGCACTTACGTTTTGGTCTCTTTTGGGTAAATACGAACTATAAATTTATATGTTTCAGCTATACATACCAAGGAACATTGCCTTTGGTCGGAATTGCCTTGGATTTGGTTCGTTAGGACTACGGTTTGGATTATGGTAATGACACTGTCTAATTTGCACTGTGGTGATACGGATTGACCTTTGCACTGTGGTGATATGGACAGGGCTATCACCCAGTGTGTATCTTCCACCTTTTCTGGATGATACAGACTGGGTGATAACCCTGTCTATATCACCACAGTGCAAAGGTCGAGCCGTATCACCACAGTGCAAAGGTCACTGAGAACTACTTTCCTTCAAAATTCTTGTAGTAGGCGCACGTCAAGCATGTAGTTTGCCAATGACCTAATTACTGGATCCTGCGTTACAGTTATTCATACGCGAACTATGCAAAGTCTTGTTTGATGAAATAACGTTGAAACTGTTTTTAATTGTCTTTTTTTTTGTATTTAACGATGAAAATATAATTACAGCTGTAATTACTGGATAAAAATAAAACCAGCCGCGTGGAGGAGACTCGTCAGCAGACTGGCCTCGTTCCCGTGGCGGATCACTCCTCGTGCAAGCACTCGGAGTGATCCGCCGCGGGAACGAGGCCAGTCTGCTGACTCGTCTCCTCCACTTGGCTGGTTTTACTATTATTCTCATTTGGCCCTGACTCCTGGACAGAGTGAGAATAAAACATGTAAAATACTGACTTTACTGTATCATACATGCTTGGCCCCTCTCTAAATAAGAAAAAATTCTCATTTGGGTCAAGACCAATTGGGAATATCTCCGACAAAAGTACTAAAAAGAATTTATAAACATCCTCATTTGGTCCTGGCCCACATGAGAATATCTAAGAACCCTAAAATATTGACAAAAATAAATCTGAATGGCCATTTCAGGTTAGACGTGTACTAATAGTCATGTACACATGTGCATGTATGATATGGTAAAGTCGGTATTTTACATGTTTTATTCTCACCTGGTCCAGGAGTCTGGGCCAATTGAGAATATCCATGTATTACTTGATATTTAAAAAAAAAATCTACGCTATTATGGCAGTTAATAATTGTTAAAATGTCCTGGCAGTCATATCTAAGCTACAGAGAATAAAAATAAGTCGACATGTCATTCACTGCCAAGGATATAGTATACTATCTCGTGTGAACCTCACCGCGTCTTCGTGCGCCGATTCTCACTTGGGCGCACCGCTTGGGAATTCCTAGATGGCGCTGCGCCGATTGAGGATTACTCTCAAATGGCGCAGGTTCTTAATCGGCGCGGAACAATGATAATACAATATCTTTATTGCTTAAGGCCCGCCATCTGGTGGGCATGGCAAATTACACACTTCAGATACTGTGCTACATCACGGTCTTCGACCAGTAACCTAGGCCTAATGCATTTACATGTTAAAATAGCGACATTCGCTGGCTTATTTCTCCTATTTGAAACGTAAAACTGCAACTTCCTTGGCATTCTGCTTCAAGTTTTTACCGGTAGCAGCAAGTTAAAGCCAAGAAAATGGGGGGTCATGTGATTAGATTTTTTTTTACAGGTGCATTTGCGTACCTTACCTCTATGATTGACTGTTCCGCGCCAAATATGTCTCCAAAAGTACACAAAGTTATCACATGATTTAAAATATTTCTAGAGTAGCAGTGCCTTTCTAAAACTCACAGTTGATAAGTATTTTCCTCTCCAAAATTGTGATGGGACTTAATTTGGGATGCTCTGCTTCTGTGATATTAACATCCAATAGACAGAGCAACAGTATTCAGTACTCGATCAAAAGTTGTGGATCGGTTGACCCCACCTTGAGGGGTTACTGGTCCAAGACCCCAAGATGTCTGCAACAGATCTGGGCTTGGTGTATGAATGAATAAATAAATAAAATAAGATAAATAAGGACAAAAAAAAGAAGAAGGAAAAAAAAAAAACAAGTGGAACACTTACAATACTGAATTCACATTCATATATACAATTAACCTCTATGCTGCTGCTGGAGCTCCATGGCACTATTTACAAACCTCAGCACCTGTTTTGTAGTGTAGGGGTCCACACTGTTACAAGACATAAGTAGTTTAAGTTTCTAGTTAGTAGATAATATGTTGAAATTGTGGGGTGCCACTGATGCGAGAAGTGATTCACTTTGTATGGCGTACAATTCGCTTCCAACATGAAATGTAGTGCATCTTCTATTACATAATTTACAGTTGCAGAAATTACACAGTCTTCTATTGACTGGAGTTTTATTATATCTGCCCCTCTCAATATGGAGGTCATGGGCACTGATTCTTAACTTTGAGAAGTTTTTCCATTTATGCACTGGTAGATTTAGATCGAGATATGTTTCTCTAGTAAAATGTGAGTCCTTAAAGGTACAGTAAGTTCGCAGTTTATTTGATTCGCGCCCTTCCCCTTTTATGTAATTGGACCAGAGTCTGACATACTCAGCACTCAGTTTGTAAGATAGTTGCTGGATAAAGAAGTGAATGTTTAAAGTCCCAGCCTTCTTCCAGTAATTTTGTAGTTCAAATTTGGACAACAGGGTTTTTACATGCATTAACCGACATGGAGTGTTATTTCCTACTTGGGCATAGTTTTCCTGTAGACAGTGAGATATCAGACTACCAGAGTTGCAGTTATGGAGGTGATGCCAATACTTAGAAGCAGAGCAAATGCTAGAGATAAGTAGTGGGTAACTAGCCAGTTCGCCTTTCACAGCTGCTATACTTGACTTCCGGTGAACCCCTAGCAAGAAACGACAAAGTTTAACATGCACTTGTTCAATAGATATGCGATCGCATAGCTGCATGAAATTATCTTGATTTAAGGAACTGATCAGGTATGGAGCCCACACTTCACTAGCATATTATGTAGCTATTGGGACTATCAAACTCTGAAACAGTTTGAATGTAAGGTTAACATCACCATGCGTGTTAAAGTGGCGCAAGCTGAAAAGAACTTTATTCGCTTTTTCTTTTAGTCTTGTAAGTGCAAAGTTGAAGGTTCCTGAAGCATTAAATTCAATAAAAAACCTGAAACACTGCGTAAATGGGGTCCATCTAATTACCGAAAGCAACAGAAAGCGACCGAAACAACCGAAAGGAAGTGAAAGCGACCGAATGCAAGCTATTTTTAGATACACATACTTTCGGCAAAAACGCAAGTCATTCCACTTGCCGTTTTTTTTTTTTTTTTCCACATGAACCTACAATTCCCTCTGTTGGTATCTCCATAATACTTCCATGGTATCTCAAACTTTAAAAATGCACACGAACCAACATTTCCCAATTTCAAACACAAGCGTTAATAAAGTTTCATTAACATAAATTCATAAACTGGTTCATAACGCTGAACTGGAAGTCAGCAACTGCGGTGGTTGCTGAGATCGAGTGTGTGTACTTCGAACTTCAACAATCAATAGAAGTAGTCAATAGCTGTTGTGGGATAATATGATCGAAGGTTCAAGGTAACAATAGAAGGAATCTTAGGTTAATATACGTAAGTATTCATGAACATAACAGCCATTTTCATTCACTTGCGCGCATGGCAGGTAATATATACTTACCCCTTCTGAGGAAAATAGGCCCCAGTTATATCTCACCTCAGGCTTCAGTAGTAACATAGTTATGAAAACACTATATATAATAGTAAGATTGCTTTACATTTCAGAATATCACAAAAAAGTATGATACATGTATTTAGATGAAGGGCAAAAGTTTACATACAATGTACTGAAAGCAAAGTCCTCTTAACTGGATTGAAGCAGAGCTTTCATGTACCCCAGAGATGATCACAGTAGTTGAAGTCTCCCTCCCCCAACCCGCCCCTTGGGTCACTGATTCACACTCAAACAAAATAACAGCTTGACCCAGTGATGTCTTGCACATCTTACGCAGAACTCCAAATAGGGGCTTCTTTTTTTTTAATAAATCCATGCTGGGGGGGGGGGGGGGGGGAGGGTGTCATTTATTGCTACAGAGATTATAGATTATAAAAGAAAACACTAAATTTTCATACTGGGTTTGATGAAACATTTGCCACACTCTATGCATAAACTTCAAACTTTGAGATGTAAAGGTGGTAGACTTCCTCGGTCGAGGGGGGGGGGGAGGAGGAAGTGTGTGTGTGTGTGTGTGTGTGTGTGTGTGTGTGTGTGTGTGTGAGAGAGAGAGAGAGAGAGAGAGAGAGAGAGTCACTGGTGAATGTTGTTTTGAAATCACCTGGGAATACTTCTGTTCACCTACTTTTGATCAACCTACACCACATAGTGCTGTAATTTTTTTTACCCCCCCCCCCAAGTGGGTGTATAAAAATTTGTTAAAAGGCCCAAGCTTCATTGAATTTTTTTGTTTGTTATTTGATCCGCTTGTACAGATTTTGAATGTTGTATCTATACTTATACACACCCCTTACCTCTGCTATGGCGGCAATCACATTATACATACATGAATTTGGGGCCGGGTCAGCATTACTTGGTGGGAGAGGGGTGGGGGCACTTGGGATATCCAAATATTGAATTATGTTTTTACAGGATTTAATCACCTCCTTCATATGGGGGAGGGGGGGGGGGGGGTGATGGTCTTACCATAAGAAAACTTTTACAGATTGTCTATTCAGTGTTTATTTAATTCCCCTATCTACCCACACATGACATAGTGCACAACTGACCTGTTTGCACAGAAAACACTCGAAGCTTTTCCTTGCTATTAATTATTAATAGCCACAATTGATGGACATAATCCTCTATCTGACAGCAGTGTTGCTGATATTGAGGCATAGGGTTGACCCCCAGGGTTAAACCAGTCGCCATTCAGAATGGATATGTCAAACCTTGCAGGACGTGCCATAGCTAATGCATGTCACTCTAACCTGCCAAGACGGCAGTTAGACCAGTAGATCAGTTCAACGCCTAGGCGCTATATTTGTGACGTTGCCTCACGGCCTGTAGCAACGTTGCCTCCTTGGCATATAAGCGAGCGACGCAAAAGTGTTTTCAAATGTCCCCTGATGAGTTCACAGAGAACGAAACCGGTCAGGACTCCGCTGCTATAGACAACCCTCGCCACTGGTCTCGCCTGGTTTTTTATCATTTATTTAATTCCTGCAATAATTTTTCATGTGATGATGTGGCTATGTCAAAAACCTATAAATTGAAGTTGGATAGGCATCTCATCTATTATAGTTTTGAATCTATTCAAAGATTTACCTTTTGTGTATTTACATAAATCAAACTGCTACAACTTTGATTCATGGTTCATTGGTTGCAGCTATCCCACAAATCTATCAATTGAAGCTGGAATGGCAACTCTGTCTGTAATAGTTTTCAAGTCATTCCAGATTTAAATTTTGTGAATTCACTTAATTTGCATAAATTAGAATGGTACAACTTTGGTTCATGTTTCATTGGATAGGGATATATCACAAACCTATAAATTTAAGTTGGAATGACACCTCTATCTATAATAGTTTGGAAGTTATTCAAAGAATTCAATTTTGTGTGTTTACCTAATTTGCATAAAGCAAAATGCTACAACTTTGTTTCATGATTCATAGGATGCAGCTATACCACAAACCTTTATATTAAAGTTGGGTGGGTAACTATGTCTATAATAGTTTTGGAGACATTCAACTTTTAAATGGTTCAAGTGCTCCTAATTAGCTTAAAATGAAACTGCTACAGTGTTTATTCATTGTCCATTAGATTGGGAGATGTCACAAACCTATGTACTACCAAGGAGGCTACACATGTAGCCTCCTTGGTACTACTTAAGTTTTGTGTCTATCTGTAAAAGGTTGGTAGATATGAAGCCGTCAAAATTTTAATTGCCCCTAATTTGCATAATTTCTAACATCATAACTGTTCCAAACAATATGCTCAATTTCACTACTAGGTTTATCACCATGCCAAGTTTAGTACTTTTCAGAAAAATAGTGTCTGAGAAAAACTGACCACAAAATCCACACAGAAATAAGTAAATAAATTAGAAAAATTTGATTTGTAGCTAGCAAATCAGTCTGTCTAGAAAACTTTTAAAGATTGCCTATTAAGTATTCATTTAACTCGTGCAACAATAATTTGCTTAAATAAAACTGCTACAACTTTGATTCATGATTCATTGGATGCCGCTATGCCATTAATCGATCAATTGAAGATGATATGGAGCTTTTAGAATTTTAATTGCCCCTAATGTGCATAATTTTTAACATCATGACTGTTTCAAATGATATGCCCAACTTCACTTTTAGGTCTATCACCATGCCAATGGAACAATGGTGTGTGAGAAAAACTGACCACAAAATTTACACAAAAATAAATAAAGTAAACTAGAAAAGATGATTTGCTGCATAGCAAATCAGTGTGTTTGTCTTCAAAGCATATTGGTATGGTAATGTACAACTAGTCCATAACACAGGAGTAGAAGTTGGAATACCATCTCTATCTATAATAGCTTTGGAGTTATTCAAGATTTAAAATTTCTAATGCTGCTACAACTTTGGTTTTTAATTCATTAGGTGGCCAATGGTCAACAACCCCCTGGTAGAAGTTGGAATAACATTTCTATCTATTATAGTGTTGAAGATATTCAAGATTGAAAATTTCCAATACTGCTGATTAGCATAATTTAAATTACTTCAACTTTTGTTTAAGATTCAATACATGCGCAATGGTCAATAACCCCCCAGTACTAGTTGAAATGATATATCTATCGATAATAGTTTTGAAAATATTCAAGTTTTAAAATTTCAAATGCTGCTAATTAGCATAATTTAAATGGCTACAACTTTTGTTTTATTTTATTACATGTCCAATGATCAATAGCCCCCTAGGAGAACTTCAAATGACATCTCTGTCTATAATAGCTTTGAAGATATTCAAGATAAAATTTCAAATGCTGCTAATTAGCATAATTCAATTTGTTTTAAATTCATTAGATGAGCACTGGTCAATAAGCCCCTCATAGAAGTTGGTATGACAACTCTATCTATTATACTTTTACAGATATTCAAGATTTATAATTTCAAATGCCCTTAATTTGCATAATTTTCAACATCTTCATTTCTCTGCATAAAAAGGCCCAGCATCTTGTATGGATGTACAGTCATGCTAGGTTTTGAGTTTGTATGTATAATAGTGTCAGACAAATTCACTGGTAAAGAAGAAAGAAGAAAGAACTAAAGAAATAATGAATTTTAGGAAAAACAAAAAGGGTGTGTTGACACACACACTTTAATAAAGAATAAAGTATTTAAGGAAAAACAAATCATCTGTGTTCACTCACAGACTTAACAAATAAATAAATAAATAAATAAATAAATAAATAAATAAATAAATAAATAAATAAATAAATATTTGAGGAAAAACAAATCATCTTTGTTCACTCACAGACTTAAATAAATAAATAAATAAATTAATTAATTAATTAATTATTAATTAATTGATTATTTGAGGAAAGTTACAAAGTCTTTGTACAAACAAATAAACTAGAAAAGAAGATTTGCTTCACAGCAAATCTGTCTGGGTGCCTTCAAAATGAAAACAGTTTGAAATGCTACATTTTGCCATGGTTCAACATTTAATCTAAATTTTGTGTATTAGCCTAATTTTTATAAATTAAAATGCTCAAGCTTTGGTTCTTGGTTCAAGGGATGTGGCCATGTCCCAAACTAATTAAGTGAAGTTTGAATGAAACTACTATCTATAGTAGTTTTGAAGCTATTCAACATTTCAATTTTGTGTATTTGCCTAATTTGCATGAATTATAAGTCTAGAAGAACTTTGGTTTATTGTTCATTGGATGGGGCTATGCCACAAACCCATAAATTAAATTGGAATGGCACCTCTATAATAGTTTTGAAGCTATTTAAGATTTACATTATACATATTCACCTAATTTGCATAAATTAAAATCCTACAACTTTGGTTCATGGTTTATTGGATGCGGCTTTGCCACAAACATATAGATTGAAGTTGGAATGGCATTTCTATGTACAATAGTTTTGGAGATATTCAAGTTTTAAATTTTTTAATGCCCCTTAAACTTTATATTTTGCTCTTCATTTGACCCTAGGTTTTGATGAAAATAAAATATTAAGTTATTTCATCATTCTTATACTTTACATAATTCCAACAAATGTCAACAAACACCACCAAATGCCTGCTGTTTCACCCAGTATTTTTGCACAATTTGATTTTTTTTTTGAGGACAGTTCATGTTAAATCTAAATGTCAGTCTTAACCGATGGACACCATCATGCAGGTAGGCAAATCTCATGGCGCCATGTTCTTGTCAAATTTTCACACCATGTGGCGATAACTATTGCATGCCAAAAAAAAACTTGAATTACACGTCATATGTTAAAGATGTGCATAATGCACAGATTACATGTACATGACAGAGTTTGATTACTTGAGTTGACATGTATAAATATTGTATACTAAAGAATTTTTTTTTTTTTTGTTTTCATCACCAGGAACACTTCTTATCAACTAACTGGAAGAGTCTAATATTGTATGTGGGCCTGTAGGACATATAAACTAAACAAAACGTACCCTGCGTGCACCATAGGCAAAGAAAGACCCCTGTGGTGAAGAAGCTTGTTACATATAGATCATTACATAGATGTTATATCAATCGGAACCTAGAACAGTTCAAACTGCATTTGGAGAACTGCAAAATCTCCTCACGTCTTGTATTTTTTCTTTTGTGTATACATGTAAAATTACAGTGGATACTTTGTCTTTTGATTGTATCACCCTTTGCACAAATGGGTGAGTTTGCAACATATTTTCAACTTTCTCTGTGTGGTCTGCAAAGTTCGCCTGTTTCCCATGTTTACTTTGCCTCACCTCCTTTTCACAATATTTAGTGTTGGCTTTCTGAATCTTCAATCGAGGTGCCGTTATTACATCGGAGGTGTCCAAAATGAACCACTGATAGAGTTCTTTGGCATTGTGTTTGGTGCATTCTCTTTTTATTTTATTCATGGACTCGAATAGCATATGGATATAGTCCCTATTGTTGTGCTTGCAATTATCATGAGGTGCTTGCCCTGGAAACTTCCCAATGTACTCCACTGTTGCAACCTTTGGGGCTCTGTGTTCATCCGGATTACAAGTCCACAGAATTCTTCTTTTGTATTGCCCTGATAAAGAATGGTTGGCATATGCTCTGATTCCGCTATTTTTAGATCATAAAATCCAGTTGGAACAAGCTACAGGACTACAAAATTACAACTGCTATCTTTACTTCTCCACATCATTCTCATTGCTAGTTCTCCATTTCCTATTTTTGATATTTCTCATAAAGATGACAGTAAATGTGAGGTCCACTTGACTTCTTATAAAACTGTCTGTGTTTGGGATTCCAGCAGAGTTGGGTATATTAGAGAGAGAGCAAGATGAGTAGTGTATTCTTGCCTGTACAATATCTCACTTCAATTTCACTGCACACAGATCTTTGGAAACAATCTATTCCATCTAAAACATGACGAGAAGGTTCATCATTTATTCATCTTTTGGTGGCAACCACATCATACCATTTCTAGGAATTTGCCTGCCTGGGCAGACCAATATCAATGCCACCAGTTGCATACCTGTGCTTTTTGTGTGTCATGCTGCAGCTGCCCTTGCAGCAGTTGCAGCATGACTTGCCAGGCAGTGCCAGAACCACTGACTTGAGACCATATTGGTACTTGAACGAAAGCTTTTTTCATGAATTTAAATATGCAATTGTCATCTTAAATCTAGGTAAATATACGGAAAAATCAGGGACTGGTATGAAATGAGTTAACGTTGATGATTTCCTGGTCTGTAGATAGATCAGTACCTCTGGTTGCATACCTCAGATGGCCATTTTTGTGTGTCTTGGTTTGAGATGAAGGCTGGGCAGGCAAGTTTGATGGTACAGTGGTACCTGCTATTTAAGACCACCCCTACAGCCAACAAAAAGTGGCCTCATACTGCAGTTGGTCTTAAAAAGACACGCAGTCTTAAATTGGAGGTGGTCTTTAGAGCAGGTACCAATGTAATGATTTCTGGTCTGTTGCTGTTTGTTCCATTGCATCTACATCTCTTTGTGCCTGTGTTGGTAAATGATTTTCCACTGATAAATCTAAAAATGATGACTGCATATTTGATTGTTCAGGTGAGAAAGGTAGTGGTGCCATGAATGAAGATGATCGATCTGAATTATAATCAGCATTTGGGTTAAATGAGTTGTTCTCCATCCAAGAGTCCATGTTGTGTCTTTTTGTTTCTTGGATGGTGCAGACTATTTTGGCTTCTGTTCTTTGTCAGTTTCTGTCTTGTGTTGGTCCATTGTGATTGTTAGGACTGTGGTTTTCTGTAAGTTCTATTGTGATTGTTTTTGTTGGTGTTATTTGTTTGAGCAGCACAAACTGGTTAGGCCTGGAGTCCATATGAGACTTCAGACCAGCAGTTGTTGTCCTGATTAGTGTCATTGATGGAATGGCGGTAGACATACCACAGCCACACACTTTGTGAGAAAGAGGCCTGGAGTAGTAGTGCTCAGATAGCACTGGTGGACAATTTGAGGCAATTGCTTTTGAGACTGCAGCAGTTACTGCTTACATATAGTATGCAGCATGCCCCAATCATTGCATGCATTCTCAGGTAGCCGCTGATAAGAGTTACCAACCAAATTAGCATCTCTAATGAGATCAACATAATCTGGACAGCCCTGGTTGTTGTATGCTTTGTGTTGTGCCATTTCAAGCACTGTGAGGTGTCGGACATCATCCTCCTTGCCATAAAGCCCTCGTGAAATGACAAGGTACATACAGTGG
Source organism: Hermodice carunculata (assembly GCA_964020975.1). Lineage (NCBI taxonomy): Eukaryota > Metazoa > Annelida > Polychaeta > Eunicida > Amphinomidae > Hermodice > Hermodice carunculata. The sequence goes on from OZ026613.1 coordinate 102,424,706, forward strand.
CCATCTCCTCTAACCCATATTGGTTTATAATCCCTCAGAATTACAGGGTGGAAAAGGCTCAAGATCTCCTTGGATGTTGTGTAGGCTTTGATGCGTGCTTGACTGTCCCAGCCTCTGGCAGACTGACTTTGTATGTAGTTAGCAACAGAGCTTCAGATTCACAGTGCATGTACAGTCGAGGGTATCTTCTTTCTATGTCAACAGAGTGTAAGGATCCTGTAACACACAAAAATGAATGTTTATTAATACATGTAATAATAAATTATGACATATATACTCAAAACATGTGGACTCTAACACCAAAGGATCATAATTATCCTGTGCTTTGCTGACTGGAATTTGCTTCTTCTGCAAGTGCAAACTTTACTGCTCGAAACATGTTCTGTATCAGTGCTCAATCACTTGGACAAAAGATATACCATATTATCTCCATTTTAAAAGTGCCCCCTTCCCCCATTTCTATAGCACTGAAGTTCTGAAATATTACACAATTTTATATATATATATATATATATATATATATATATATATATATATATATATATATGAATGATAATTTAGGTGTTAATGCAGCTAAAATATTCATTTTATGCATTTCTAAAAAAAAAAACATCTTCATAAAAGATTCAAATGTCTTCCTTTACAGAGGTACCATATAAGTGAACATGTTTCCGAGTGGAAAATTTCTTGGTTTTGTTAAAAATGAAAAATTTGCAGGCTTTATTTTCCCGATTCACAATCTTAGGACCTATTGCTTGTCACTATGTACCACTAGCAGTCACTCTAAAAAATTTCCCAGTTTTTATTTTCTGAAATGGTTTTATTGGGACAGTTTGTGAAATTATTTCTCATTTTGGCCACCAGGTGGTGCTGCGATTTTTTCCTATTTTTATATGAATTTTTGCGTGTTAAGGCTATTTTCAACTTCTCCAGAACAGCATGATAGAATTGCTTAAAATTTTATCAAAATATAGTTGGACATTAGACAATGAAAGTTTGCGAAAATAATGTGGATATGTTAATTTTTGACAAAGTTATGCGATATCAGACTTTGTGACTGTAAGTGAGTGCTGCCACTGTACATTGGCAGCCATTGAAACAGTAAGGTATGTCAATTGATAATACATGCACTACCATGGACAAGTCAGGTCGCCCTATTCAATTTTGTTTTGTGAATAAAGTCAACTATGACCTTTTCTACACTGTCAATATGTATCTTTGATAAATGCTGAATCAAATGTACATATCACATGAAGGGATTTGCTTTCCTAAACAGACAATTAAAGGAAGGCACTCCTTACGTTGTATTATACATCATTGGAAAGGATTTTTCCTCAGGATTTCATATCTTATGTTTATTTTATTAATTTTCACAAATTTCCGATGTTTATTGCCAAATATTAAAACCCCCACATTACCAGCAGTTCACCATTACTCGAAGCCAGTCGAGATGTCGGACCAATTAGAAGCGACTATACAACTGGCCAATCATAGCCATCGGTTGATAACGAAGCCAAGCGCACCATGATCATTGTTCAACACAAAGCCACTTCTAATTATGAAAATTGTTTCCAAGGTCGTTATCGACGTAAAGAATATGCATATGTTATGTGTTTCAATCAAATCAATTATTATTTATCAATGTATTTACTCCGTTCATGATAATCGGTCGTAAATCGTGACCGTGTAACATGAGCGATAATATGAGCTCCGGGAGTTATCAAACTATCGGAATTCGTCACGCAGCTTGAAGTGCGCTGAACACAACTTCGTGCTTTTGTATGCTGCCAATACTTCTTCTGGGATTTTCATAATAGCATTCCATTTATCTGCTAATGATGTGTCTTTTGGCCAAGAATGAAAATATCTTTCTGGATATTCGGTGGCTGTGCCACCGCACGAAACACACCTTGGCATTTTCGTCTGTTCGCAGTCAATGAAAAACTTGGAACTCTCTACCGCACGGAGGTGTAGAAGGCTGCAGAATACGGCTGTTTCCAAATTTGGCTATAAATATGTCCAAGATCGCGCAAGGAAAGATGTGACATATCGTGACTCGTAAACGTTGCCATTTTCTCGCTAAAACGAGTTATTAAAAACAGTTTTAAACAACTGCTGCATATACATTGACATATATTATTAGTTTTCGTTACATTTCCGACCACTTCAATTTGAAACTAGGAGTTTATTCTCATCAAGTAAAAAAAACTAGGTGCAGAAGTAGGACTCCCGTGATCCGCAAAATCGCCTTTGATCTTCCATAGGTTTGCCGCTTCCGGTAATTTGACAGGTAAAGCTGATTTCAGCAACATTAAAATGCAGATTTTAGAAATATGGAATAAAATATAACTAAACCATTTTACATGTGGTAAGTGCCTGACATGAAGTTCCCAAAACACTTAAAATACAACGTAATGAGTGCCCTCCTTTAAGCAAGCAGCTACATATATCTAGTTTCAATTCGGCTCCTTTTCGGTAAATGCACCTTTTATATTGATTCCCATGTCAGTCAATGGGCATTCTAATGCTAATTTACATTTTCAACTTCTCCAAAACCGTCCTCAAGATTTACTTCAAACTTAATGGGGATATACCTTGGGTGAATGTCTACCAAGTTTGTTCCAATGAATTTTGGATTTTTTATGATTTTTTTTTCAAAAATCTTCACAAAAGTTTTAATAGGAAAGTTTAACATGGGTATTTCTTGTAATGGTTATAACTTAAATAATTTTGGCCAGACTTACTTCAAACTTGGTGGGGATGTGCATTGGGTGAATCTCTACCAAGTTTGTTCAAATGATCACGCCCCTGTGATTTTTGAACTTTTCATGAATTTTTTTGTTCTTTCTTGGGGCAAATCTTAAAAAAACTTCTCCCAAACCGCCCACCCAATTGCTTTGATATCCCACAGGGACACTCCCTGGGACTCCTAGTTCTTAATTTGTTCACCAGGTGGCACTGCAATTTTTTTCCTATTTTTTAATGATTTTTTGTGTGTTTTTGCTATTTTCGACTTTTTGTCCAGAACCGTTTCCCAGATTAAGTTGAAAGGTGGTGAATATGTTCCTTGTAGAAGGGTCAAACAGAGTTGCTCACTAGGTGGCACTGCTGTGGAGTCCTGATTTTTAACAATTTTTTCAATTAGGGCGTTTGTCGGTCAATGCAGCTTTCCTGTTGATTACTATGGAAGTCAAAGGACATTGTAATGCTAATTCACATTTTTGACTTCTTCTCCAAAACCATCATCCAGATTGATTTCAAACTTGGTGGGGATATGCCTTGATGGGTCTCTACCAAGTTTGTTCAAATGGTCATGCTCCATTGATTTTATATTTTTTATGATTTTTTTTGTTCTTTTTTGTGCAAATCTTAAAATATCTTCTACGAAACCGCTCACCCAGTTGCTTTGATATCTCATAGGGACACTCCCGGGGAATCTTAGTTCAGAATTTGTTCACCAGGTGGTGCTGCAAAATTTTTCCAGTTTTTTATGATTTTTGTGTGTTTTTGTTATTTCGACTTCTTTTCCAGAACCGTCACTTGGATTAAGCTATAACTTGGTGGATGTGTTCCTTGTAGAAGGGTCAAACAAAGTCGCTCAAAAGGTTGACTCGGTTCATATTTTCATTCATTTTTTGAAACAGTACAAAATAAAACAAATTTATACGAAACTTAAACATGGAGATTTCTTGTAAGGAAAACAACTTAGATATTTTTTGCCATATTTATGTCACACTTTGTAGAATTGTACCTTTGATAGGTCTCTACATATGTTATTCAAATGTTCACACTGCATTGATTTTTGCATATATTTTGGGGTAATTTTTTTAAAATAAGCAGATGCATGTCAGCTGAGCACAGGATCATCATGATCCTCTTGTTTGTTTTTGTTTTTTTAGATTCACACCTATATATGGGTTTAGAAAAGTGCATTTTTTTTAAACTGTAGAATGCTGACTGGTTGAAAAATACTGTTATTCCATACAAAAGTCACAAGGCTGGTGACACTGTGGGAGACTTCAGGTCAAAATGGGAGAGTTGCCACATATGCATTATTGTACATAATCTGGTAAAGAACCAATATGGTACAGCACATACAAAATAAAGCATGGGACTACAACATATATCCAACACATATAATTTAGCTTCACTTGCTGTCAATATTGGAGAGAAATGATTTTTAAAATTATAGAACCACAAAGAAAGTTCAGTCTACAAGGCCTCACCAATGTTAATGAGAGGCTGTAACCCCACTCAGAATCAAGATTGAACTTTTCTGGACCATAGGATGAACCCGCTGAAATGCACAGCAAGCAAAAAAAAGTGCATATTTCTGTAACTTCTCTATTGACAATTTTCATAGAATTTTTAATTGTGTGCTGGGAGTTATTAAGTCTCCTCAGGGAGTTTGTATGCACAAAACTATGTGCAAATACTTTTTAATTCTGCGTAGATGTTTTGATATTGTTTTTCAGAGTTTTTCCATGAACCATAATGAATTAATAAGGAATATTAATTGGGCAAAAAATCCAAAACACTCCAAAATTTGGCATTCTTACAAACAGTGACATAATATGGACTATGGAGCCCTGTGGCACCCCTGTATGAATTTTTAAAAGATTTGATTAAAAAACATGTAGGACAACATATTGTTTGTGATTTTTTAGGTAAAAACAGTATTGGCAAAGTAAGCTCTAAAGTATACTGCTGAGCTCTCTTAGTAGCCTTGGTAACTTTGGGACTGCTGAAATCCAGCCTGATCTCTCCTAGCCCCACTACCATAGGTGCCTGCAGTAGATCCTCCAGTTGTTGGATTACTTCCCATCTGATAGAATTGTCTACAAATCTGGGATTAATCCACACACAGAAATACACATTGTCATCCTGTTGTAATCTAGCCATTCCTTTCATGGACTTCCACTTGTTCTGGAAGCACTGGTTGGACACTACACACGCCAGGGAAACTTCTTCTTTTCTGCTGAGTTGTCCTTGCAGTACATACTGAAGGTCTGAACAACAAGTACGATCCAGCAATTCTCCAACATGACAATATGCCTCTGCAAGTCTGTGTGTATCCGTTCTCTGTCAGTTAGGTGGTGCTATGCAGAAATGATCAGGGCAAGAGCTACCAGTATGCCTAGCAAACTCTCGGAAAATTGACTCCTCTGCCTCTGTAATATGAGCTCCCTTCTCAAAGATTTCATCCTGCACCACCTTCGTCCAATGCTTAGGAACACTTCCCACCTTCATCACAGTGGCCATAGCAACAAAGAATCCTGAGAATAATATTGCCCAGGTGCCCAGGTCATCGTCCTTGAAGTGAAATAACCCTGCGTCGGAAATGCTCCCCTCCATCCCCACTAAGGTTCCCCCTTGAAATCCACATGATCAACATAATGGTAATGCTCCCTCACACTGGACATGGGTGTACATGTCACTTTTTACCACCTTATGTAATGGAGATCTTCATCCCATCCGCAGCCATTGTCACCTTCCTCTTGCCCTTGGAATTTGGGGACGAAATTTTGATTTCACCATTTCTACTTCTCCATCTGCATCTGGTCCTTGTGACTCCAAGATGATCTGCAGTGATTCAATTTGTAATCTGCGTTGACTGTTCTCCATCAGGTCTGTATTGGAGGCATCCCCAGACCCCTGTAATCCTTGTCCGCTGTCATCCTCTATCACATCTTGGTCAGAAGCATCTCCAGACCACTGGACCCTGGTTTCCCTGGTAGAAGGATTCTCCTTTTAAGAGTCTCCTCCACACTCATCCATTATCTACCACTCCTCATCTGTTTCTTCCAAAGGTCCAGTACTTGCCATTCTTCTGGTCAGTTCTCTGCCTCACTCAGCTGGTGTCAAAGAGCCATATAAGTCAGAATAATCTCAATCAAACTACAATAATCAGGGGATTATACATATTCATACACAGAAATATATACAATTGGGGTCGTATTAATATACCCCAAATAATTTACATGAAATCCCTCAAATGTGCTGGTGGTAGCACTTCTGTGCCTGTTGTGGTTTTTCTTGGCAACCGGGGCAATTTTGGCACCTGTGTTGATGATACCTTGGGATCTGCGGCTCCTGTCCTTTGAGGAATTTGGGTCCTTGTAATGGCCGAGAAACCTGTACTGCAATTCGGTGTGGATGGTACAGCAGCAAATTGTGGCAGGTATTGATCCCAATTCTGGTTCAAGCCCTGTATACAACAACGGATCATCTGTAGAAGGAGTTTACTGTACCGTTCCCAACCATTGGAAGACTGCCTGTAAGAGGTAATCCAAGTTTTGGTTATTTCCAGCAGATCACAGATTGCTTGCACTAAGCCCATATCCACGTTCTGTCCCTTGTCACTGTGGATAATTAGTGGACAACACATCTGGTGATGAATTCAATCTTATGAGCGATGGATTCTGCTGTTTGATTGGCAGGGATTCTACTAGAGTGAAATTTTAGGGTACTCAATTACTCATATTTCAAAGTATAAAGTCTGTCAATGAAGATTTATAGGGTATTTTGCGATAATTTATGTGAAAATTGTACTTTTTTACCAAAATTTTAGGGTAAGCAAATTTTTTAGGGCATGCTATTTTACCTGTTTTACCCTGGGGGGGGGGGAACCCCAATTGGGAAGTGAAGAGCACTCGAACTGCACAGTGAATTGGTCTACCAACATTAGAACATAGATATTTCCATTCTGGTTAGGGGTGAATGGACCAAGGATATCAAAACTGTTTTGGCACCTCCTCTTTTAATGATTGTGGGACCACGAGACTGGGGATCACATCCTCCCACCAAAAGTAGAGAACACTATGGTCTAAAAGCAGCTGGGACTCACCAATCCACAAGTGTTTTGCAGCAGGTCAGTGAAGTTCCAGTTCACCAACTACCGGCTCTCTGCTGGTTTCTTACCAAGATATTACTGGACAGAGTCCAGGATCTGTTTGGACCTAATTTCCTGCCAAGAGTATCTCGCCACACCATTCACCTGGACTACCACTGGTTCCTTCAGAGTCCACCTGTTGAGCATCACTTTCCACCTCCTCTGAGTCTGCATCTGCAGTGGCTTGGCTGTTACTGTGAAGGCTGAGGGGAATGACATCATCCACATCCTCCTCCTCAAAATGACTCCATTGCCTATGAGCCCGGGAGCAATATTCACACGCTCCATAAGGAAGTTGTTCCAATCTGACACCCCAAAGGTAATTGCTGTAGAATATCTCATCTGGAATGGATAACCCATCTGCATTTTGATGCTTCTTACCAAGGTGATGGATCAAATCCATCTGGCCAGCTGCCCTTCTATGTATTGAAACCTGGTGAGCCATATCAAACTACTGTGGTCAGTTCTCAGGACAAGCTTTCTGCCAAGCAGACAGTGCCTGAATTCCTGGGTAAACCACACAATAGACAAGCTCTTTCCTGGTTGTGCAATATTTGTATTGAGCAGGGGATAGTAAGATACTGCCATAGAAAATGACCTTCATTTCCCCATTCTGCAATTGCAACAATTCAGCACCAACATCTGTGCCTGATGCTTTGCAGTTGAGATAAAACATACCTTCTGGCTCTGGGAACCCTAAGACTGGAGCATTGATGAAGGCTGACAGAAAGCATCTTGGTGCTCGCTTTGCCATTTGAACTTGGGACCTGTGAGGCTATACAGCTTGTCAGCTACTTGTTCAAAATTTTGGATGTGTGCGCGATGGTAGTTGGCAAAACCAAGGAATGGTTCCATGTTCTTGGTGTTTTGTGACAAAAGCCACCCTGACTGCCCTGATTTTGTCTGGATCAACACCTATACTTCCTTGGACACCTGTTTGCTGAGGAACTTTGCTTCCATTTGGAGAAAAGATCACATCTTGGTTTATTTGAGTTTATGCTGCTGGAAATGTTCCAATATCACCAGCAAATTTTCCAAATGACTGGGGAAATCCTTTGTGAGGATCAGAGGATCAGCCAGGAAGGCTAATACACAGGACCAGGTGAGCCCTAACAGTACACATGGCTCTTATAAATGTGGCCATGGCATTACAGAGCCCAAATGGCATCCGAATGTATTAAAAGAGTCCATATTTGGTTTCTGCAGCTGTTTTGGCACAAACCTCTGGTTCCACAGGGATTTGCAAGTATGATAAGACCATCTCAAAGCAAGAATAATAGATATAAATGTGGCCATGGCATTACAGAGCCCAAATGGCATCCGAATGTATTAAAAGAGTCCATATTTGGTTACTCCAGCTGTTTTGGCACAATATCACCAGCAAATTTTCCAAATGACTGGGGAAATCCTTTGCGAGGATCAGAGGATCAGCCAGGAAGGCTAATACACAGGACCAGGTGAGCCCTAACAGTACACATGGCTCTTTTAAATGTGGCCATGGCATTACAGAGCCCAAATGGCATCCGAATGTATTAAAAGAGTCCATATTTGGTTACTGCAGCGGTTTTGATTCAAACCTCTGGTTCCACAGGGATTTGCAAGTATGATAAGACCATATCAAAGCAAGAATAATAGACGTTGCCCCTGAACTACTAATGCTGCAGCCAAAATCCCCCCCCCCCCCCCCCGGGTGGCAAAACGCGGTAACAATGTAACCATCACTGCTTGTACCCTTGGTGGGTTTATCCATCTCTATTTCAGCAATTTTGTGCACCTGACTGTATGGAGGAATCACCAATCCTTGTTCAAGAGTAACCCTGCAAAACTGTGCTGGAAATTACCCTGACGATACAACAGAGCTGGAAATATGTTCCCTCCCGCACTCAAAGTCTTTTGGCTGATATTGATCTTACATTCATTTACCAATAGGAAGGCTAATCCCAAAATAACTTCATCAGTGATAGGGGCAACATACATGTCCACAGGAAATATACTTTTCCCCAGGCTGATCTTTACAATTGTCACAAAGAATGCAGTCATACAACTTCCTGAAGCTGCTCCTCTCAAGAATCTCCTGGAAGTGTCTGCTAGATTTAACCCTATCTTTTCAGCAAACTTTCTACTAGTGACAGTCACCTGTGAAGCTGTATCCACAACAGCCTCAGTATCCCATGTATTTACAGCAACTGGAATAATAAGACTGCATACCTTAGTATCACCAACTTCTTTCACACCTGGGCACACGGTCTCACCAATATCAATATTTACACTAGAGACACAGATCTCTTTATTCCTGGGGGTTGGAGTAGCTACCTCTCAATTCTGGGCAGACGGGCTCACCAATATAAGTTTTTACACAAGGGACACCAATCTCTTTATTCCTAAGGGGTGGAGTACCTACCTCTTCAATTCCTTTTTTACTAACATCACTGCCATCAAAGCTAGACTGCCTGTGTACATTATTTACAAATTGGCCCCTTACAATTCATTGGGTTGTCTGCTGGCCATTGCTTACAACCCTGGCTGGTTTAAACTGCCAGAAGACAATTTACCAGGCAAAGCTGGTGATCCGGTGACCGCCTGGAAAATTCCCTGGCAAAGTGTGAGCTATCGCCACATTTGAAGCAACCAGACTTCCCACTAGGTGGAGGAGTTGGGGGAGAAACTGATGGAGTTGTGCCTTTATGTCCTGCTTCCAAAATGCCCTTGAGGATTGTAGCCAGACTCTTCATCAATCAGCATTCGCATGGTAGCTGACATGGGTTTCTCAATAATTTGTGCCACACACTCCTCCAACAGCTTTGGTGGATTTTTCACATCCACACTCATGACTCTGACCAGGTAGTCTTCATTCTAAAAAGACACAGTCCTTACAACTTTCTTTGCTGGTCCAAAAACACTCTCAAAGTTCTGCACACGTATCTTCATGAGATACAGCGGTTTGGTGTTTGTGTACAGCCATGCAAAATGCCTCCATACTCATGGTTTGGATGATGGCAGCGGTATCCCAATGCTGAGCAGGATAGCTGTCAAGAGCAAGTTTTGTGCCCTTTCAGCAAAACCTTCCAGATTTTCTTCTGGCAACTGCTTTAGATTGGCCAACTGCCTTCTGATACTAGCCAGTGGATCTTTCCTGCCATAGAGTTGATCCAGCTCCCTATTCAATTTATCATAGTCCTCCCTGACCTCATCCCCTAGACTGCCAAAGAATTCCAATGGCCTATTTCACAAAATATCAATGAGGCAATCCAATTTCTCTGCTTCACCCCATTGATATCTCCTCACTATTCTTTCGAATTGAAGTGCGAAAGGTCTCCAGCCTTGATATCTGTTGTGGGTAGACTTCTTTTTATGGAAGTGGCTCTCTTATATTTGACATTTCTCTCCTAGGTGGTACATGGCCACCCTGGTCATTCACTGGAGGGGGAGCTTGTTGCACCCAGTGAACTGCTGGAGCTGCCACTGATGGATTGTGACCTGGTCTGTTCCGCTGCCCTGGTCCTCGCCCTTGCACAGGATTCCTCAGAAACCCGGGAGGTGGCCCTACTGGCTGGGGTGTATTCCCATTCAGCAGAAGCAATCCCATAGGGAGTGCAGTTGGGGCATTCAATTGGGATATGTAACTGGGTTGCACTGACTTTGCTGTTGCCTGCGAGTGTAGACAGGGGGCAGTAGTGTAGTGTGGTAATACAGTGGAAGTAGTTGATGTACCTGAGATACTACTTAACTTCCTGCCATATCCATAGACACTCTGTATAGACACCCCCCCCCCAAAAAAAAAAAAAAAATTACCGAAGTGTGTGTTTGCGTCACAATGGGAGGCTCCTGCAGATCATCAAGATTAGATAGCTGGCTAGCAGGGGAAATTTTCATGGACAAATCGAAATTGGATTCAAAGGGATTGTAAATACCTCCTGGTGCCAATTGAGTATCTGCCTGTCATCAAGAATCAAAGACATCTTCCATTTCCTTATCTCTGGCGGCAGTGGCACCAGCTGGCGTAGAATGCCTTGATGCGGTCTTGAGAATTTGCAGTTCCTGTGCCATGTCATCCTGTCTTTGACCTACAGCTACCAATCCTTGTTGTATTTTATCCATAGTTGAGGACATATGATCCATATTACTGGACACCTGTTGTTTAAATTCCTCCATCATACCTTTCATGGCTACCATCATTGACTGAACCTACACTCTGTTAATCTCCATGTACATCCTGTTCCTTAGGTTGATCAAAAGTAATGAGCCCCTTTGCCAGAAAAGCTTCCCAGGTACCCTGTGCAAACATACCTGCATTTTCCAGCTCCTCAACAGTAAATACTTTATTTTGCTGAATCGTGATTCTCTAAATTCAACAACCTGCTTTGATATCACTGGTCCAATTCCTTTCAATGTTGCCAAAAGCTCTATACTTGCTATATGTATATTTATAGGAGCCATAGTTGCTTTTGGTGTAGTTGGGGCCCTATACTGTACCAATCTCAATGTATTTGATACAATATTTCTGAAATCCTACACAAATAGGTATAGCATGTAGATACCACAAAATATTCCCCTCAACCAACCAAATGTAATTGTGTGCAAGAGGGAAAATGTGTCCCCAGGAAATAAAAGCAACACAGAATTAACACAGTATGTAATACACCTCAAGGCAGATCAATGAAATATTGAAATTTCACAGTGTGTATAATCTCCAAATAAAAATAAGAAAAAGGAGAAAAAAATTCCAGCAGAATTCAAAAGCAAAGAGCAAAATGAGAAATAAACAATTTCATATTTCTATTGGAGGAGTACAAAAACAAAGGGATGTGTACTTGATGCCTTGAAAGATAACCGTCCATCACTGCGTACACAAAAATAGGAATTACATGCTATAGCGAAATGCAATGAGATGTCAACACAAATACTCCCACTGTAATATTCAGTGCAATATGTGTATCTTTTATTGACAAATAGAGCAATACACCACTAAACAAACTCTGTTTGCAACAACAAAGTGGGACTAAAATTTGAACATTATCAGGACAATGGTCCTGACCATGCACAAGCAACAGAAAGCACCACTAAAGTAGAATGCAATGTGTTTTTCAAAGAAGCAATGCACCGTAATAAGCATCATTTGGCAACATGTAAAATTCATTGTCAAGAGCACTCACAAAATCTACAACTATACTCCAATCTGTTACACTACCAATGCATGCAGTATGTATGTACAAAATATGGGAAACTTCTTCATAGAATAGGACAAGAATGTACACTGAAATTGTCTAATATCCAAATGTATTTTTCCAGTTATAATTTCAGAATACAAATAGAGAAAACAACATTTTTCATCCAACTGACACACTGCTGTAAACCAAAATCCTATCACCAAACATACTTATTTTTACCCGAAATTAGAAAAGCTAACAATGGAACACTATTGTGTTCACAAATGTGTCATGGCCAACATGCATGCTTTTCAATGGAGTGAAACTGAAAATAACATGAAGTATAGCTGATGATAAACACTGGAATAATATTTCCTTTGTAAAACACCAGCCAGACAGAAGGTCCGACCTAGACATTTATCAGTTCAAATCCCTTTGATGCATATTAGGAAAACAATACTTACCATATGCATTTGTTATACACAATCCTGACTTCCTGTGAATTAGCACATGTTTATTAGTATACTTTGAGTACAATGTGCTCAGAGTTACCCGTTTCTGGGACCAATGTTGTGTGACTGCAAATAATATAAAGGGATTGATTCCCTTGTTCAGAAGGTAACCATGACAATCACCACATTGCTAGGGACTGTACAATGTGGCACCACAGAGGAATGTAGAAGCTAGGATTGCCCATGTCTGTCTTACGCTGTGCCCAGTTCTGAACTTCCCAGCACCAGTCGTTGTCCTCGACTTGTTTTCAGTGATGACATCAGTGATTAGTTTCTGCAGAACTAAACAACATCACCATTGGTGGTATAAGTAGGACCTAAGACCATATGTATCAAAAACAGTTTAAATTTATGATTGGGATAATGAATTGAGATATAACTACAAAATTTGCACCAATAATACAAGAGGTTGATGGTCAAATTCTGTACAATTTTGGGTGACCTTGACCTATTTTTAAGGTTCTTATGTAAAAGATACAAAATAGAACACATTGAGAAAGAATATGGCTTATGGTGCATCAAATGTACCTCAAATGTGTTTCATAGAGTGTATGTGGAAGTTAGATATAGCGTAATGTGCATGACTTCGAACTACTTTCTCAGGGCCAAAGAAGGATTGTATTTCTGGTTGTAAATTTTTTTGTGATGGTCATCTCATTATATGCCAAAAGAGCATTAGGTGCATAGGCCTCATGTTTATGAACTTTTATGTTTTAAAAATTTTCAGACTTCTCGCAGATCATAAGCTGGATTATAGGTAAACTTTGTGGAAATATAACTTGACTCAATCTTCAAGTCCAGGCTTTCAGATAGGGTGAATATTTTTTCTTGTAGTCAAATCAGAAAAACATTAAAATTTATGTCTTTTTTATGTTCTTACAGATATGGCATCACCAATACAGGCAGCAGTGTGCAGATTACCAGGACTATGTAGCAGATCTTGTATGGTGGTTCCAACTCTCTTATCCAAGGCTAGTTACCACAGCAAACAAGAATTTCAGCATCAGACCCAGGATACCAGGTCCTTGTCACATTTTATACAGTCATTTAAGGAAATTGTACATGTGTACACATGCACTTTTTTTCTCTTCTAAAATTCAGACAAATAGTGGGTAAAAGCACTGTTAACCTCAAAATATGTACTTATTCTCCGGGAAACTTCACTTGTCTTGGACTGTAGGGCTTGCCCTAATATCAAGTGCTGGTGTACAGTCAAACCTATACAACATAATGCACATCAGGTCATTGGGAGTAAGTGTTTCCTCATGTATATGGAGAAAAACTTTCTTAACCCATTTGGTTTGCAAGGAACAATTTGTAACTGTATGGTGTGAATGCATTCTCTTACATTCTTGTTGGTAGGGCTAGAATATGGAGAAAGTTTGAAATATTCACAGACAATTGTCATCATTGATGCATTAATTTTAGGTAATATCCAACCCATTTCAGGGTCTAAAATTCAAGGCCAAATATATATATGCAAGAATCATGATAAGCGTACTAAATATATATAAGTGGTTAATCTCAAGTAACTCTTTGCTGTCGTTGTTGGGTTTGGAATTAATGAATATGGACCATGTTTTTCTGTACTATTTAAGAATACATTGGGACCAACAGATAGGGCTATACAGGGACAACTGTTGTATAAAAAACAAACAGATAGTGGTGAAACGTGTATGCATCACATTTTGCGATATTTCTCGAAAACTACTTGATGTAATAGGTTTATTCTTTAAGCATTTAATGTATACATATTAAACTTAGAACTTGATTCAGCGATTTTTTTATATGCATCTGTTCTCTTGTGAGAGACTGTCAAAGTTCCTGATGTGCTCATTTTTTACATTGGTACAAAAAAAAAAAAAAAAACGAAAACAAAAAAACCTACTCTTTTTCTGAACCAAGGAGTTTCATATGAATCAAAATGGAAAAAAAGATGGTGATTTTTTTGCAGTCAAGACTTTAATGTTCAGCTCAGTTTTTGTTTGAAAAAAAATCAAGCAATAAAACCTTGAGTAATTTATCACAGCAAAGTTGAGCTTGTTGCTGCCATTTTCACTCCTGGTAATCTGCCTTCGAAGGGCAAGGTAGTCCTTTGAACACAGACAAACAGTCAGAATTAGTTTGAAGTAGCCGAACACAATTAAATTTTTCAGTGATCAAGATTTCTTTGTGGGTTTGTTTACACTGCAAACTGTCCAAAGTTTGCACAGGATGGATGACCGTTAAATATGACATCAAAAGTGAATTTTGACTGGTGTGTGTCCTCTGCCTATTGAAACCCAACTCTTCTATGGTTTCTATGGCATGACTACTGCTCACCCAATTGGTTTTATATCACACAAGAACACTCCTACAGACTCATAGTTCTTAAATTAGTTCACCAGGTGGTGCTGCAATTTTTTTCAAATTTTTTATGAGTTTTTGTGTCTTTTTGTTACTTGACACTTCTTCTCCAGAACCATGTCTCAGATTAGTTTGAAACTTTGGCTGGTGATAACAGCTCACTGTTAGCCTTGAAACATGCAGACTAAATTGGTGGCAGTAAATGGGAAGGGCATGCAATTAATGCAGTACCATTCAGTGGATTTTCATGTGTTTTGCGTGTCATTCCACACAAATGGAAGGGACAGAATCTTTTGTCAACTTACAGTCAATCAGAGTTAGTTTGCGCAGGCATCCTGTGAAAACTTAAAGGGGAACAGCAGTTATAGTTTTTGCTTTTTTTTGTCATCAATGGTCATTTTAGGCATTCATTTGACAAATTATCAACATTTTTTCTCAACAGTAGTCAGAGAGATATTTTATATTTCCAGTAGGTGTTCTGATGTGTGATGTCACATGGGCTACCCTCCATATATGATACACAAACCTTGAGGGACCAACAAGCTGAGATACACAGCATTAGCAGGCATATCAAAATGTAGTAGGGTAGGGAAGGCAAGGGTAATGAGGGCGGGGGACATGTATGTTTTACAAACATATGTTGTCTTATATGGCTCCACATTTATTATATAAAACAACTCAAAAATTGTAAATTATCATCGCAGTACCCCTGCCAGCAACCAAATACATGGTAGAAAATGTCTGGTGCAGAGTTGTTGGTTCATCATCACTGTGCATAGTAATTTACCTGCATCTACACTGGTATGTGTGAGTAACTGTTCCTGTTCAATTAAGCTCAACCCTTTCAGCACTAAATTGTAAACGGAGTCAACAGCTTTCCATTCTAGGCTTTGGGCAAAATGCTGTCAAAACATGCCAATAAAAACTGTCGACCTGAGCCAAGCTTCTGGTCTCTGGAAATATTGCCAATGAAAGCTGTTGATTTGAACTAAAAAAGCTTCTGGTCTCTGGAAATATTGCCAATAAAAGCTGTTGACTTGGAATAAGCTGGAAATATT
Organism: Hermodice carunculata; assembly: GCA_964020975.1. Classification (NCBI taxonomy): domain Eukaryota; kingdom Metazoa; phylum Annelida; class Polychaeta; order Eunicida; family Amphinomidae; genus Hermodice; species Hermodice carunculata. The sequence continues at coordinate 102,440,661 of OZ026613.1, forward strand.
GTCAATGAAAGCTGCTGACCTGGGCAAATCTTCTGGTCTTTCGAAATGTTGCCAATGGAAGGAATTGACCTGGGCCAAGCTTCTGGTCTCTGCAAAAATTGCCAATAAAAAGTGTCGACCTGGGCCAAGATTCTGGTCTCTGGAAATATTGCCACTGAAAGGTGTTGACCTTGGCCAAGCTCCTGGTCTCTGGAAATAATGCAAATGAAAGCTGTTGACTTGGGTTAAGCCTCTGGTGTCTGGAAATATTGCCCATGAGAGGTGTTGACTTGGGCTAAGCTCTTGTTTTAGGAAATAATGTGAATGAAACCTGCTGACTTGGGCTAAGCTGCTGGTCTCTGGAAATATTGCCAATGAAAGTTGTTGACCTGGGCGAAGCTTCTTGTCCCTGGAAGTACAGGCATGCTGGTACAAAAATGGTATTTTTAAAGAAGGAGATATAATCAGACAGGTGTCAGCATCACTGAAAGAGATAAAACTGAAGTTGGATTGTGAATAAATCTTTTTTTTTTTTTTTTTTTTGGTCACTAGAAAGTTTGGCTGGCTAGTGACAAAAATGCTGTTAATTTCAATCCCTCCTTTTTATTTGTCATTATATGTTGGTTGTGCTCAATATGTCCGGGTGGAAAAATATTCACTAAACATTACATGCATTATAGTAACTTTGAGATGTTCAGATTATGTTCTCACAATACACGTATATACATTTGCACATTGTATGCTTATATCTGTAAAGAGACAAAATTTAACTCATGGAAACTTGTATGCTAGCTCTCTTTGCAGAAGAGATTTGCTACAAGCAAGGAGGCTACACCTCCTTGCTACAAGCAAAGCAGAAGGATAATTAATATATTTTAATTTTTATTGGGTAAAAATAAACCCATCATGTATGTTCATTTTACCTGGCTTTAATTGTCTTGCTTCAATGAGCAGCAAAGAAACACAATGTATATGTAAATGTACATACAAAAACACACATATGACATATTGCAAAATGGTAGGTGTTGCTTGATTTGTATTGGAAAAGGTTGAGACATCAGGCATAGACTGTTGTACCTCCAGGGTGGTAGACCTACGGAGTGATGTGCTGACACAACCCACTGCCAAAATGAAGAGAGCCATGGTGGAGGCTTACTTGGGGGATAATGTCTTTGATGAGGATACTGTTACAACCGGTAAGTTTGCCTAAATTACTACATCATTAGTGGCATCATTAACAAACCCGGCCTCTCAAAATACCTTGAAATGAACGACAGAAGACATGCCAAAAGAACTTTTGAGTGCTTTTTTTTTTTTTATTTGACCAAGCTTGGTCCAAAGAAACCAAGTCTGTCATATCAAATTTGTGAGCTACTCTATAAATGAACGTTTAGACTTGTGACATGGAAGTGGAATGTCATATGCGTGTCCTGGCATTGTTGCCATGACAATTATTTGACAGGAGATGCTTCATTGCAACATCATTTGATCTACTCCATCGGTCCAATGTTCATGTGACTCACCACTTAAACATATACTGTGGTAGTAAAGGCCTTGGGTTGTAGTTTACTGTGGTGGATAAGGCCTTTGACAGTAATTTACTGAGGTTGTAAAGTCTTGGACAATAGTTTATTGTGGTGTGGAAGGCCTTGGACAGTACTTAAATGTGGTAAAGGCGTGGACAGTAGTTTGCAGTGGTGGTAAAGGCCTTGGGCAGTAGTTTATTGTGATGGTAGAGACCTTGGACAGTAGTTAACTTTGGCGGCAAAGACCTTGGACAGTAGTTAACTTTGATGGCAAAGACCTTGGACAGTAGTTAACTTTGGTGGCAAAGACCTTGGACAGTAGTTAACTTTGGCGGCAAAGACCTTGGACAGTAGTTAACTTTGATGGCAAAGACCTTGGACAGTAGTTAACTTTGGTGGCAAAGACCTTGGACAGTAGTTAACTTTGGCGGCAAAGACCTTGGACAGTTCACTGGTGGCAAAGACCTTCGACAGTAGTAAACTTTGGCGGCAAAGACCTTGGACAGTAGTTTACTGTGGTGGCAAGATCTTTGTAGTTTATTGTGGTGGTAAAGGCCTTGGACAGTAGTTCACTGTTGTGGCAAGATCTTTGTAGTTTATTGTGATGGTAGAGACCTTGGACAGTAGTTAACTTTGGCGGCAAAGACCTTGGACAATAGTTCACTGGTGGCAAGATCTTTGTAGTTTATTGTGATGGTAGCGACCTTGGACAGTAGTTTGCGGTGGTGGTAAAGGCCTTCGACAGTAGTTCACTGTGGTGGCAAGATCTTTGTAGTTTATTATGGTGGTAAAGGCCTTGGACAGTAGTTTGCGGTGGTGGCAAGATCTTTGTAGTTTATTGTGGTGGTAAAGGCCTTGGACAGTAGTTCACTGTGGTGGCAAGATCTTTGTAGTTTATTGTGGTGGTAAAGGCCTTGGACAGTAGTTTACTTTGAAGAAAAAAAATGGAATGAACCTGACAACAAAACTAGGCTTTTTGTGTGATCAAATAAATATTGTATATAAGATAAATGTAAATCAAACTCCATGCTAAAACTATGTACATTGTGTAGGAACAATTTTGGTATTTTTTGAAAAGTAATTTAGGTTTAAGCTTTTGTCATTTAAGTTTGAAATTCTACAGACACGATTTTTGACTGAACACTTGAGCATCAATGTTGTTGGTATTCCCTACATTTGAAAGTGATTAGATGAAAGTAATATGGCAAAGTTCTTCACTTTGATGATAAAATTTTAAAGCCAGGCACTACTCAAATTGGACCAAAGAGTTGCATTTATCCACTTCATATTTGATGCATTTAACAACTTTTATAATCTGAAAATGGGGAATTTCACAAGGAAGGGCCTTTTGCAAAAGCGCTGTAATGTTTTCAACTGAACACACTAGTACCTATGGGTAACGCTGGGAGCTTAGAGTCTGCTACGTTTAATGAAGGTAAATATACACATGTACATGTATAGCAAAATGAGGGAGAGGCAGGGAATCAGGCACACAGTCTGTATTATCCCTTTTGGTGACCCTTCCAATTTGATGACCCCATGATGATAAAATAATGTAACGCTTAAATTTGACCATTGATAATTAATACAAAAATGATATTATGACAGTCAAAATATAGGTCTGAATTTGAGTTTCACATTCTGACAATTTCCAAAGCACCCAGGGTGCTCAACAAAAATATAAAATGGCAATTTAACAATCCATGGCACCAGAGATTTTCAAAGTGCCTGTCGACATGCAGCAATAGAAATGAAGACTTTACTTCAATATTAAGACAGCGGTAGCTGCTCTAAACGCCACCTCCATTCTTGGACCAGAAATCTTTTTAAGGCTACTCTCTAAAGCCAATTTATAATTTTTTTTTACCTCTTAGGTATATCGCACTTTATAACCACCTGCTGTATGTGACCGCTTTGTGATGACATTGGAGATGGTCTGAAAAAGCAGGTACCACTGTACTCTGATATTGTTCTGTTGCAGAGTTCGAGAAACAAATGGCGGACCTGTTGGGCAAGGAGGCAGCATTGTTTGTGTGTTCAGGTACAATGGGGAACCTTGTTTCAGGTAACTATGATTGGTCCAAAACAAATATGCACATTGGCAGTCAGCAAAGTTTTGCCTGAATGACCTTCTATACATATATTTTTTTTTTCATGGTTGCCTTAATACCTGTATGTGTGTAGCTTCTTTAGATCACCTTGTCTAGTTGTTGTTGATGATGATGATGATGATGATGATGATGATGATGATGATGATGATGATGATGATGATGATGATGACGATGCTGCTGATGCCAACATCGACTATGGTGGTGGTGGTGGTTAACATGAAGTACAAATGGAGTATGCAGCATGGTTATTATATTTTGGTTTATCATGAGATGAGATGATTATTAAAGCTGCAAACAAAATAAGGACATTAAAGTCCTTTTTGTTTCCATTTTAGTGCTTATGTGTACATGTTTTTAAATTTTTATTTTAGTGCTTATGTGTTCATTTTATAAAAGTTTATATTTTACTGCCTGTGTGTTCATTGTACACAGTTATAACTTTAACCCTCTGAAGAGCAAGTCAACAGCTGTCCATGGCACCCTCTGGACACAATGTGCCGGAGTTTACTGAGAAAAGTTGTTGACTGATGGCGTATTATTCTACACATAATTACAGAAAAGAAACATGAAAGTTATGACATCTGATGCTTGTTGCTAATTTTTACTGGCAAACTGTTGCACGCTGATACATGTTCATCAGCGTTATGTCCCCCAGCACCAATACATATTCAGAAGTAAACAGACAGCCACAGTTTCATATTTGTGTCCCAGCATTTGGAACACTGTTCAGGTAACTTTGAATTCTACACTCACGACTGGAAGTGGCATGGTGCACTGATAATTCTGTCAAAATATTGACTTCATGCAGGTTTACATGGGGAGAGGTCAGCATACGGATAAAGAGAACTGAAGGAAAATTACATGTGAAAATGAAAAAAAGGAACTTTTAAAATGAAATTAACTTAGGTCAAGAGTGGTTATATTTTGTATATTTCTAATTCCAGGGAGGTCCAGAAATGTTGATATGGTTTTTATGTTAAAAAGAGTAATAGCTTCTGTGCCATTGTTTGTTAAATACTCGTGTGTTACTCACAATCCAGCCTGCTAAGATAAAGTGACTTAAATATTGAGGAAATCTCCATTGTGCAGATTCAGAGTGGTAATTATGACTCAAAATGCATACATAAAGCTGATAAAATAGAGTATGTTATGTACCTAATGTTATTGTGAATGCTGTTGCAGTATTGGCACACTGCAACACCAGGGGATCTGAGGTGATTGTGGGTGATATGTCTCACTTAGTACACTATGAACAAGGGGGAATGGCACAAGTAAGTACACATAGGTATGCTCATTCAGAACAGTACAGTTATACCAAATATATGTGAAAGATGTTAGACAAAGATGTTGAAACAGACCATATGGTCATCATGTGGGACATCCCTTAAAGTAGGATGGAAGCTCAGTGGGCACAGTTTAAGAACTTGAAGGGTGCAGACTTTATTTCACAATGGTTTCACTCTTATTGCCTGTTTAACAATATTTTTGGTGAGGGCTTTACCCTGGTCAGGGGTTTGCAGTCTGGTGCCTATTGCTTTGGAGGCAAACAAGTCAATTTCACCATAAAATAAAAGTTGAAATATTCAGCTCTTGTAAGGACTTCATACTATACTTGTATAAGTATGGCAAAATTCATGCAATCAAAGACAACAGTGCAAATCCACAATCCCAGTAGAGATTTCACCACAATTAATTTACCACTTGCTGCATTGCTTGCTTCAATAGACCATAGCAAGTTGGGACTTGCTTCACAGACAGCCATCTTATACCATTGTGAGTGAATGGAATATTGCACACCCTCAAAGTGATCAATTACCCATTTTACCAGCTTAAAATAATTTTCACGCTAAAAGTCTTTGTTTATAATGTAAAATACTGTGCTGTATACTTGACACTAAGCTAGAGAGTTACCCATATTTACCATAAAGCACTTTGTGGATTTTTTAAGCCAAGAAGCACAGTGCCTCTGTCCTGATAGGTTTCACTTTCAACCGGTGATGTGTCAGGTGACACCTAGTGGAGGAGGCTGAAATAACAATTTGGATGTATGCTTGGAAGTGCCGTATACCTTGTAGCGTGGTCTGTGCAAAGGCCAAAATGCTCTGTTCCCTTGATAACCTTAGCATGTAATGATAAGAACTGAGAAAGGAATATGTTGTACTCTTTGTATATGTTTCAGTAGAGTACAGTCAATGTATTCTGGGTCCCTTCTTTCTCTGTGTTTTTATTGTTGCAGAAAGAAATATGTTGTTTTGCTGCACACATTTCAGTGCTGTACAATCAATAGACTTCAGCTCCCTTCATAATTGTAATTGTTCTTGTTTGTTTGTTTTTTTCTCAAGAAATCTGTGGACTGTTCATGAAAGGTGAGAAGAAAAGCATGATGGTAATAAATTTTGTGAATGCAAGATTTAAATCAGTGCATATCCTAAGGGCCCCTATGCGTATGTATCAACAAGCAACTTTTTTTCTAATTGAAAACTGCTATCAACAGTCAGGTGTCATATCTGCCATCTGTTTTGGTTTTTCATGCAGAATGGTATAAGCAATTAGTCCCCAGCTTTCTCTGGCACACTGTGAGTGCCTGGAGTGTGCGGAGGAAGGCTATTGGTTCAGTCCCTGGTTATTATCTGTTGTTACTGGCTTTTTGAATAGGTAGGCGGGGTTTTCCCAAGAACTGTGATGAACAATCCTGATGGTACGTTTGACTTGGATGGGCTGGATAATCTGATACGTCCTCGTGATGACGCACATCAACCTTGGACGCGGCTGATCTGTGTAGAGAACACTCACAACAATTGCGGAGGGACAGTCTTACCCCTCAGCTTCCTGGCATCGGTAAGTGGACATGTCCCTGTCAGCCCTTTTTCCCACTGGTCTTACGGATCTTTTTATAAGTTTACTTGCAAAATTGAAAGAAAAATCTTATTTGATCTCAGATATCAGCGTCTTTACTTTTGTTTCTTGTCATATGTGTGTCATGGGCATGTTTGAGGTCTTCATCTTTCAGCATTGTGGGTGCACAATCAGATATGATACATGTACTTACAGTGTTCTGTCTTCAGAACACTGATGGTGGGATCTACTGATGCATGCACCTCCAGTGTTCTGTCTTCAGAACACTGATAGTGGGAGCCATGGATACATGAACTTACAGTGTTCTGTCTTCAGAACATTGATAGTGGGATTCACAGATACATGCACCTACGGTGTTCGGTCTTCAGAACACTGATAGTGGGATCCACTGATACATGTACTTTCAGTGTTCTGTCTTCAGAACACTGATAGTGGGATCCACAGAGTAGATGATTTGACAGCAAAACTGCCGTGTGGCAGGAGAACTTTTGTCATGGAAATAAATATGAAATGTGGTTCAGTGGAGGCCAGGCTGCCACAAATTTAAATAAATGCATTGTCGTCACCAACTACTTATTGCAACTGTATCAAAAAGTATTTTAGCAATTACTTGTCTCAGTAATCATTTTATAAAATTTTTATTAGTAGGTCAAATAAATTTGCATAATTTCTGAGTGTATAGGTTTAGTTAAAGTGCATGTGTGTGGTCCTAATGGTAACACAAATATTCCATCTTGTACTTGTTACTTGAACACTTACATTAATTGTAAGCTGATACTAAAGTGTACTACCCAGTACATCTAATCTGTGTACCATAATTCTGTTCTATGTTTGATGGCAGCTTCGAGAGAAAGCAGATGCATATGGAGTACCCGTGCATTGTGATGGGGCTCGACTGATGAATGCTGCAGTGGCCTTGGACACTTCTCCCAAAGAAATCATGAAATACATTGATTCAGTCAGTGTGTGCCTTTCAAAGGTACAAAAGTAAACTTCTAGAAGTGTCCCTCTCAAATATGTGAATCTAGATCTCTTTTAAAGGAAAATGTCATGAAATAATTGCATTCAGTGTGTTTATGCCTTTCATTACGCCATTTTGGACCTATATTTTTACCATTATAAGTATGATACCATGTAAGCATAATTTGATATAGAATATTTAGCCATATTGTTACTTTTCTGATCCCAACAAGGTGGGGGTGCTAATAAGAACATGGGCACTCATTGAGAGGAGTACAGTTTATATGTAATGGAGCTGTGAACCACTTGCCTGCAATGTAATAATAGTAGAATAAGAGTTCACTCTTACTTCCTGGCTAAAGCTCCCCTGCATTTAGCAAGTTACTTTGGATACAAAAGGGAAGTTGTACATAATGCATATATTATGTTATCCCTTTTTGGTGCCCCGTGTACCCTTAAGCACCTCTCTCATTTTTATAATCCCCAAAGTTAAAAAGTAATGTAATTAGTCTAAATTTTTACCATTAATTATGCAAAAGTAGTACCACAATATACAAGAGAAGGGCCTGAATTTAATTGTCACATTCTAAAAATTTCCTTAAATTCAATGGGTGCTTAATAGCAATAATATGGTACATGTGATATACTCAACTATTGCAAAGCCTAGCACAATCTTTAAGATTTGAATTGACTCTGGACAGACATATTTCTCTGTGTGCATGTGTATGTTTCCTGCTCAGCATAAGGTATGCAACCATATACATGTATTATGATTTTAGCCAGCTCCCATATGTCGTGTTGACATTGATCTTGGGTGTTGCAGGGTGTCGGAACTCCAGTCGGTTCAGTTGTTGCTGGTTCACAGGAGTTAATTGATAGGTTAGTATATTTCTCATATCAACAAAAGGTAATCATTATGCTCTGTCATTCCTTACTGTCATAATATATGTCATGACATGAAACAAACCACATTACCATACAATGTAATGTTAGTGAATTACCATATTATCGCTTTTCAGTGCCCCTGCACTCATTAGCACCACTCCCATATTTCTGGCAAAGAAGTTCTGGAACATTAAAAAAATCATAAATATTTGATGAAAATTAACCAGTTGATACAGCTAAAATGTCCCAAACTTCGGTCTAAATTTGGAGCTTATTTCAATTAAATTTCCTAAGCACCTGGTGTGCTTAAATTAAGGGATAATATGGTATCCGGATTGTTAGACATTAGTACATGTATGTACCTTTGGCCATTAGATTAGTATCCAGAGAGCTTTGTCAACGGAGAAACCAGTCAGACATAAGTTGTAAACAAGTGAGTCACCATGGGTCTTGTAAAAGTTTGCTTTTAACTATTTCTGAATAGAGACTTTAACTTGGTATTACCACGGATTTGGTATTGATTTCAACTTTTGTGTTATAGTACCACATGAAGGGCAAAAAACTAGAGTAGTATATAACTGTTTCAGAGCTAATCACAGCAAAATTTGTGCTTATCAAAATGATAATGTAATGATCTCAGATTTAAATTCCTGGTGAAATGGCCTTTTATTGAATGTGACATACCAGTAGTTGTGGAGGAGGTAGGAATAGTCCTGTTTGACATACCAGTAGTTGTGGAGGAGGTAGGAATAGTCCTGTTTGATGTACCAGTAGTTGTGGAGGAGCTAGGAATAGTCCTGTTTGACATACCAGTAGTTGTGGAGGAGATAGGAATAGTCCTGTTTGACATACCAGTAGTTGTGGAGGAGGTAGGAATAGTCCTGTTTGACATACCAGTAGTTGTGGAGGAGGTAGGAATAATCCTGTTTGACATACCAGTAGTTCTGGTGGAGGTAGGAATAGTCCTGTTTGACATACCAGTAGTTGTGGAGGAGGTAGGAATAGTCCTGTTTGACAGCTTGAATTTCCTCTCTGTGCTTTGGCCACAATCCCAAGTGTATACCAGCGAAAGCCGTCTTCAAATTGGCACTGAATAGATTAAGAAACTATTACAGTAAAACCTGTTTTGATAGACTGCCCCTTGGGCAGGCCAAAAAGTGGTCACATAAGGCAGGTGGTCTCTCAACAGAGGTGCAATAACATGGGAAAGATGGTAAAATTGACATGGTAAACATGGTCTGAAAAGGCAGGTGGTCTTTCATCACAGTGGTCTCTCAAAACACGTTTCACTGCATTATGATTGCCAGGAAGATGTTTAACATTAGCACTGGGTTAAAACAGCTTTTGTTGTCACTTAAATGTAAAGATTTTTTGCAGAGCCTATCGTCTAAGGAAGGTGGTTGGTGGAGGGATGAGACAACCAGGTTTGCTGAGTGCTGCCGGCAGCGTGGCCATGGAGGATGTCTGGGCCAGAATGCAGCAGGATCACAAACACGCAAAAATGCTGGCACAAGGTATTTGTAGACATATCATATCCTTTAGTTCTAGAAATTTTCCACTTGATTTAATTTTGCGCTTTTTGCGCTATCACCCAAAGTGCGAAATTAAAATGCGTGAAAATAAGTTGCATTGTATTTCACTACATTGTATGACATTGGATTGCAAGAAATTGAAATGCACGAAATTAAACACGCACCAAAATTTCTAGAGCTACAGTATCATTAAAATGACTCATTATTAGGAAAAATCCTTGCCTACTTAGAAGGAAGTTTTATTTCAGAAGAATAAAGTTACAGAAATGAAATGGACTCATAATAAATCCTTACCTGGTTAGACAGCACTGCAGCACAAGGTGACAAGTGACATCTGTCTTTATTGGAGTGGTCAAGAATGAAATCTGTAGTTATATTGCACATGTGTGTGAGAGTCTGCAGCTCTTGTTATAGGATGATTTGATATTTCAAAATAAGGCCATCCATCAACCAATACAGGACATTCATGTTAGTTATGGTGCTGCTTTGGCCTGTATCATTCAGCAAGGAAGTTCCCATATTTACAGACAGATCCATGTGTCAAACATGGTCAATGTTGTGTATTTAAAGTTTCAGTTGAAGGTTTCTGATTTATCCTGACTAGACTGTGGTGCCTCTAGTGGCCAGTATTGGAACTAATGCGTATGCCATGTGAGAGTCTGGAATGAGACACGTGTTGTCTGGGTCCATGATGAAGCCACCATTAAAGTATTGTTCTTCACATCAAGTCTCCCGGTTTCTTTACAACAGTCAAATATATTGCTCATGCCAAAGTTTGGATAAAATAAACTGTTCAAACAGTCATAAACATATTCACCAAGTGGTGCAGTGAGCTCAGCTTGAAGTAAGATGGAGTTCTCTGATGTTTGAAATAAGTATTGTGTAGTCCCTCAAATATTAGGAATGCTCTTGATTTCCCGTCACTACCATGATCATGTCATTGTTATCATTACCTGACAGCTGGCTCAAGTAGTTTGGTGTGAACTGATATTTACAGGTTTTCCTATGCCCAATTCAGTATTCATGCCTGTATGGATCCCCCGAGAGCCTGCATCCTCCCAAGATGTTAAGGGGTTGAAGGAGGAGACAGGCTTGAGGGGGTTCCATGCAGGCAAGGACACTGAATTGGGCACAGAATGATCTATGTATCCTAAATACCAGTATCCATAATGTTCTACAAGAAAAATAAAAATGAAAATATTAATAATTAAATTTTTTGTCTGCCAGAATGTCGAGCTGCCTCTCCCCTCCAGTGCCTATTGCTGGTCTGTGAAGACTGGTGTGGCTGGTTGTCAGGGTAACAAAAAGGTGGCATTCTCATTGGCTACTGATAAAGGGAGGGATAAACCTGCTGAAAACAGCTACTTTGAAGCACTGTCCAGCAAGTTAAGATTCCTTTGTGAACCTGTTATCTCACATCAATAGTAATTGTAAATACTGAGTGATTAAAAAAATGTCCCTCCCACATTGACAACAAAGGAAACTACTTTCTCTTCAAGATAAAATCAAAGTACATGTACCAGCAGCACACCCAGGACTAATTACTCACCTTATCAGATAAATTAGCATTAACAAACACTTAGGGATACATCTAAGATTATACCCAACCCTGGATTTTCCCTCAAATTCAGGGTTGGAGCCCAGTCAATGTTTCAAGCATATAAAATTCATCATAAAACTGATTTTCAATGCTGTTTCAAAAAGGAGGCTGTATCTTTCTTTGGGAAATACTGAGTGTTTCCAGGGTAATATTTCTCCAGCCTTCTAATTGGTCTGTTTCAGTACACTCCCTCATTTTGATGTGGTTACGCCCCTGTGCGCACACTATATACTAGAGGACCACAAAATGCAATATGAAGGCAACTTATATATTATGTTAATTTTAGAACTCATACATGTATGTTCCAATCGTTTCTTGCAACCCTACTTATTGTTAAAATTGTTTCTGCAAAATACTTTTCGGGTCTTACACAAAAGCAAAGAAACAAATCATAGCCAAAAAAAAGTCTCCCTACTCCAATTTTTACCATGGCAATGCTTACACACAGAGACTGCTCAACAGGGATTGCAAGAATAATATACCGAGTGAGACTTATAGTTATGCTTCAGATTTAAAGGGCAGTATGACAGGAGAGAAGTTTGTAAGTTAGTTATTACTCATGGTGATACAGTGAAAACTCGTTATAATGACACCATCTGTTCCCTTAGAATAGTGTCAGATAACTGAATATGTCAGATAAGTGAATCAAACCACAAAGAAAATGAACTTTTGTCTTTCAAAAGTTGTCTCTTTATAATGAATATGTCAGATATCTGAGTGTCGTTATAATGAGGTTTCACTGTATTTCAAATAAAAACTAAAAGCTTCAACTTTGGAGAAAATGTTGATATATGGAAAATTGAAATTAAAAAATATTGTGAAATAAAATGATAACGAAATATAGATACATTTTTGGAAAAAATATCTCCAAAGTTCTTTCCACGGAAATTTTACAGGAAATAACTTTTTGAAAACTGGCCTAGTAAGAAATAGAAATCCTCATTTGGAATTAATTCCTCATGAGGAATACAGTTGCTGCATTTATTTCCATTGAGATGCAAATGGTTAGCCATATGCATTAATTGCCTCAGCAGCGCATTAATATTCAGTAAGTGCTGTGCTTCACAATATGTAATTTTATTATGTTAATGAAAGCCACAGGTGTATGTGGGAAACATTAATATATGGTCCACCTGCTCCGCAGTCACCTGTAAAATATAGTTTCAACCAAAGTCATAGATGTACAGTGGTCCCACTCTTATAAGGCCACCCTAAATGCAGCCAAAAAGTGGCTTTATAAGATGGTGACCTCTCTTGAGGGGGATAATATAATTGAAATACCACACTTTCTGCACAAGAATGCTGGCCTTTCAAGAGGGGTGGCCTCTGGTGAGGGGGACCACTATATATATATATATATATACATGTATATATATACATATATATGGCCACATAGTCTTGTGTGCACATTAATGTGGGTGCATGGTTGGTGAAGCTGCAACATAAAATCTTGTCAATATACAACATTTTTGCTGAGAATTGCATGCGATATCTGTAACGATAGCATGCCCAAGTCAACAGCTTTCCTTGGCAGGGGTTGGAGGCAGTGTGCCCAACGTGTGCCTAGGAAAGCTGTTGAGTCAATCTCATGTTAACCAGGAAAGGGCTAAACAAGATGCTGCTGTGGTAAAGAATTATGATTACATGTTGTCATAAAAAGGTTTATCAATTTATTTTCATTTTTGTCTGTGTTCACAACCTTTGCACTGAGAAGTACCACATGTCTGTCTCTTTCTACAGCCGTCAAAGACAAAGGTGAAGGGATCGTCAACATTGACCTGGATGGAGTGCACACAAATCTAATTCTCTTTGAGGTTGTAAAACCTGGCTTGGAACCAGATGATCTTGTTAGAAGACTTCAGGAGGTCAGTAATGTTCTTCTGGCAGAGAAATTCACTGATCAAAATAACTTTAACCTCTTTTATTCCCTGTGACTATAAATTTATGCTATAAATCACTCAACATGTATTTTCATAGTACCTTGATCACCACATCATGTAGGGCAGTTGAAACTGACACATTTGCTGAGATTTAGTAATATACACAAGAAGTTTTCCAGTAAGACCATGAATTTAAATTGTAGGAAAAATCAAGACACCCTGCACTTTGCATACAGATGTGTGTGGATAATTCCAATATAAATTATAACAGTCTTGCACCATTCCATTTGTTACAGGTTTAATTCTTAAAATGCTATTTAGAATTTTTACTTTAATTAACTCCTCATCTGAGAATATTTGCCTGTGTTTGTACATCAAGGGCTTTTCAATTCAATTGAAAACACAAAAGCTGGTGATATGTCACCCAACACTGGGAGTTGTAAAAAGATACATGATAATTGAAGAAAAAAGATTTTTTTCATGAAGATACATGTAATCACTATCTCATGAGCAGTGTCACTTTTTTTAATGCATAGCTATCAAAATCAAGTCTGGGGAAGCATGCCCCTTTCAGCCTTAATGTTTCTACTTTTCAACATAATTTTTGCCTATTTTGGGCAATCTTACTAAGCAAATCCATTCACTTCCTTAATCTCTTTGAAATTTAAATTGCCCCCATGGTAACCAAAAAATCTTGTTTCTTGTCAGAGAATGTTTACAGGTGTGTGAATGGAAATAATTTTCCTGGGTGAACTATCCTTTCTTTATTATTTCTTCATTTGCAGGTCACTGAACAGGAATATTTTGACATGAAGGAGAGGATTTCTGTGAGGTCTGGGCTCATGGCATTAAAGAAGATAAGATTTGTGGCATATTCTACATTGATGACAGAGGACATAGAGGCTGCTATAAAGAAGATAAACTATGTACTGGAGGAACTGTCTTCATCACACATACCTGTATGACACACAAGAGGACCATGGGAGATGATCTACTGTATATTCTCAAGAATTGAACATGCAGATGCAAATCAGTATATGTATGCATGCAATTTATGTACATGTGTATTGTGTGTATGTATGTATTTGTATAGTTATTGTTTTTTTGAAAAATAATGCGTGTATTAGTATTACAGCATACGTGTTGCTTGATTCTCACCATGGGCTACAATGGGGGAATTTTCAACAAAATAATTCTGGTCACATAAAAAACAAACAAACAAGAGTTCAGCTACACACCAAAGCCAGAAGTAGAGAGCATCCAGGAACCTTTTTTAAGGGTAGCATAGTAACACTAACATTTACCAGATGGCACCACCACACAGTGTGTGAGACCACTTCCTAACACCCCCACTTGATCTCATTTTAAATACTACTACAGTTCCCCTATAAATGTAATTACATGAACTTAATATATGATTAACTACGAAATCTATGTTTATAGTTCTGAATGTTAATCTAATACTATAATACTGGTTCTTTTTATTCATTTAAGAGAGAACACAGAATCTGCAGTGGTGCTGCGACAAGCATGACCTACATGTACATACATGTATGTCATTAAGGATACGCAGTGAAACCTGTTTTGAGAGACCACCCCTAGGGCAGGCTGAAAAGTGATCACATGAGGCAAGTGGACTCTCAATGGATTTGCAATAACATGAGAAAGATAGCAAAAGGGACTTTAGAAATATGGTCTTAAAAGACAGGTGGTCTTCCCTTACAATGGTCTCTCAAAACAGGTTTCACTGTACGTATCTGTTGGGTTATCAGTGATCTTTCTGCTGATTGCCACATTCTGTATATAACATTGTACATGTACTACAAAATTGCAGTAAAGTGTACAGTTACGCACGGCTAAAAGTTAACATCCAAACGCTTTTTTCGCGTTTTGCTGGTGTTTGGCTTGTGTTTGGAAACGTTTGAAAACGTTTGGAAAGTGTTTGGAATGTGTTTGGAAAGCGTTTGGGAAAAATCTCAAACACTTTTACAAAACGTTCGAACACTTTCACAAAGCTACCGAACACTTCTCCAAACGCGTTCAAACACTTTCCAAACGCGTTGAACAATTACCCGAACGATTTCAAACACTTTGACAAACGCATTCAAACACTATGCATTTCAAACACTTCCATTTAAATGATGAAGAATCTCCAAATGTATTTTCAACAGGTCCAGCAATATATGATGTACCTACATGTAAATGTGCACTTATCCAGCATTATAGGTTGTATATATTTATATAAAACACGATCCAAATACGTTTACCTAAGTGTCTAATTCAACTTAAATTAATTAAAGACTTAATTCTTCATTTAAGATGTCATGAATACTTCATCTTTCAAAAACTGTTTAGACACTCGTTAAAAAACATTCCTGTCATTAGAATTAAATTACCAAGTGTACATGTACATGTATCACATACGTTTGGCGCAAAGTGTAAAGTGTTTGAAAGCGTTTGGAAAAGTGTTTGAAAACGTTTGGCTTTCACGAAACGCGTTCGGCAAAGTGTTTGAAAGTGTTTGGAAAAGTGTTTGAAAGCATTTGGAAAAGTGTTTGAAAGCCTTTGGCAAAGTGTTTGTAAAGCGTTTGGAAAGTGTTTGCAAAGTGTTTGCCACGCGTTTGCAAAACGTTTGACTTCCACTGAAAGTGTTTGGGAAACGTTGGTGCGTTTGGCGTTTGTTAACTTGAACGCGAGCGTAACTGTACATTTTTAGAAACATGCAAATTAAAGATTTATGCTCTGGCACTGTGTAATGCTTCTTGGATATTTTCTTCAATATTTTCACAATCAAAAGGTAAACAAGTGATTGCCATCCTTTGAAATAGATTTTTGATTCAGCTTCTACATTTGCAAATATTTGGGCATCAAATTTATGGCAAGCTGTAAGAAAATGCTGCAAATTGAAAAACAGTGATTCAAATTTTAAATATTTGTTGTTGGTCAGATACAGGTGTTTGAAGTTGAAATGATGATACCTTGAAGGAAAATTATGTTAAACTTATTCCGGTATCAAAAACAGCACAAAATTAGAAAAAATTGAGACGCTCTTTTTTCATTCATATTGCATCAACTTAAGTTTGCTGCAGATTTGAGCTCCCTATTTAGAGAATTGAATGAGCTGAAGCAATATTTGTGGTGAACTTTGGAGATCTTTTGTGTAATTGTTAGGAGCAATTTGAATTCTTTTGATATGTATTCGCACCCAGTGTCTGACCTGATTACGTTTTAAATTTCACAATGGGGTTGAATTGGTCCAAATTCGATCTGTACCTGTACAATGTCGCGTTTTGCCTACAAGAAATACACAAACACTGTTCCGAAAAATCATTTATAAACAATATAGTAATATATGTGAACCCCTACGTCAAAGCTGGTTCAGTGGGTCTGGCAAGGTCAGCATGGACTATCGATCTGTACCTGTACAATGTCGCGTTTTGCCTACAAGAAATACACAAACACTGTTCCGAAAAATCATTTATAAACAATATAGTAATATATGTGAACCCCTACGTCAAAGCTGGTTCAGTGGGTCTGGCAAGGTCAGCATGGACTATAGTTCTAACTGGACACTTAAGTGAGCATCAGGTTTCCTGTTTCTATATTATGTGAATTTTCCCAGTCAACATATATTGCAATTATAGTTTTCATCTTAATAAGTGCACACTCCCTAATAAGTGCACCCCCATTTTTTCAAAGAAAGGACCCCCAAAATGTCCCATAGTTTTCAAGCCAGTGGTAGAATTTATTATTACAGTGTCTTAGAATCTACATTTTTTTCAGTTGTTGTGGATGAAATTTTTTCATATTGCACTGTGCGCTTAGTAAGATGAATATGGTACTAGTTTTACCAACAGCACCTTTCACCTTATGCTGATTTATACCAGCAACTACCATCTCTTGCCTCAAAATATCATTGTACATGTAATTGCTGTGACTAAGTATCTCATGCGAACTATGCAGATCACTTTGTGTGTAGTTTACATGGTCAGAGGTAGTTTTATCATCACATGGACTCTGATGGTACAGCCTATTAGTTTTTTATAGTGAATTTTGTATCATCCAAATAGACTAGCTCAGCAGAATTTGGATAGAAGTTAACACTGCCACCTTTTTCAGTTACGGCTTGCACCAAAAATGTGTCCTGAGGATATGTACTGTGCAAAGCATTCTTTAGTGATGCATTGACATGCTTTAAGTCAGTAACTTCATGTATGATTGACTCTTCCACGTGTCCTGTCAAAAGAGTAATGTGGTTTGCCCTAGTCCACTTTAACTTGATATGATGCCGTTCTGGCTTGAATGACTTCTCAAAGCTGGTGATTTTGGGTTCCTCTGTTATGATACATGTATACACAGCTGGGCCACATCTCCCAATAGCATATTAGGTTTTATCGCATGTTTGCACTTAATGCTCACTACATACACCAATGTAATACGGCTATTTGATCTGCTTCCTCATATTACATAGTTCATATGCAAATTAGCCATGTGTTGTTACTGTTAGGGTAACAATCATGCTGTCGACATGAATAAAACATGTATTGAAATAATATTTTTGTGCATTCATTTCACTGTAAAACATGGAATAAATACAAACCATAGCTCATTTGGGTATCTGGGCCCACAGAATAGACTTCTGTGTTTTTTGGAGTGTGTACAATGCTCAGCCTCTGACATCGCGATGTACCATGCTCCAAAGAACACACTTGCCTGATCTGTGGACCCAGATACCTGTACATGCTATAGTTTCTCTTCATGCAATGCATGTAGTTGTCATAAATATTGGCTGTGAATGTGACAGAATGTTCAGACTCAGACTCAGAATTAGTTTATTTGACAAAATAACCACAGTGTACATGGAATTCTACATTTAATGAGAGTTTGTTAACACATAACCAGTTGTGATTTTTTACAATTCATTATTTAGTAGACCTTTGTTCATTATTGAAACTTGGAGTTAAATTGAAATATTCCAAAGTACCTTGCAAAGCTGTATCATCTGTATACATACAGTTAAGCCTGTCTAAAACTTAACAGCCAAATGCATTTTTTGTGTTGCAAAGTGTTGTACTGGGGTTTGCAAAGGTTGACAAAGGGTTTCTAATGGTTGAAACAGTTGCAAACCATTTCAAATCATTTCAACATTTTAATAAATAAGGTTGAGAAAGTGGGTAAAATGGTTGTTAACCATTTGAAAAAGGTTTAAAAGTGTTTAAAAGGGTTTTAATGCAATAAAAGGAAATGGTTTTGAAATGGTTTGGAAAGTGTTAGAAATGGGTTTGAAAAAGGTTTGCCGTTCACTTAAAAGGTTTGCAAAAGGTTGATGCATTTGGTGACTGTTAAGTTTAATGCAGGCTTAACTGTAGTCATGTGAAAAATGTTGGAAATGGTAGCCAGATAATTACCATATATAAGAAATAAAAGAGGTCCATTCTTGGACCCCTGGGGAACACCTGTGCTCATATGAGAAAGACCCTATTTGGTTCCACTGTATTCAATATACTGTGTACAATTTTTTAGGTTACTATTAAACCATCGAAGCTGCCTATCTTGAGTTCCATATGATCATAATTTGTGCTATGTTCTCGTTCTGACTCATCAGCAACATAGTTTATTTTGACTTTGTTGTGTTTCTAATATGGAAGCTTGCATGGTGTGTGTGAGAGAATCAAGTGAAACTGAGTCTACTTTATTTGTGTATGTGACTCTGTACATCACATATATAGGTCATCATAGTTTCAGAATGACTATATTACTGTGTATAGCCCCTGTGTCCAACCTGAATTCTGTCAGTACTGGATGACTCATCTAATACAGGGTATAATATAAACGTTCTCACTGGGCAATCCAATAAAGATGCATGTACTGGTTACCTATCAAGGTATTTCAGACAGGTGAAATACTGATGTGGGTTTTCTTTGTTAAATATTAAGCTGAGACTAGGATCCAATGTATGAACAATGGTACCTGCTGAACCACTGCTGTGAGCAGCTGCATTGTTTTTTGTAGTTACTAGGCTGGGACATAGGAGTCATGTTCTTTGTAAAAGTTACCTGTGGGACAGGTCACCTGCTGTATGTGGCCACTTTTTCTTGGCAGAAGGGATGGCCACATACAGCAGGTACCACTGTATATGGCAAAGTTTGCAACATGCCGACAACTTGAGCTGGAAGACCTAGTCCATGTGACTACTGCTGGGGACAGTTGCCCATAACTACCTTGGGACTGGACTGTCGTGACCCTGAAACCATCCACAGTAAGTGAAAGAGGCACCACCAGAGATGCTCTAAGGGCATTTCAAAACATGTTCTTGGAGTTACCTACTAAACACCTGGGATTATCTTACAGGCTGAAAAAGATACATGT
This sequence comes from Hermodice carunculata, assembly GCA_964020975.1. Taxonomy (NCBI): domain Eukaryota; kingdom Metazoa; phylum Annelida; class Polychaeta; order Eunicida; family Amphinomidae; genus Hermodice; species Hermodice carunculata. Next base: position 102,460,359 of record OZ026613.1, read on the forward strand.
AAAGTGTTTCAAAAAGTACCTGTTGAATGTGCTTTGGTGAAAATGAAAATGAAATTCTTCAATGCTTATGTTGTCATGTTAGAAATGGGCAGTAACGGGGGCAGACAGGCAGAGGATAGAACTTGGCTGACACTGACAGATCTCTTGTACATGTTTTGGTAATATGGAACTGGTGCAGGGTATTTTGACTTCACATACAATGTGTAGGCAGAGATGCCAGTTTTCCATATTTATATGGAAATCTGTATATTTGTTGCGCTTTCTGGAGAAAAAATGATGCAGATCTATACTACAAATGGATTAAAACAGTCTTGATATGTTAAATCTCAACCCTTTTCTGTATTTTTGCCCAGGAGGCACTGGCATCTCTGTATAAGGGTAAAGTGTTACTATAACAAAACCCTGTACAACTATTAAGTTGGTCATGATGCTTTACTACTACAAGCTTTAAAGATGGAACCTCTATTAATGCAACCATCAGACTTGAAAAAGTGGGTTGCATAAAAATAGTGTTTTTAAACAAAAGTGTTCATATGTTGAATGGTATTTTAATGACTGCAGGTATGATTGTGATAATATTTAATATTTATGCAAAGAGTATTGCTGGATTTCATCAAAGAAATTTTGACTTGCATGCAAGGATTTTATGTTGTAACTTTTGAACATTTGAAGTTTAGCATCCCTTGTCATGACGCACACATGGTCCATGTTGTGCTATGCTTTTTACAGTAAATGCCTGGCCGGGAAAAAACTTAAAAGAAAGAAAAAGTCACACTGTATCTTTAGCCATATTTAGATAGGAAGTAACTCTTGCAAGGATCCCGTAAAATAGGTGAGGAGTAAAATATTTTTTTCTGTATTTTTGATATCAATCTTAGTGAAAGGCTGTTTTGCGTGTCTATGAAATCAGAATTTTTATTCCATACATATGCAGTAATTTATATATATTTCTTGGGGTTGCAGTCATGTCATGGTAAAATTGATAGGTCAACAAAAGACCAGCATCTGTTCTTTACAGCTGGGTACCATGAAGTGATTCATAATGAGGTCTTGCAACTATCTGAAATCAGACATGCCACTGGTGGTTATATTCCGAGCATCTATACTGCATATAAGCATATACCTTGTCCTGTCTCTGTTCATATTAATCTTTTCTACTTAAACCAGCGCAAACTGGCTGATAGTCAAATAATGTCTTCTTTACTGTGTTTTACTAATTTCCACAGCAGTGATAAACAATTTGAAAGAGAATTGTCAATGACACCTATAGTGATAACAAGAAAAGGAAGGCTGTTGTTGGTCATAATATAAAGGGTAAGGGGTAAATGTATGAATGATAAAGTGGTACAATGATATGCAGCTTCTGGTCAAAGACATACAGTTCTGCAATATCATGAATAAACATAGATCTATGTGTCCTCATGACTGAGAATCCTCCATTGTTCTCTTAAAATTACCTTCTTTTGTTAAACTGTACAAACATGGTGAAATGTGGAAAAACATATTTAACAATTTTTACATATATGCAAAAAATTATTTTATGAATCACATAATTTTGTTGTATCTTATTGTATGCAAGTGATTTTTACAAAATTCTGAGAAATTTTTTTTTTTGGGGGGGGGGGGGGTATTTACAGCCTTGCCCACCTACTTACAGGGTAGTATAATAACTGGGGATGAGACCTGTCCAAAACCACATTGCCCCATACGATTCATATTTTTGTGATGGTATTTGTAGTTTGTGCCAAAATATGAGTTTCTCGCAATTTTGAAATAATTAGTTCTGTACCAATGTTAATATATTTTATGCAGTGTTTGTCTTTCAGTGTCTATGCAAATGAACTACAGCTATGGCTTTTAAATGGGTTTAGTTCTGTGTTATAGTATCACTGATTGATGTCCTGTGTAGCATGTAGCACAGACAAGTGTCATTCAGTTATTTACCACAGTAATAAAAGGTATTCAACCAGTATTGTAAGGTCTGTTTTTGCTATTCTGTGAAAAAAAATTTTTTTCTTATTTTTTGCGCAAGAACACTGTTTCTTGGCTCCAGACATTCCTGTGGTTGTACCAAGAGGAAGCAGTTTGTGCCAGGCATTTACACCAATCACATTGTTGTGGTCAGGTCACCTGTTGATCATGTTGATTAGAATGAGTCTAAATTAGTTGAAAAAGGACAAGGTGTTTTTCGTCTGTTTTTGCAGCTTTCAACTACATTTATCATTTGTTATAATAAATTGACATCATTAGATGCACTTATCTCAATTTTTCAATTCAAATATTTAAAATCTTCTCAAGAAGAAACAATAACACGTGCCAGTTCAGATGGTTCACAACAGTCCGGCATTGCTAGATGCTGACCAACCTCCTGGGAAGCATGGAGTGGAGAGCTCCTCATGCCTACGATCCAATTTTATTGTCTACGCCACCAGCCAAATTTCAGGACCAACTGAACAAACTGCATGCCTATTGTATTGTAGCATCTAAATGTGAATATGCCGAAGAAAAAAAGTTGTTGAATTTAACACCAGTGGTCATCTGTGTGCATACACGTTCAACTATGGCAGACTGATCACTGAAATGTGACTGAGTACCAGAACCTAGGCATTGTGCTTACACTACAGCTAGTGGCACTATGACCCATCCACAGATAACAAGTTGTACAGAAAAGCTCAAAAAGCCCTATTCCAATTGAAGAATTCACTCAGTAGCGGCAATGTAAATCCTCATTTGGGCCTCAAACTGTTTGATCAATTAATTAAAGCAAAACTGATTTATGTGAAAGCGTCACAGGAACAATAGGGGCCAGAAAGGAACATCAAACCGATCACACACCTTTCTGCAACTTCCTAACACAACCCTGGGGATCTGTCACAAAACTAACCCGAATGACAGGCCCCACACGGCAAACACAGGCTCCAGAAAAAGGAATGGAGGAACCCAACGAGAGGACAAAGTCACTCTCCTCTACCCCACAGAGAGATCAACATCCAGGACAAGGAGAAGATCCGGCTTACCAAACCCCACAGGAGGGCTAAGCGGGAGCCAAACTGCAGCACTAACAACATTGTTAGCCAGTCTGATACGCCCACCAATGGGACAGTACAGAGGTCAAGGTCGCGAATATGGCTGTGGCCATGCATCAACACAGGGTGCACGGGGCAAAGGCAGAGGGAGATGTTAATCCCTACTGTCCAAAAACCTTGAAAATTGTGTTCATTCTTCTGTTGATTCTTCTTTTGCCACCAATTCATTGGAATTACCCACAGTTCAAGTTTCTACCAAGTTTGATGAACCTTTTGTTGTTACAAACACACAATAACTGGCTACACTAGCTGACACACACTCAGCCACTGAACTACAGAGCCCACAACAAGAGGACACTTCCCACCACAGCATTGCAGGTCCAATTATGGTGAGTACCATCAAATCTTTTTTCGGTTCCAAACACCTTAAAACTGAATTTATACACGTTAGACACAAACAATTCTAACGCTCAGTGTTTAAACAGAGACATTTTAATCCCTGTAGATCTCATAGTCAACCTTTCAGACTTATCTCTCACACAGGCTCAAAATTAGTTCTCAATAGGGGCTTGAACTTTTGCCCAACCACAAGAGAGACAGATATGGGAAAAATCAACAGTGATCTGGAGAGATTTTTCAGGTCAATGAAACCCAGGTGCTTTTTCCAACAAAATAAGGAGAGCCAACAAACCAGTGCGTCAAACACTTTAGACACACTGAACCCATCCATATCTGCAAGCACACCTGTGCCTAACAAACAGATGCAGAGGACCTTCAAAATACCAAGCAGTGTCACACCAACAGAGGCTGATCTAGGAGACCCTAACTTAGAAACCTTTTGCAGGTCGGTTAAACACAATGTGGCAAAATTCCATCCAAAAATTCCAAAGAGAGACAATCTGCAAGGGGAAGAAAGAGAAGGTCTTAGACAACTTAAGGCCAACTAAAACATAAAACTTTCATACTTCAGCCTAACTTGTTCACTCCTAACATGTGATTATTATGAGGATGTATCCTTTGACCTGAATTGTTGATGATCCAAGTTTAACAATTTTGTGCTCTGTTACCATCAATATTTGGACTATTTCATGTTAAGCCAGACAATAATTATTCGTTGTTAAATGAGTTTATGTCAACGCACACCTTCGGGTAGCCACGGCTCAGTATTTCCTTGAGAAATGCTGAATTGCCTTGATCTTTTGTCATACGTGTTTGGAAGTTCATACGCTTCTAGGTTATGTTCTAATTTAAGATCTGTTTTTGTGTGTTATGTGTCATCTTTATGTGTTGGGGTTTTCTCTTCACAAGCCTGGGTTTTACTGCTTTTGTACTTTGGGTGGATCTGCTTGGTTTTTGACCAAACAATGGAATACAAATGTTATGCTGTTTATCTGCTAATCATACACACTTTTGCACAATCCGCTTGGACACAAATACTTGTGCTTGAGTTGGACGCCTTCTTCAATTCGAAGTTTATGATTATATTAGAGGACTACACACTGCTTACAACTGCATATGATGTTTGTGGTCCAATGTACACGCATATTTCCTATCCATATGCTATACGTATGTCTAAAATTTGTGTATGGGATAACACAAATATGTCAAACTTTGTCTACTCTCATTTTGACGTGGTACGCCGGCCAGTGTGGCTAGCTACGAGGAAAATGTTGTCCACCGCCGCATCTACTGCAAAACAATTCATGTCAAGCAGTTACTTGTATTTTTCATGTTTAAGCACTGGAGCGGTGTTTGTGTATATTCCTGTAATTACATATACGTTTTGTCTAGTTCATTGGTTCTACGTTGAAAAATGTGTCATCATTTATGTTTCCTCTACTGTATTCACCGTGTTTATATATTGCAGATTAATGCTCATAGTAAATATTGTGCTTTTATATCTCTTATGTTTCGAGCTGACATGGGTTATCAGTTTAAATGTCATATTGGAACTAGCTCGTTATACGTCCAAGGTGTTTTGCAAATATCTATATCATACTATGTGGGACCCTTTATTTTTTTCTTACATTTTTGCAACTTGTGACACTGAACTTGTGCTACAAACGCGATTTGTTCCAATTGTGAATCTCAGCTTCCACGTGTTTTCTTACTTATTTTTTGCAGCAATTATCTTGAATTTGAATTCTTCAGGTAGGAAGAAGAAAATACTTCTGTTTTATCTTCTTTACATTATTTTTTACCGGCGCCAACTTAGAATTATTAATATTATAGCCTTAAGTCCCTTATTAATACTTCTAGCTGGCGATGTTCACCTGAACCCTGGCCCTGGACAGCATTTATGTGACATTTCTTTCTGTCATTCCAATATTCGTAGTTTGTCTGTAGACAAGTTGAGGTGCATTCGTACAGATCTTGCACCAGAATTTGACATAATCACCCTTTCAGAAACTTTCCTTACTCCCAATTCTCCTGCTGACAATCTTACTTTACCTGGCTACCATGAGATTATTCGACGAGACCGCCCGAATGCTGTTGGTGGCGGCGTTGCTCTCTATGTTTCCAAATCTCTACATGTATCTCGACGAAATGATCTGGAGCTACCTGATATAGAACTCCTGTGGAGCGAGATTAGACTTCATAATAACAAATTCTTACTTGGCGTAGTTTACAGACCACCAAATTCTATGGTTTCCTTTTGGAATAAACTTCAGGAAAGTCTTGATTTAGCGAATAGTACAGGTATCAAAAATATTATATTGACTGGCGATTTAAACGCTGATTTTCTGACACAGTCTGGGTTAAAACTTGATCAATTTTCCCGAACAAATTTCTTGACTCTGCATGTACATGGACCTACCCGTATAACCGAACGCTCAGCATCCTGTTTGGATCAGATAATTTCAAATATTCCTAATTATCTACGTGAAATTCGCGTGCTTCCTTCGATATCAAATTGTGACCATTGCGTTGTGGCAGCTAATCTATTATTCCGTAAAAAGAAAGATCCATGTTTCAAACGTCGTATATGGAACTATAGCATAGCAGACTTTAATCATTTTAATACCTATCTTACAGAGGTCGACTGGACTTCTTGTTTCGTGTCTAATAATATCGATGTATGTTGTGATGCCTGGTCTAAATTATTCATGGAAGCTGCTACACGTTGTATTCCCAATAAAGATATTGAAGTTAGACCATCCGACTTACCATGGTACAATTCCCGTCTCCGGGCACTCAAGCGTCGTGTCAAAAGACAGTATGACAAGGCAAAGAGTCAAAATTTCGAACCTGCTTTATGGAATGCTTTTTGCCAATTACGTAATCATTATCAAGACCAACTGAAAGTTGCTGAGGAAAATTATAATAATAAATTGCGCGCAGATTTAAATAGTTCCAGTCGATCGAGTAAATGTTGGTGGCGCACAGTGAAACAATTCATGAATAGAAACCAGTCACAATCCATACCTTCTCTTCTTCACAATAGTGAAAATATTCCAGACAGTTTGTCAAAAGCCGAAATATTTAATGCTTTCTTTCTTGAACAATCTAAAGTTGATTTCTCCTCTGCATCTTTACCTGAAATCACTGATCATCCAGAGTCTACCCTTGAGTCCATAACCATAACGGAAACAGAAGTTCTTGAAACACTCTTAAGTCTTGACACGAGCAAAGCTTCTGGTCCCGATGGAATAAGTGCAAAACTTCTTAAGGAAGCGGCACCTGCTATTTCTCCATCACTCACAAAATTGTTTAATCTTTCGCTGTTGACAAAGAAATTCCCTACAGCTTGGAAACAAGCAAACGTCTCTCCTCTTTATAAAAAAGGCCCTGATAATTTATGCAACAATTATAGGCCGGTGTCATTACTTAGTTGTACCGGAAAAGTATTTGAGAAAATAGTTTTTAAGTATGTTTTCAATTTCTTTCGAGACAATATTGTTATATCTGCCCATCAATCTGGCTTTATGCCGGGAGATTGCACCATTAATCAGTTACTACTACTGTACCACGAATTATGTCTAGCTGTGGATCAGCAAAAAGAGGTTCGTGTTATCTTTCTGGACATCAGTAAGGCATTCGATAAAGTTTGGCATGCTGGTCTGCTCCATAAGCTAAGGAAAGCTGGTATTATGGGAGCTCTTTTTGAATGGTTTTCAGACTATTTGCATAACCGTCACCAACGGGTAGTCATCCAAGGCCAGTCGTCTAGTTGGGGTAAAGTCTGTGCAGGCGTTCCGCAAGGCTCAGTTTTAGGACCTTTGATGTTTCTTATTTACATCAATGACATTGTGGACGTTGTTCGATCTAACATTAAAATGTTTGCTGATGATACCTCACTCTATCTAACTATTGATAATCCTGTCACTGCGGCTCAAACTATGAATATGGACCTATCTAAAATTGACCAGTGGTCCAAAGATTGGCTAGTCACATTCAATGCCTTGAAAACTGATTCTATGCTTATTTCCAGAAAAAGTAATCCACCTTCTCACCCCCCAATTCTTTTCCAGGGTCATATTTTGCAAGATGTGGCTCATCATAAACATCTTGGAGTGACAATACGTTCCGATTTAAGATGGTCTGACCATATTACTGATATATCAAACAAATCCTCCAAATTAATCAATATCATGAAGAGTTTGAAATTCACTCTAGATAGGAAAACACTGGAAACCATTTATACTTCTTTCATAAGGCCTATTCTGGAATATGGTAGTCAAGTATGGAGTGGCTGTACGGTCCAAGATGAAGAAAAACTAGAATGTATACAATTAAATGCTGCTCGTATTGTCACTGGAGCAATGCATGGGACCAGCACCGCTAAAATATATGAAGAAACTGGATGGTTAACTTTATCCAAACGCAGGGAAATTTCAAAATTGATTCTTATGTACAAATTGGTCCATAACCTTGTACCGGACGCACTATGCTCTATCCTTTCTACCGCTTCTCCTGATACAGGTAATTATACCACACGCCAGCAATTTGATCTTCCTCATTTCCGAGCTCGGACCGACCTTTTTGACAAATCCTTCTTTCCTTCAACTGTTCGGTTATGGAATCAACTACCTCTAGAAATACGGAATTCTGACTCTATTCAAAAGTTTAAATCAAGTATAACTCAACCGGTGATCCGACCTATAAAGTTTGATGAATTGTATAACTTTGGTAATAGATTCCTAGCTGTTCAGCATACACGCCTCCGTTTGGATGCCAGTCAGTTAAATTCACATCTCTTCAAGATTGGTGTTAAGAACACTGCGAAATGTTCATGTGGCTCACCTAACGAAGATACGTGGCATTATTTTTTTCATTGTTCTAAATACACAATTCCTCGGTCTAACCTACATACTGCTATATCACAGTATGCTCCCTTTACATTACAAACAGTTCTTTATGGGTCCCCTAACTGTTCTTTTATTGAAAATATTGAAATATTTTCATCCGTTCATGACTTCATCTCCGCCACTCAACGTTTCAGCCCCTCTGGTGTTGGCTAATACATTTTTTCTATTTTCGTTTTGTTTTTGCTATACTGTACAATCAATTTATCCCCGGTCCAAATTGCAGAGAAAACGACATCCTAATACTACCAGTACAATACAACCTTATGCCCCACTGTATGTCTCGTCCGTGCTTGTCCTCTTCTCTCTGTTCCCGTGCGTCTTGTACGTCCTGTAGTGTCCTGTGATCGTCGTCTTCTGCGAGAGGGATTTATATAGGGCCACGCCCTCTTTCCCAATTGCATATAATTTTCATATGTATTATATTGTGTACTTTGTCAAAATAAAATACGTTTAAATCAATTAAAACATAGTGATTAAAAAAAGACAAAGGCTCAGTTGTATTTATCCAAAACACACGATTACTTAGCCTTGGGCTTTACCCTCTTGTCTAACACAAATCAATATGAAAAGTGGAGCCCAATCTCACTAGCACTCCCAATGAATGAATACATAGAACCCTATCTGACATGCTAGACAACAACAGCATTATTTCCAAATTACACAACTACCTTTACATAAAGGAACCCAGGTTACCAAGCATATACTTACTACCAAAAATGCACAAGGGGACACTGCCTCCCCCTGCCCATCCTATACTTAGCTCAAACGATTGCCCCACAGAAAGAATATCTGCTTTTGTAGATTTCTTCCTCAAACCATTAGTCCAAAAGATCCCGAGTTACATCAATGACAAAACAGACTTCATTAACAAAATTGAAGCTCTGCCACCACTACCAGAAAACACCTTTCTGGATGTACAATCTTTGTACACCAACATACCGACAGATGAAGGGCTAAGTAGCAGTGCACGTGCTCTGTTACACAACAGAGACCATTATGACAAACCAAGCAAAACAGAACTTATCAGCTTGCTGCATCTTGTCCTAACATGCAACAACTTTGAATTTAATGGAGAACATTATTTCCAAATAAATGGCACTTCCATGGGCACTAAAGCAGCACCCTCATCTGCCAAAATCTTCATGGCAGCATTAGAAGAGACGCGCCTCCTAAAACACACCCTCTTCCCACTAGTGTGGTGGAAGTACATTGATGATATTTTCTGCATCTGGAGATGTTCAGAAACAGATTTACAAGAATTCATGACATACTTGAATTCTTGTCACCCTACCATCAAATTCACTTCTCAATATTCACAAACACAAGTCAATTTTCTGGACACAACCATAAAACTTGAGGCAGAACATAGAGCATACACAACGCTATATATTAAACGGACAGACACGCACACTTACCTACATTACAGGTCTGCACACCTGAGACATGCTAAATTGGGTGGCCCGCACAGTCAACTACTGCAGGTTAAGAGAATCTGCAGCAAAGAATCATACTATGAAGAGAATGCACTAAAAAATCCTCCGTTACTACACACTTAGGGGATATCCAAGAGATCGACTAGAAGAGGCAAAAAAACAAAGTTGACTCCCAAGACACAGCCACACTGTTGGCTCCTAAGCAGAATAAAGACATCAGTGACCAAGAAAACTTCTTCTTAGTCACGACATACAACCCAGCACTCCCACCACTGAGAGATCTCATTTCCAAACATTGGAACACACAAGTAGCCTGTCGATATGCAGAAGCTTTTAAAGACAAAGAAGTAATCCTAGGGTTTAAAAAACCATATATATGTGACATTCTGGTCCACTCCAGAATTAGACACAGTGATAACACACCGCATCCGACAGCGGCAGAAGAAAACAGAAAAATTAATGCAATAAACACAATTGCAAATGCTGTACTTACCTGAACACCTCAGGTACAGTAACTAGCTCACACACAGGAAGAAAATACAGAGTCCCAAAAGGAGGCTACTTGCGAAAGCTCAAATCTAGTATACCTCCTTAGTTGCAAATACTGCAACAAACAATACGTAGGACAAAGTAAATATCCACTACGAGACAGATTGCGTGAACACTATAGACACATTATCACAAAGAATGTAATTCAGCCCCTGGGTAGACACTTCACCCAGGTAGGACACCATGAACTCAACATTGAAGTTCATATACTCGAGTACATCCAAACTCCCCCAAGATTAGAACCTAACAAGGGAACACCACTGGATGCACCACCTCCGAACAATTGAGCCATTTGGTCCTCAATACCATGGGAAAGTGAGCTTTCCTGCACAGTCCTATAGTAAATTTTTATTCTCTTAGCTCACTTTCCAATTATAAGCATGCATAGATTCACACCCCCATGTGAATCTTTGTAAAAAAATTGCACACAGATATGAACATTCTACAGGAACAGTACATCTACACTTTCCTGGGCTCTGACGCGGGGCTAGGGCCACCTAGCCTGGGGGTGTCCCTTCCGGTTAACTCAACATCAATATATTTCGCACCAAACCAGGTCAAAATCACAGTGAGATCCCCAGCCAGAGGATTCCATTCTGGACCCATTACAGCCAGTGGGATCCAGATTCAGATTATGGCAAAGATACTATTGTGTTACGTCATAGTGCTGCTGAAACGTAAACACAAACCCACGTGTAATGTAACTACAACAGCATGATAATTGGGTATCAACAGTTAATTTTAACAGTTCCTGACAAGATACACACAGTATTGAAACCAGTCGAACCTGCGTTTGCCATTCAACGGCTACTTGCCTAGTCTTGCTCATGCAATACTGATTTACGGTTGCAAATTATGGGGTCCCATCAATACTAGTATCAACTCAAGAGCTAAGCAAAAATCTGATTGGTTTGAAAGCAAGAGTCTTGAAATTAAAGTGGAAACAAATTCATATGAATTTTTGCAAATATATCCTAGAGGTCAATGGTAAAACTACAAATGTGGCAGTCTACAAGGAGTTAGGGAGATATCTTTAGCATATAAATACATGGAAACGTGATAAAATACCTGGATTATATGCAAAATCTTGGAAGATCACAGCTTGTTGAAAGAAGCATATATGTAGGTACAGAGGTGACAAGAATACATATCTTGGTGGTTTGAATGATGTTTTGGTAGTCTATGATGAGGATGTTGAAAAAACACAACTGGTGTGACTTCCCATGGATTCATTGGGGAAAAAGTTTGAAAGTTTGTGTCATACCACTCCAGATAAAAACAAAGAGAATAGTTTCATTGGTGATAAGCTTAGGGTTTATAGGGTGTGCAAAATGAAATTTGAATATGAACAGTAATTTAATATTTTACACAATACCAAACAAAGAGCACTAATCACATGGCTGCAGACAAGCGCCCACAGACTGAACATTGAAGTTGGTAGACACAGTAGAATACCTATAGAGGAAAGAAAATGCATGCAGTATAACATGGACCTAGTAGAAGATGGGTTCCATTTCATCCTAGAATGTAAGAAACATGAAAAATTTAGAGAGACTCTACTGGAAGAATGTCTAAAGAATTTGATTCATTTTGACATGATGTCAAAAGAATAACAGATCTTTTTTTATGTTTAATTCCAGCCCACAAACCTTAAAGTCATTGGGACACTTTGCTTAGGTTGGTTTTGAACAGAGAAAATAAAGTAGAATCTGAATTGTTGATGACATGACGAAACAAGGGTAAGACACAGAACCCAGTCATACTGGGAAGGTGCTGTTGTATTTGTATTTATTGATTTTGTAAATAGCCTCTCTATTTATAAGTGATCATTACTGAGGTTCCAATTGTGATTTATCATACCCAAAGAGGGCGCTTTTGCCATAATTGTATCTGAAATTCTGTATTGTAACTTTTGGTTCCTAGAGGGCCGGACTGGTGAAATGAAGAACTTTGAACCTTGCATGGGACTGCTACAATCCTCTTCATTGGAGTTGCCAGAATTGATTCATTTCAATTTAATGGGTTATATTTCAGCCTTGTGGCCCATAATGGAAAGTAAATAATTGAAAACTAACACTAATGCTAATATAACATATAACTGGAGCAATCTGTATCATGTCTTTCGTCATGTCAGAAACTCTCCCCTTGTCTGGTCTGATGTTGGGAGAATTTACTTGTCTGGTCTTGGCTGAGCTATCCCCCCAAGCCTTTCAGCAGGGATCTCAGTTTTCTAAATACTGGCAGAGACGGTGCTAACGCGACCTCTTCTGGTAGGCTGTTCCAGTGGTCAACTACTCTGTTTGAAAAAAAAAAACCATGCAAGTGTTAGCCTTTCCATGTTTCTTTGCAGATGTAAAGATTGACCCTGTAATGTGAAATGTGGGTGAGCGAAGAATTTATCTGGGCTATTTTTATATAATCCATGAATTATTTTGTATGTCTCGCACATGTCATTAAGAACATGTATTTTGGATGTGCCAGTTGGGCCATAGGTCATCTGATATTAACACACGTCACACCTAGGTATTTTTGTTGTTTTACACAATTTAATTATACACCATTTAGTGTGTACACATAATTATCTTTTTCTTTGATTTTTAAAACAACGCACTTGTCAGCATTAAAGCTTTTGTATAGACTTGTATACCTTAGTATCATCTGCAAACATTTTTATAATTGATGTTATCATGCCTGAGATGTCATTGATATAGATTAGGAAGAGCAGAAGTCCCAATGTCGAGCCCTGGGGTGCACCCCTACGAACATTTTGCCAGCTTGAGACCCCACCCCTGATTATCACTCTTTGCCTTCTCCCTCTAGGAAAAAACCTCTACCCATTTTAAAACTTTACCCCTGACACCTACTTATTTGACTGCATGTAAATGTCTAATATATTAGATGCCTTATCAAAATCTAGGTATACTGCATGTGTTTCTACCCTATTATCTTAATTACTAGACCTAAAAAATGGGTAGCACAACTGCTGCCATTCTGGAAGCCATGGGCTGGTCACAATTTATAGTTTTGTTCTCCTGTGTCAACTTGATCATTTGATTGGGGATAATTCTCTCAAATACTGTTACAGTTTGACTAGTAAGGGAGACTAGTCTGTAATTAGAACAGACTTGTCATGATCCATCTATGTGTAGTTGGGTGACATTAGCATCTTTCCAGCACTGAGGTAAATGTCCAGTCCATAACCATTGAGCAAATAACAAAGCCAGTGAGATGTAAAAGTTTGTGCAGTTTTTTAAATACATTAACCTCATCTGGACCACTGGCCTTGTTGAGTTTAAGCTTGATCAGCTTTTCTCTTACAATATGAGGATAAATGTCAAGTTTGGGGGCAATAAATTTGCTGATTAGTGTCCTGTTTCAGTGGTATTGTCATGTCTGGTTCAATGGTAACGTAGATGTGAAATAATAGTTAAGCAATTCTGCATAGTCTGCATCATCTGTGATCTTAATATTACCATCTAGAAGCATGGCTACAGTAGGGCTTAGACTAGGAAAATGTTTTGTATAATTCCAGAATAACTTTGGGTTGTCTACTATTTTGTCCACTAATCTGTCCTCATCATGTCTCTTGGCCTCTGAAATTACAGACTGCAGCTTGTGTTCTGCCTCATGTTTATAAATTATACTATCAGCATGTAGACCTGATTCTTTGCTTAATACATTGTTTTCTGTTATGTTTTCTAGCCCACTTCACAGACCTGTACCTAGTCCAAGGTGGACTATTGCGTTGGCCTTTCTTAATTAGTTTAATGGGGATAAACGTATCTACTAGATCTACATATATTTCATGGAGAGTTTCCCAGTTTTTCACAATATTTTTCTATATGTGATAGAAGTTTGTCCCAGCCATATTCTCGCAACTTTTGATTATAATCTGAGGTGTTAGCCTCTGAATACAGATAAATCTTTCTGGGTTGAGAGGCAGTCCTAGGAATAGGGTAATTTATGGTTAACCACACTACATTGTGATCACTTCTCGGAAAACCTTCATGAAAAGAGCAATCTAATATTGAATTTCTGTCTCCAAGAAAGGCAAGATTTATAATATTGTTGAAACGGGTAGGCTCAGTTACAAATTGAGCAGGTAAGTTATCACACATTGTGGCAATAAACTTTTTAAGCCTGCGGCAAATCTGAGAAACAGGCCTTATTTAAGGGGTTTGGTCTACCCGTCTGCCTTATAGCTGTAACATACCTCATTCTTTTGCAAATTTTCTGTAGATTTCAAATATGCCTGTTGTGGAGCTCTCATGTGGTCCAGTTTTACGATATATGCAAATTCAGAAACCTATATAGTAGAGCAGCTAAATTTTCAAAAAAGACTTATTTTCGTTCAACCAGAAAAATACCCGGCTGGATGTGGTATCAATCAAAAGATGAGAACCTGAAGTTTAAAGTTAGGTAAGGTGTACTATCAATTTCATGGTTAATTTGTATTTATATTGGTTACCATGGCAACGAAATTAAATTTTCATAAAATGAAGGGAGAATCACATTATTAACCATAACTTTATACACATACAAGGTAACACCTTACAACTTTACATCAACATACCTTCTATCCAGGTGTTTCATAAGAAACCAGTTTGAGACAGTAAGTGTCAACAGTTGGTTACCATGGCAACAGAATGTTTGTAAAAATCACTTAAATTTACATATAAACACTAGAAACGTATTTATAGTTTTACATATCATATTCAGGTTGGGAATTTTACCTCTCAGAGTGGAAACTGGTCGCTTTAATGGTATACCTGTTGAAAGACGTTTGTGTATTTTTTTGTAATAATCAAGCTGTAGAAGATGAAATTCATTTTTTGTGTGTATGTCCTTTTTATTTAAATTTAAGACAAAGTCTGTTTGCAAGTGTGGCAAGCAGGAATGGTGGATTTAATGATATGAATGTCGATGACAAATTTGTTTATTTATTAAGTAATACAGATGTTCGATTACTCTCAAAGTTTTTGTTTCAATCGTGGACAAACGTCGTAATTTCATGTACTCTAACGTATAGCCCCCATGCGCATCTTAATGTATCTGTTTATTTGAATTATTAGTGACTTATAAGCCCAAGAGGGCTGGGTACAATATTGTTTGAAAATTGTATTTATTTTTGATTATGTATGTACAAGTCACTTTAATAAAAAAAATACCATACCATACCATACATATGGGGAATAATTTTCATAACATTTGATGTTAAAATGTAAAGAGATTCTTCCTGCACTGACAATGAGGTCAATTGAGTGAAGGAAGACTGTTTTGGGTCGCATAGCAACGTTCTTGCAAATGTGTAAATACCTCAAAACGAGAAGATTTTTGTGGATATTGCAATTGGTCATATGGCCAGTGCTGCACATTGCTGAGAAGTTATACATACATGTGATAATACTGCCAGAAAATCTGTCCTTAAACAAAAAAAATTACTAAGCTAAATTTGGTATTAATTGAAAGATAAGAACCCGGAATAAAAGGTTAGGTAGAATGTACCATCGATTTAATGGGCAACAAATGTTTCTATTGGTTGCCATGGTAACGACATTTTTTGGAGTAATCCAGGTAAACACACTTTTTTAACCACTACGTAATGAAAATGCAAGGTACCACTTTATATCAGCATACCTACTATACATGCATTTCCTAAGAAACCCGTTTGAGATTGTTAGTGTCAAAAGTTGGCTGCCATGGCAACGGAATGTTACTAAAAATTACATAAATTTGCAATCAAACATCAGAAGCTTGTTTCTAGCTTCAAATTTTAGGAATACTTTTCATCAAATGTGCTGTTAAAATGTAAAGAGACTCTTTCTCCACTAATGTAAATTGAGTCAAGAAGGAGTGATTTATGGTCACCTAGCAACGTTCCTCCAAATGTCAAGATTATTCAAAAGCAGATTTTTGTTGATATTGGACACGCATTATCAACAGTCTTGCAAACTGCTGAGCAATGATACATGTGATAATACTACCAGTATATGTTTTTATAAACTTTTCATATTTCCCTGTAGTTACTCCTGTCCTAAAACAACATTATTATGTCTTTTGTACAATAAAATTAAAGAATTTGTTGCCAATTTTGTGCCTTTTTCAAATATATTTTTTCATTTAACTCTAATTAAGGTATTCATAACACTGAGTGCATACTTATCAAGCATATATATTACTGATCATATCCAGCAAAATGATGGTAAAATTGTCAGAGCTCCCAAAGAACGTCCTTATCGCGGTTGGCGCATGCGCACCGAATCAGCGCAATTTTGTCTGAAATATTTTGTGTCAATGTCACAAACCATTTTATATTCAACATAATGTGCCCCCCCCTTTCCCCCTTCCACAAGAAAATATTTAGACAATTAACATGAAAAAAAAGCCTCAAAATTGCCACATTTAGTTGCACTTTTAGAACTTTTGTTCACTGCCCATTGGCAGATGTCTCAAACCTACATGCGATAGGTAGAACTTTGTGTCTGTCTGCAATAGTTTGGAAGATATGGAGCTTTTAAAATTTTAGTTGCCCCTAATTTTCATAATTTTGAATACCATGACTATTCCAAGTCAGATGCTTAATTTCACCGGTAGGTGAGTCACCAAGGCTAGTTTTGTGATTGTCGGAATAACAGTGTCCGAGAAAAACTCCAGACAAATTTGGTCGTAAAGAAGGAAAGAAAGAAAGAAAGAAAGGAGGAAAGAAAGAAAGAAAGAAAGAAAGAAAGAAAGAAAAGAGGGAGGAAAGAAGGAAGAAAGGAATGTTGGAAGGATAAAAAATAATTGTTTGAAAAACAAAATGTCTGAGTTTGCACCCAGACAAAAAAAATGCCACTGACGCGTGTCCTATAGAACAAAGCTTGCTGGAGATCTATCCAAGGTACATCTGCAGAAGCGCCAAGTCTGAAGTGGATCCAGTAAACTGTGTTTGGGAACATTACGTATAAACGTATTCACAGCAGCCTGTCACTGTACCAATGGCAATGTGTATTCTCACTCATAATCACGATTTTTTTGTGAAAAATCCGGGGCCGGGAGAAAGCATCGCCTAGCGACTGGTCACCAAGTCAAAGTAATACCCACCACCTTTGAATAGAGTTCAGTCAGTGATTTTAGAGAAGTCGAAAACAAAAAATTCACTACAAAAGATTTGCTTCACAGCAAATCTGTCTGGGTACCTTCAAAATGAGAACATTTTGAAATGCTACACTTTGCCATTGTTCAGCATAGTCTAAATTTTGTGTATTATGCTAATTTACATAAATTAAAATGCTTTAACTCTTTGGTTCTTGGTTCATCGGATGTGGCCATGTCACAAACTTAAAAGGTAAAGTTTGAATGACACTACTATCTGTAATAAGCTAAAGATACCGGGCGAAGGTCGCAACGGCTAGTGGAGATGGGTCCGACCGGTTTCGTTTCGACTGAAACTCATCAGGGACTGAGGGGAAAATGACGTGACGTCTGTTTATATACCAGAGTACAACTTTTCCGTTGCTACACAAAACACGGGCTTGTGATTACGTAACACGGAGCTCCGGACTTCGTGTGACAGTGGTTGTCAACGCAAAGTTGAATCCAAATGAAAATTTGAATTACAGTGGACTCAAAAGATTGAGGTTACTGTTGGTGCACTTCAGGGGTCGTTGAGTGCATAAACAGGAATAGTTCGTGGAAAAACAAAGTTCCACTGAAGCCCTGCTGAAGGAGCTTCTGGCTGTGTGACTACACAGTAAACGGATAGTTGTGCATCTTCCCATAGGTAAATCCATTGAATATGTCTACCTAGCAGAAAAACATAGGTAAAAAAAAAAAAAAAAAAAAAAATACTATCTGTAATAGTTTTGATAGCTATTCAAAGACTTTAATTTTGTGTATTTGCCCAATTCCCATGAATTAAAAGCCTACAACTTTGGTTTACGGTTCATGGGATGCGGCTTTGCCACAAAATTACAAACTGAGGTCAGAATGGCACCTCTATGTATAATAGTTTTGAAGTTATTCAAGATTTAAATTTCTTGTATTCATCTTATTGGCATAAATTAAAATTGTACAATTTTGGATGATGGGTCTTTGTATGCAGCTATGTCACAAACCCAAAAATTGAAGTTGGAATAACACCTCTATCTATAATGAGTTTTGAAGCTATTCAACATCTAAAATTGTGCATATCCACCGAACTTACAAAAATGAAAAATCCTATAGCTTTGGTTCATAGTTCATTGGATGTGGCTGTGCCACAAACCATTATATTGACCTTGGAATTTCATCTCTATCTATAATAGTTTTGGAGACATTCAACTTTAAAAATTTTAAATGCTCCTTGTTAGCATAAATTGAAATTCTACAACTTTCATTTACTGTCCATTATATTGGCAGGTATCACAAACCTAGATGTGCCCATTAAAATTTTGTGTTTATCTGCACTAGTTTGAAAGATATGGAGCTTTGAAATTTTAGAAAGGCCCTAATTTGCATAAGTTTACACATGTCAATTATTCCAAATCATACAAGTCAACTTCCTTACTAGCTCTGTTACCATGCCAAGTTTTGACATTGTAGCTTGCACAGTGTCTGAGAAAAGCTCCAGAGAAATTATGTAGTGGAAATAAGAAGAAAGAAAGAATGAAAGAAACAAGAAATTGTGAGAAAACAGTATGTCTGGGATGACACTAATATGAATATATATATATATATATATATATATATATATATATATATATATATATATATATATATATATATATATATATATATATATATATATATATATATATATATATATACTCAGTTGCCCACTCTGTGTAAGTAAAGACAAAATATTTTGAAAAACGAAGTGATTTGTTGTAACTGACCATTTAACAATATTGACATCGGAAATGGCGGTTTTGGTCTTTTTGAATGTGCCACAAAAACTTGTATAATGCAAATATATGCATATGACATTAATCTACAGACACAGCTTTATTTGTAAGATAGTTTTGGTGCCTCAAGGAACCTAAAAGATACGGTTCTGTAATTTAAAATAATAAATCTATATTGAAGAAATCTCTTCGATTTTATTAAGGTGATGGTTTTGCTTTTCAGACATATGTATCCACTTTTGCTCGTAGCATAAAATTGACCTACCTGAGAGCTCCACAACAGCCATTTTCTAAAAGTGGACAAAATCTTACATCAGGTAGGCTATTTTGTAGCTATAAGGCAGGCTGGTCGACCAAATTCATATTTTAGCCTCAAATGCCGCAGGCCTATTAACTGTTCAGTAATACTTGATATAGTTGATTCATGAGAAGTTTTGTGGTATGTTGTACACCAGAGTTGAAGAATGATGTGGGAATGTATTAAAAATCCAGCTCCTTATGGCTACCATCAAGTATTCTCACCTACTTCATCATATGCATACAGCCAGCCAGGATTCTACCTCGACTTTTTCCAGTATAGGAAGCATTTTACACAATGCAAAGAAGAAATCTTCCATCACTCGCGTGTGTTATGTGAATGAGAATTGGAAACACATTTGTCTGGTATGTAGGGAATACATGTACAATGCTGAGCAGTCAGTTGATGTTCAACAGTAGGCACAACCAATTTGAATTTACCCAGAGTCTAACCTCTTGACAATTTTCAGCTCTGCTGAGTTGTCAGTCAGCAGAGCTTATATAATGGGTCAGCAGCTGTCGTCTGGCCGTCCATCTGTCTAACATGTTACCATCTTTGGACAAAATGTTGGATGGTCAATTTTGGCTGGGGGTAGGGATATTGCTTCGTTGGGCCCCATGATGATAAATTGCAAACGGTGTCACATTGCTGAAATTTTATGGGTTTTTTTCTTAAATATTTGTTGCTAGATAGCGTGCAAGGCCAGCCAGCTGTATCTATGGTGGAGGAGTTAAGGTGTGGCTCAGTTCAATACACAATAGAGGTGTACAAGTACAACAAAGGAAGAGTATGAACATTGAGCAGTGTATTAGCCAGCCAGGTGTGAAGGTGTGTTTTGCACACCCAATTTCTCAAAAACACACCCAGATTTTGTAATGGAGTTGGTCAGAGATGCACACCCATTTTTATGTAAAAATGGGAGTTTGCACACCCAGATTCCCAAATCCTGCCTGATACTTATACTGTGACATAGTGAGGCCACACATACAAGCCACAACGCGTACACATCAGCTTCTACAAGTTAATTCAATATAAGATGTGGCATCTATAAGGACAGGTAAGACACCCAAAACCTGTGCATGGCTGATATTAAGATTTTAACGGTTTTTACAAGATGAATGTCCTTTCAATAAGTTTTCAAAATGTCAAGCTCATAACTAAAGTAGAAATATGAGAAAAATGCCAAAAAAACCACATAGGCATGCGGACATCTGAACGTCCATGCGTCATTCCTTTGGTTTCCAGCCACCAAGCGGAACAATGCCACCTGTCAATCATGCTTAACAGTCTGTTACGTTGCTACAGGTAGCAACGGCAAAAGAAGTGTGGCATCACGGCGGCACCGCGAAATCAGGTGGCAAGCCGAAAGTATATTTGTAGGCAGGGAAAAGATGCAAACATGATAACATATCATAGCCTTAGTGGTTTACTTTATTACACACATATATGATTTGTTGTCCTAACGCAAATACATTTTGAGCTAGGATTGATTAAAGTGGGATTTGTTTTTGGTGTCTTACCTTTCCTTAAGGTAAAGTTACACAAGTGATAGGGACTCCACTTCAACACCAAATATATCTCCAGGTCTTTATAAACATATACATTTAGTAAACCAGGTGAGTGTTGAGGGTGTGTGGATACTGGCATGTATGGCCTGATGTCCTGCCACAGTATGCCAGACTACAAGGCAAGATACAGATACACATCCAAAGGTCATAGTTTCCAACATTACAGTGTATTTGAATATATTGAATCGCTCTTGTGTGATCATGCAGAACTCTTTGGGGGACAGACTTGTGACAGAATGCAACATGTTTTCTGGTCTATTCATGGTTACACCAGTATTTTATACGGGGTACATGTATTTAGAACAAATCGTGGTTCCTCCTTTTGTATTTGGTCTCAAACTGACAATGTGCAAACTAACTAATAAGACAAAGATTTTTAAATGGTCACACATTGTTGGGGTTTTTTTGGAAGGGGGGGGGGGTGGTGGGGGTGTTAGTTTTAATTCTCCAGTTCGCCTGTCAGCAGATCTGAGGGCCATCTTGGTCCTCTGGTTACTTATCAGTGTAAACCAAATTGGCATTTAGCACTTAAGGTCAAACCTATATGTAGATAGAGGCAGCTACATGTAATTAATTGATCTCACTTGTAGATTTGTAAGAGAGCGCTCAAATTGATAATGTTCTCATGTTATTTGCCACTATGTTACAGTTACCATGGTTACTCTACTTGACACCATATTTGTAAATGTTGTAGGTGGAGATCAAGTATTTCAAATTTGCAGAATAGCGAACCTGACATTTCAAATGACTCTTTGTTATCCCAGTGAAGTTTATCAATTTCTGATGAGAGAGACTATAAAGTGGTTACACTACCACAATGGTAGATCAGATCACATAGAAGTATCAGTATGTTGAACCTTGTATACGTCAATTGAACAGATACACATTTGTGCCATTTTAAAAGACTCCTCAAATATGGAAGGAGTCCACATGATTCAATTTGAAATAAAGTGTACCTTAATTGTTCAATGGGCCATGTTACATGCTTTTTCACATTTTAGCATACAAGTGTACATTCTGAAGAGGTCTTCAAATGAGCACTCAAGAAGGTTGCGGCTTACTTGACTTTTTCAGTGCCAATCACGTCTAAAGTCAATCTACTAAAGTCAAACTAGTCTGAATTATCATAAGGATCTCAGATTCATATTCCTCGTAAAAAGACCTTTCATTCAAGTACCAGCATGCCTATAGTTCCAGAGAAAATACCCCAAGTTAACAGCTTTTACTGGTGCGCATTGGGCGCATCGTGCTGCGCTGATTGCGCACCAAGAAAAGCTGTTGACTCAGTCCAAAATTTAGCACTTAAAGAGTTAAAGGTTGTGCCAGTCTTATCGTAAGTACGTCAAGTCTGACCACAGTACATTTTTATGTTAACTCATTCCATACCAGTCCCTGATTTTTCTGTGTATTTACCTAGATCTAAGATGACAATTGCATATTTAAATTATTCATGAAAAGAGCTTTCAATCAAGTACCAACATGCCTATACTCTTAAGTCAGTGGTTCTGGCACTGCCTGGCAAGTCATACTACAGCTGCCGCAAGGGCAGCTGCAGCATGACTTGACAGGCAGTGCCAGAACCACTGACCAACGCCTGTCACCATGGTATGGAATGAGTTCCGCAATTGACAATTTGATCTGGTAACCTGTGAACCAAATGGAGGACAAACCTAGGTGAGCTCACACCTGGAGACTGACTCTTTCTGTCAGATTAATTAGTACAAGTACTAATAAGCCCAAACAGATAGATCAAAAGCTTATTCTGGACCTAAACTGGCCTTAGATGTAGTTAGGTTTACTCGGGTACAATTTTTAGTTTAAACGTATTTATTTTCACTGGATTACCCAATAGTACAAAATATAACTAATCTAGAGGTTCTCCGTTTTCAAGATAGTGACACCATAATGCATTAAGTAGAAATTGTGTCTGCTGAGTGTTAATTCTGTAAGAGGTGGGCATGAAACAGAGGATCAGATACTCAAAGCAAGTGGTGTCATCATTAAATGTCCAATATTGGTATTTGTGAGTGACATTACTCATAAGAGTGGTGTACCATTTGCAACTACCTATAGTAAGGGCAGCCTGGCTGTCTTTACCTGTAATAAAGGCAACCTGGCTGTCTTTACCTGTAATAAGGGCAACCTGGCTGTCTTTACCTGTTATAAGGGCAACTTGACCGTGTTTACCTCTAATAAGGGCAGCATGGTTGTCTTTACCTGTAATAAGGGCAACCTGACTGTGTTTACCTGTAATAAGGGCGACCTGGTTGTCTTTGGCTGAATGGAGCACTTTCCTCTGTGGAGGTCTGAACTTCTGCAAAACCAAAAAATTGTTGACTATTTTATCAGTCAAAAGTACAGTTTCTCTAGTGATTAACAACATGTTTGTCAATGAAGCACTCAAGATGTGCTGAGGACCCTTGTCCTAACAAGACCAGTTCTAATTTTATTTATTGACCATTAGTAGTTTCAGAATTTGTTTTCGAAGTCCTTTTCAGGATGTTTAGAATTTTGTCAAATACACAATTGAAGAGGCTTGACTGCAAGTTGTTTGATTAATTTCATTATTGAAGTCATTATGTGGTTTTAATGTTTATTCTCTATTTTATAATGAAAGAACATCCCTTAAAAGCCTCCAGCAAGGAAGAGCCATGATGATATGTACCCAGGATACACATCCTTTTATCTTTTATCGGGGCAATTTCTTCAGGTAAGGAAGAGGATTACAAGCTGTTCTAGCTGCTTTTAAGGACCAGTATGTGTTTGTGTATAAATTTGAGTACAGTAATAGATACATTTTTGGGGTGTATGTATAAATTTCTTTGGGTACTTTTTTGGAGGGGGGAGGGGGAGCAGGCAGGAGAAGGCTAAGTCCGTTTCAGGTTCAGTAGATAATGAAATATGCAGATATTACAGTAGACCATTTTGAAAAAAAAATAGGGTGGAGCATATATATCATGCAGTTAAGAATATAGGACAGTGGAATTTGGTGGGAGTCATAATTTCTTCGGTGCATGTCTGTGTGGGTCAACTCAATCAATTAAGTGTACATAAACATTTTTCACAAGTTTGTCTGTTCTGTATGTATGTATTGGGTGTATATAAACACATGTAGATACATACATACATATATGTATAGATTGTACATGTGGTAAAATATTTTGTCTTCTGATGTGAGTATCCAAGGTAATTATAAGCTTGTATCAAATGATATAATTAAAATTTGAATCTTACTAACTGTTAGTCTGTAGATATAACAACTCACAAATTCTTTTTGTCAACAGAATTTGTGGTACATACATGTGACTGCACAGGGCAAATCTAATTGACAAAGCAGTAGCATCACAGTCTGCTGTGCATGGCAGTGTTGAGGCGTATTGAACTTTCAGCTATGTCGAGTTTGCAGAACAAAACCCTAACCTAACAATGCTTAACATGTTGATGGTGAAGATAAGACAGAGGGGACAGCTTTACCTGGTGTGGGATGGGCACATTGTACTTGGATTATGTTATTATGAAGGGTCTTTAACCCCTCGGCCTATAAGGACGGATGGGTATTATTGTCACCTATGCGTCCGTCCGTTTTTATCACAGGGGGCTATTGAGGTGCTTCAGGTGCCTATTGAAAAGTAGGTCACTATGTCTCATTTTTAGGTCCCAGTACTACATTGCAAAAAAAAAATATATGGCGTTAACACAATATCTAAAAAAATATTGAATGCAGCTTCATCAATTATTCATGACAGTTGGTCCTAAGGATGCCTCAGGTGCCTATTCAAAACTAGGTCACTGGGTCACATTTAGGTCACAGTGCTGCATTGAAGAAAAGTGGCCTTGCCATGATATCCCTACTCATTGCATTTGCACCAAAGCTTTGTCATTAGGTTAAAGAGAAGTAACCTGACCCACTGGAGGGGTAGTGTCGTCACCTATGCGTCCGTCTGTCTATCTGTTCCTCCATCCTGGCCGAGGGGTTTTGGGGTCACTGATCAGCTTCTAGTTTCATCTACATGTCTCATTCAAAATATTAACCATACACAAAAATTTCTAAGTCAAGAACATGAAAGCAAATGACTGTTTATACCTGGGCAAGTATGGATGATTTTAGTGGAAGAAAATTGACCAATGAGCACAATGAGAAGAGTCTCATTTTAAATGCAGATCTGCTTGAGGACTCTACAATTGCCTTCTTAACAACTTATTTTCATATGTGCACTAAGTTTGTATAGTTTCAGTTGTCAGTGAGGGGATGTTCCTTCAGGTGGCAGCAGTGTTCAGAGGTTTCATTTTCATGACACACCATTTCGCGTAAGAACCACTGGCCCATAAGGAGACTCCAGCTTATTTATCCCCTAGGTGTCTCCACCTGCTAGTATTGGCCACAGGAGTACTTGTGAACAGTGGTGTCATCTAGGAGAACATATCCCATTTTCATTAATACAGCAAGCTGTCCATACATGTAGTTGGAGCATGTACAGTGACACAAGGGACAAAAGAAAGGTGCAGTCCACACACAGAAAGACCATCTTTACATTTGTTCACTTTTGTGTGGAACAAAAAACATCATGTCAGAGGGGCTTGTCAAACATGACAAATCAAGAGCCAGTGGCTGCAGGGAAAACTGCATGTTCATTCTTTGCATTAACTTACAATGCTAGTATTAAGTCTTTCAGTGCCCATCACGTCTTAAGTCAATCCACTTAAGTCAAACTAGTCTGAATAATCATTAGGATCACAGATTCGTATTCCTCGTGAAAAGACCTTTCATTCAAGTACCAGTATACCTATAGTTCCAGAGAGAATACCTCAGATCAAAAGCTTTTTGGGATCAATGCACCCAATGTGCACTGAGAAAAGCGGTTGACTCAGTCCAAAATTTGGCATCTAAAGAGTTAATTTGTCTCACAAGAATTATACTCTTGCCTACCAAGCAGCCCTGACCTATAGTGAAGCCGCATAAACATGGAGCCTGCTTTGCAGGCAATACACATGCAAGATCATAGACTATTTTTTGTACCTTTCTAAGAAAACTTTACAGAAACATGATACATTTCAGAGGCAAAATATGTCGATTTTTATTCCCACAAAATCTATAAAAAAAAATGGATCCATTTTGGCTGCCCAGTTGTCAGGCTCTTACTTGGTTTTTACACAAGATTTTAGACTTCATATATTTAATGCTGCAAACACATCAAAATGGCCCAGTGACAGGCTTCCCAAGTGAATGGTTGAATTTGTGAGTGGTCAGAAGATGTCAGGTGACCTTCGTGACTGGTAGTGCCCTGTCACCATTCATGGTTTCTGGACCAACATAGAGAAACCAGGGAAAGGACGTTAGTTACATGGTGGCTAGGCTTTGTGGAATCATAGATCAATCCTTTCTCAAACTAGCAAGGTCTTTTTTTTTTTTCTTTTTTCTTTTTTTTTTTTTTTTGCTAGTTTAATGACAGGTGTTTCTATCTTGGCCACAAGACGGCCAGCGTGGATGGTTTCAATGGCATTATTGTTTGTATCTTGGTCACAAAAAGCCAGAGTTGATGTTTAACTGGCATAAATGTTTCCATCTGGGTGACAAAAAGCCAGAATTGATGTTTAAATGGTGTGACTGTTTCTATCTTGTCCACAAAAAGGCTAAAATTTATAGCTTGGGAAAGAACTAGTTACCTCGCAATTGTCGAATATGTCTGAGAAGTTTTGGCAAATGCTCACAGCAGGTTGTTATAAACTAGTATTATCCGTATGTCGTTCACTACAGTAGTCCCTGTCACGAGAGACCCCTGTCGTGAGAGACCACCCTCTCATGACAGACTGCTTTTCAGAATCCCAAGTCCTATACTTCCCATGTTAATATACCTGTCATGAAAGACCACCTGTCTCATAAGACCACTTTTTTGTCGCTGTAGGGGTGGTCTCTGGTGACAGGGACCACTGTATTTTCATTCTGGAAAGGCAGTACAGTAGTCCCTGTCACGAGAGACCCCTGTCGTGAGAGACCACCCTCTCATGACAGACCGCTTTTCAGAATCCCAAGTCCTATACTTCCCATGTTAATATACCTGTCATGAAAGACCACCTGTCTCATAAGACCACTTTTTTGTCGCTGTAGGGGTGGTCTCTGGTGACAGGGACCACTGTATTAACCAACAGTGCTTACAAAGTATAGATGTATGTCATTGATCACTCTAGTTCTGTGCACATATTCACAAAGTTGTACAATGTTAAACTTTGTATCTTTGCACTGGTAAAGCTAAGTACTCAATTGTTAAGTGAGTGTAACATAAAGACCATCAGGTTTTGCCTCAAAGGTAAGTAATCACTGTTTGTTTATATTTGAGCACTGGGAGTGTTTTTGCCTTTTGACATTGTTACTGTGTCCAAGGTGTGCATGCAATATAACAAAGACAGCAACCACAGCTGTCATCACACTGTTGCCAAACCTTCCTGATTACCTGGGAGGCTTCCTGAATTTTATGTCCAAAATTCTGGAAATTTTTTATAGATTTTCAACAATTTTTAACCAGCTGGCTGAATTTATTCAATTTATTCCTTCTCTATTTCATATCAATTTATCAATTTCCCTGAGTTTTATTGTCCATCTCCCAGCTTTACGCTGTGGCAGGTTAGTAACACTGTTTTAACCCACTTTGTACGTGTTCTTTCATTCTCCATTCCTTTTTGTGTGGCTATTGTACTTGTAGAACAGATACTGCAGTCGTTCGTATGAAGCCTTTGTACTACAGATGTTTTACGGTGTATGTAGGGACACTGCGTTTTGTTGCCAGTACTAAATCTCTGCACATTTGTTGGAATATACTTGTTGTTGACACATCAACATGGTGCATTTTGCAATTGACAGTGAGCTGGCACATCACCACAATTTAGCACTCATGTTGGCAGTTCCTGTGGCAAGCTGGTAAAACTTGAGAAATTGAGTTCACTTTTCTTTGCCTTGGTGAGTCGACAGAAATTGGAAACATGATGAAATGTGTGGAAATACTGGAGCAAATAAACAAAATCCAGCGACTCCAAACCCAGTGGGATACGGGGGGGGGGGGGGGAGATTCTCCCTGTCAGTAGGTATATTAAGAGGGAGGGTGTGAGGAGGAGAAGCAACTAAGCTGGGCAATGGTCTCAAATGGGGCGGAACCCTTTTCCGAGTAAGAAGCTTTTGGGAAAGTGAGAATGTAATGCTGTTTTCTAGTGCATATTTGGACTTAAATGTGTAGTTTCAAGGCCAATATGGATAGTGATTGACAGTAATTCTGAAAAATGTGTCCGATCAATTTTTGGACACATTATTTTTGTATTGAGCTGGAGAAAAGGAATGTGAAGTGGGAGAATGGGAATATTTAAAAAAAAATTAAAAAAACATAAAAATGGGAGATCCCCCACCCAAAATGGGACAGTTGGAGTCTCTGAAAATCTTGTGGTGTGTGTGATTTTAACCAGAGGTCAGTTTAGCATGTGTTGAGAGGGGTGCATATTGACATTAACATTACTGCACCTGTCATTGCAATCTACCCTCAAATCGATGAAAAAATAATACTACTGCCTGTAGAAACACCAAACTTTCAAGGAACATCAAGATGTATATATAAGTGAAATTGTGGTGCAAACTACAGTGCTGGAGGTCAAGATTGTTACAAGCTTTAACAAAATTTAATAACATTCAGTTTTGTGGGATTGCACGACAAGAGGTAATATTTAAGTGTATTATAGGCAGACGTAAAATAGTGGTGTCTGTTGCTAGCCGATGGAATTACATCTCTGTCATGATAAGGGCACTGATACCAGGTATGTGACTTAACCATTTGCAAATAACACATTTTCTACCATATAAATTTTCTTAATATGTTTTGTATCTTGTAAAACTTGTTGGATGACTTTTCTCAAGCTGTTTGCTTTCTCAAGTTGTTGCTTTCCTCATAGAAGCTCTGTTGGTCCTGTTTTAACACATGACTCTGTCCCCCCCCCCGCCCTTCCTGTCAAGTTCCTAGGTACGAGATGGCAGTTAATTTGAATACATATACCTCCTATTGTGGCACATTTGAGTTGTTTCAGTTGTGTATTGAGTTTGTGCATTAGTTATGTCTAATTATTACCTCGTAATTTGGAAGTACAATTGTTGATATTAATCTCTGTGTAGAAAATATTGTGTAGTATCTTTAAAATGGCTTGACTGTAATTAATTTCTTCTGTGTGGACATGTTTTTTGCGGCTGTAATATCATGTGAAGTGCCAAAGTAACACCAGCCATGACCATTTATAGCCAAGGGCTGTTCCATAATGACTCAGTGGTTCCTGTTTGTGAGGGTAAAGGGGTCATAGCACGTGGTAGGGCGTCATTTGGTGTGCACAAAAATCAAGGAGTAACTTACCCCACATCATCTGGACTATATGCCTTGCCATTTTCTTAACACTTACCCCTGTGAATTAAGACTGAGTCAACATTTGTCCTTGGGATGAGTTGGGCACATTAAGCACCCACTCCATGCTAAGGAAAGCTGTTGACCAGGGTAATTTTATCTTGATAGATCCCATCTACAATTCTCATTCAAATTGTTGTTCATTAATGTTGATATTAGTCAAGAACCTTAGAGCTGACGACATGTTACCACCAGCTGGTTTTGGCTGGTTTAAAGGGGAAAGGGTTAAATACCTTGTAAATGCTGCCGCCATTGTTGAATGACAGTTTCCTCACAAGTAAATCAGGCAATTGATTTTTTTTTTTTGAGGAGGAGTTGATTTATTTTGAGTTTTTGGTTTAATGTGTGACTGAGACTGTATTTTTCCTCTCATGTGGACTGGGTACATTGCTCAGCTGGCAAAATTGTTGCAAAGAATATTGAGAAAAGTCATAAAGAGCTATTGTGTTTCTTTGATCAGCAGTTTTCCATGCAATGCAATTGCAGTGGGGCTATCTCTCAGGGAAGATATTATGTCAAATAAAAAGTATGGAGGCATGCCGTGTTTTGTGGTGTCTGGCATGATGGAAGAGCAAAACGGTATTTCCGTTTTTTGAGGCCAAGTTTGCATATGCTTCCACAACTTTCTAAAGGAGTTCAAGATTGGTTGTCACAGTTTTATTCCTGGATATTCATTTGCTGCAATATGTGAGCTGATCTCAGGCAACTGCTCAACTTCAATCATTTTTGGGCCACCAGTGAATGCTTCTACAAGTAGCCAGTCCAACATAATTAAAAGTTTGAAAATTTTGAGATGAGACAGTTGTAACTTACTGTATGTTCCCATTTACATTTGTATGTTGAGCGTTACACGATACAATACATGATAAAAGTTTGCATATTGTTAGGTTTCCAATAGTTACTCAAAGTACTGGTCATATGTTGACACTTATATTAGTCTTCTAGACAAGAAGATTGAGCTGGTTCAAAAAGATGTGTGCTCATTTTTTGTGACATTTCAGACACTGGGATTGAGAATGACCAATATTCTGGTGGTCTTTTGACATGTACAGTGACACCTGGCATGGAAGGACACTGCTTTACATCTCCAATTTGGGAACATTACCCCCTACCCCAATCCCTCCCTCCTCACACTTTGAAGTTAGTTTCCATGATACCACAAGTCTGATTTAACAGATTATTTGTTTCATTGGATGGCAGCTGTATGTTGATTAATGTAAAAAGACTGTTTTTAGCGCTCTTGAGATTTTGTACTTCATTGTATTGTGTACCTGTGACAATTTGCCTGTCCAAATTTGCATACAGCAAAATTTTCATGTCATTCTTTAAACCAAAATGTTAGAAAGCAAGATACATGCAACGTAACAGGATCTAAGGAAACCATGAAGCACTGTAAGGTTAAATCAACAAGTTTCCTATAAAAACTTGATAAGTTGCTAACTGATTTTTTAAACAATAGGCAATAAGCTTTAACAGATCATAAATTATATGAGGATCAAGTGTTAATGGTGTGGGAACGTGGAGCGAACTTGTTATCTGTTTGATGTTTCACAAAATGTGTATTATTTTCTTACAGACTTTCAGGTTTTAAATTGTTTGTAGTTCAATAGGCATGTATATAAAATATCAAAGGCAATAAATATTCACTAACCCATTGAATTTTGTTTTATGTTGCTTATTTTTTTTTAATTATAATACATTAAAACATAAATAAGGCTGGAAATTATGCCCTGTAGGATTTGAATGATTTTTCCAAGTTGTATATATACTGATGGTACTTGTTCTGAGAGATTACTTGCCATAAAATACCAGAACTTTCAGAACAGTTTCCATGGTATATCACCAAGCAAGTGGGATCATCTGCTGGTGAATTTCAAGTTCTGAGCTTGTTAATGAGGAGAGCTTATCAGATGGGTCCGTGTCCCATTTGTATTGGTGTGGCCACATTCTCTAAGTACAGTATATTTAAGGCAAATATATAGGGAAAAATATCACAACTGATTACAAAAGACCTTTGTCTTTGACAACAAGCACTAAATTTCCATAAATATTTTGTTTCAAAAGCAGATACTAAGTTAATCTCAATGTCTGTTTATTGTAATCAACTATTTTTCTAAAAGGGGGATTTTTTAAAATGTAGTTATAAGAAATTGACAAAAAAATCAACTGCACACCTTTGTGTAAAAATAATTTTCCATACAAATTCTAGGCACCTATTCAAATAAATCTTGCATTTGCAAAATGTGGTCATACAACCTTGAACAAGGGAGAAATATAGGATCTAGCATGGGTGGAGTGAAATACTCTTACCATGTCACGTGAGCGCACTTGGGTCTGCACCATTCACAAGTGAATGTTACCAACAAATGTGCTCTCTTCTGATGGAAAGCACCATTTTTCTACCTCTGCCCATGTGAGATTATAGTCAGTCTATGTTTAACTGGGCATTTACTGCAAAATATACTCAATAGGCCAACTTGCAATGTGGATCGATATGCGTTCATGGAGGCCGTAGTCATACCGCGTCTCCTCGAACAAAATTGACCCCTCAAATTTGAAAATTGCCAAGCACGTTTGATTTTGTGTACGTGTTCATGCACTAGACCATTGTTTCTGGTACGTAAAACTTATGGTGTAACAATGTTTCGGTCATGTTACTAGGATGGAGAATAGTTTTTGGTTTTAGCTCTGTTAAAAGAGCATAATTAAATTACCCAAAATAGAGTAAATGCATTCCTTTGCACGTCCTACACATTTGCAAGTGATAGAGCACAACCAGATATCAAACATTGTTTCATCGCCATTGGTAGTCTGACTGCACACAACCATGAAAGACAAATAATGGCTTTTGCTTGCAAGAGAAGTAAAATTACAAATGACAACTATAACGTGAGTCACATTTACTACCACCCAGTTTTGAATTGTCAGTGCCTTGCAATTTTGTCATTGGTTTTTATACATCAACATATGCATCACAATCCCATTTACCATCACAGACAACCCATAGCGGAATTCCGAATGAAATTTGAATGTGGACACTTGTAACTTTTTGAAAATGAAAACACAACTAAGATGAATTTGATTTAAAATCCCTATTTTTATTGAACTCATTGATGCCAACTGCCCTCTGCATGCACGGGTATCTATTGCTATGAGTTCGCTTGTCAAATCATACAACCTTAGGCTTTAATAGTGGTGTTAACGTTTGACACCACAAATCCTCACAAGGAAATTCGATCCAGTTTGAATATATATGGAACCCGAGGGTTTGCAGCAATAGTAACATTTAAAATTTATACTTCTTAAACATATTTAACACACACTGGCCTTTTATTTTACAGGTATATTTATGCGCAAGTGCCTAATGTTTAATTTTACGTTCTATTTCAGTAACATTTCTTTTCATATATTCTTAAAATTCCGTTTGGGTTGTCTTGGTTAAATATTAGGCAAGAGACCAGGAGCCACTGGCAGACATACCCGTTCAGGTATTCCAGGCTCCAAACCGTGTTCTGATAGTTACCTACTAAAAACCTGTTAAGTACTGTCTTTCAGGCTGGAAAAGCACCCCCCCCATACTAACTATTACTTTGCAAAGTACATTTTTCATGTTGGTTTTAATATTATATATATATATATATATATATATATATATATATATATATATATATATATATATATATATATATATATATATATATATATATATATATATATATATATATACACTGGCACCTATCAATCTTATTTATGTTCTGAGTTATCGTCTTCATGTAATTTGGGGCCTATTAAACATTTCAATAGGTCGTGTAGAGTATGCCGTGAATGGTGATTTTCAGATCTTTTGCATCGAGAGTGGGTGACTTGGTTGCTGTTTTAGTGGTTTTTGTTGATTGAGGATTCATTAATGATGATTGGCAAATGTCTTGACTGCATTCCAAATGTGAGAAACATTTACAATATTATTGCTCTTGTTGAAACTGTAAGTTATGTTAATTTTCTTGTATTAGGCCAGTCGTATGTATGGATACGTATATAGGTTTCATGCGGTGTGTAGGTGTGTAGGCCTAAATAGATTTTGTATCCCACAAAATGTTGGTGCATTGCCTTAGGTCCGGTTTTATGAAATTTCAAGGAAATGATGGCTGCCAAACTGAGTTGGCATATTCTTAATGGGGCCTAACCTGTGCTTGATATAAATGTCGAAAGGTTGTCATGTCTAGAAATTTAAGTGTTCTTCTGAGGATGTCCATGTTGCAGTTTGATAGGTTTTTCCTTTCAGCTGTGCGTTTCTCAAATACCAGCTTTTCATCAACAATGACACCAAGGTCTTTTTCTCCTTTTGTTTGCTGGAGGTTGACAAGCTTGTCATCTATTCATTGTATAAGAAGTGTTTACAATGACTTTCTCTATACTCAAGACCTTGCATTTATCTGGGTATCCTTTTTTATGAATTGCTGTAATATTGGCTTTCTTCCAGATATCGGGAGCAACTTTGTTCCTTTATGATGTATTGTGAATAATTTTAAGTGGCTTGCCAATACCAATCAGAGTTCTTTCAGTATTCTTGGTGATACCATATCTGGTCCCGGGGCCTTGGGTTTAAGAGATGTTAGCTTTTCCTAACCTCTTCTTCATGCATTTCTATTTCACTTATTGCTGTGGTTACTGGGATTGATTCAAGTCTTAGTATGGCACCTCTATGGTCTCTTATTATATATTTGGACCGTCGGCGCTTTGATGTTCCCCAGAAAATATCCACCGATACCCAGTGGAGCTACATTGTATTAGCAACGCCCCTTCCCTGAACTGGAAAGTACCAGGGTAAGTGAATAACTGAAGGGGCGTGGCTAATACACTGCGCTCACCTGCGATGGGGATCTGTTAGCGTCCACGTTCCAACTTACACTTGTTCCAGGAAATCCAATGTTTGGCTCAGGCTCATCTCATTCATAAAATAGTCCATTTCGGCCATATTTGCCACTTGGGACAGTTGCAGGTCGTCAATGTCCTCATCCCAGAAAGCCATATTAGCGTTTTTAAGCCTTCTCTCCAAAACGTGGGAACGAAGGCTACGCCACTCTCACACTCGATCAAGCCATTTCCGTCAACTGGGCAGCTGATGGGAATAAAATTTCACACGCTGCATAGAGAAATCTCGTTAGCCAATAGGATCACTGATTTTCAGTCAACCAATCACATTACGAATAGTGTGATTGCCAGTATAAATATGTAATAATTCAGTTACTTGATGGACACTCGCGCGTATCAGTGCATTCACAGAGGGGGTGTGTCTAATGGATGTGGGGGTAAAAGGAGCTCGCGCTGACGCGCTCGCTCCTTTCCTCACATCCATTGGAAACGCCCCTCTGTGTATACACTGATACACGCTCGTGACCATCAAGTAAAAAAAAAGTATAGACCCATATCTTTTACATGGATTGTGAAGCAGGCCAAGCCTATATTAATCACTCTCCATGACACAGATCGTGGCGTATACTTCCTACCTACATGTTTGGTGGAGGAAACCGAAGGACTCGGAGAAAACCACCGTGCACAGTCAGAGTGGTAGAAACTCTTTCCACATGCTTCCCCGGCCGTGAATCGAACCCGGGTCGCAGAGGTGGAAGGCGAGCGTGTTGCAGCTCGGCCAACCGTGCACCCTAAGTACATCGAGTAACTATCACTTGTAAAAACTGATGAAATTCTGCCAGACAATTCGCTTTATCACTGTCACTATTAGTTTTCATTGGTCCTGTCCCAGTGCTCATCTACAGATCAAGTATGCCAGTCTTAGTTTTAGTTTTTGATTTTACATAAGCCCAAAACAATAAACAAGTCAAGTGCGAAAGCACGCGGTTTCATCTAAAATCTAGATCAAAACCATAAGTAAACCAGCCGCATAAAAGAGCAAGAGGAATATGGAAGAGCTTTTTTCCAAGGTTGAGCATGAAGAAAAAAATCACCAGAGCATCACGATTTCGGCCAATTCAGTGAGAAACCCATCTGAGGTACATCCCCACCAAGTTGGAAGTGAATCTGACTGACGTTTTTGGAGAGAAAGTCGAAAGTATGAATCCCCATTAAAATCCCCATTGACTTACATCGTAATCAATGGGAATGTATGCACTGACCGATAAGTACCAGAATCGAAAAATTCGTTAGAAATTATGGATCCACAGCAACACCACTAGTAGCAATTTTGTGTGGCCCTTCCACAGGGAATATTTCTACACATTTTCAACATAACCTAAGTTTCAGTTTTTGGCAATAAATCGAAAATGGCAAAAGTTGTTCTTTAACAACAGTTGTTGCTTTTGGTCTGTTAGCAATGGAGGTTCTAGTCTACTCCTCCCCCCCCCCCCCCCCCCCATACGCACACACACTCAGTAGTGGTGGTGGTAGAAGTAGAAGTAGTGTAACTGTTGACTGAAAAGAGGAGTCTTTGTGGACACGTTAGTCATTCAATGAGTGTACAGTGTACGTACAGATACAATCGTCAGTTGATAAAAATATAAAAAAAGCACGAAGGACACTTAAAACAGAGAACACAGAAGTCTGATGGCAGATCAGTGCAATCAGAGTGTACTCGTTGTCTGCAACTTGCTGACCCAGACACTTTCAGCACCCAAGAGCACCGAAAAGTTAAACGGTCCACCAGTACCAGATATTCTAGAAATATACAGAGTTAATTACTTTATGTGAGCAATACAATCCTTTACTCTGGGACCAATAAGCACTTAAAACTTTATATATTTCATTTACTCTGCCCCCTCCCCCCTCCCAAAAAAGAAAGGCTGAATGGCTCCTCAAAAACATGTACGTAGCCTACCAGCACCACACAAGTTTCAAATTTTGGCCCAGCAAAATACTGCTAAGAGTAGACCACACCATCTTCCCGATGAACAAGCTTGCATATCAGACTGCAGCAGAATAGACAATTTGAAACTGTACAGAGAAAAGCAATGCATACGAACAATACAATACTGCATTTAACAGCGGAAAAAAAATTTTATTCAAAAAAAAATATATATATATAGGAAGTCCTGAAATAGGTAAGGAGGCAAGATCAGTTATGTTTAAAAGTTTTACAAAGCAAAACACTACGATTACTAGTACTACTAAATAAATAAATAAACAAATAAATAGATCGATGGCATCTTGAAAAAAGGACTCCAGTCAAAATATGTTCTTTATATTTTGCTAAACAGCAGAGCTGAAGAGACCATACCTATCTTTCCAGATGGCAGGTTTATAGCCTAAGAAGTAAAAAAAAGTTATGAATGATTGAAAATAACTAACATTATTGCATGATATTTTTGCATTTGTTAAAAGGGCTTATGAATGAATAAGTGCCTTTGGTACTCTTTTTTTTTTTTTAACAAAACCAGCAGTAAAACTAATTTTGCTTAAAGGACCCACAAATATTAAGTCCCTTTTGCACTTGATTTTAATACGGCCTCAATTCATATTATGTCATGTTTCGTCGGCCCGCCATACTGTTTACATCGTTAGAATCCTTAAAACTTAAAACTATTTTAAGGAGAAGCTTTCCCATTGGCTGAAACAAAAGTATTTTAGGGGAAACCCCTCCAAAAATGCTTCTATTTCAAACAATATACGTCATTACTTTAGTCGGAAACTACCGAAGACGATTCTCCGGAATAGTCTAGGTCAGTTAGGGGGACCGGAATCGATCACATGGTGTTCGCCATCCAATAAAATGCGTCGTTTTCTACTGATATTTCAATCGGGAGTTCTCTCAGCCATGTGTTGTGAAATCTGGCTGGAAAGATGGGCGTCGTGTGCAAGATCACGAGTGACGATTAAGGACAATTTAGTAAAGCAGGAAACAAAATTTAATGATGTAAATTGGTCAGAATGGTAACATATTACCAGTCTTTGCGTACAATAGAGCATAGGGTACAATTTTTTTCGGTAAAAAAGTAAAACACGCCGGCTGCAGGTAAACATGGTTCGGGGGAAAATGCCACCGCACGCTACCGCATGTGTTGATCATGTTGACAGTTTAAATTATCAGTGACTACGATAAAGTGCGTTAATATAGACTATTTACTACAGCAACAAACAAACTCAACCACTTTAATTGTGACACACAATCGATATTTAGAAAAAAAATAAAAAGGAACCATCGTTCATGACGCTAACCAAGCAAAATGCGCGTACCGGTACCCATGCAATGGTATTTCACACAGGCTTGACCATTTTGATAAATTCGTGTTTGAGATCTCTACATATTCACTTTGTTAGGGTACAGGGCACAAGTTTTGTTTAAATTGACAAAGAAACCACATAGAAATCTATAGAAGGTCGCGCTAACCAAAAGTTGAGATCATTTTGCATTAATTGCAAAAATTAAAAAAAAGTTACGGCACTTTTACGCCAGCATGTCGCATGTTATGGGTAGCTTACGCAACAAAATAAAACAAAATTGCCCGGTGACCGGCTGTGCCGATCCCAAAACTGCCCAGCGTGCTAAGTGTTAAATACTGTTTTAAGGCATTTTGACTTTACTATATTGATCAGGGGGTGAGACTTTTATGCCAGGTTTGGACTGGGGATCAGATTTTTGGTCTCAAAATATACCCTGCAACTTTTACGCCAGGACGACTTTTACCTGGGTAAATACGGGTATATATATATATATATTTTTTTTCTCAAACTGTTGGCCTTGGCAGCTAAGTGATAGTCTCTGTACTGTAGACTCTGCTGTAAGTCTTCTACAGTGACTTTCCTTGTTGCTGTACTACTTAGTCCCAATCTGAGAGAAAACGAAAGCTGTCTGGAGAGGATTAGGAATACATTTGTACATGTACTTGTCTTTGGTCTGTTATTCTTACATGCTTGACATAATATTTTCCAATCTTCATGTTGGGAGACAGTCTGTCAAAGTGCAATAAAAATGAAGAAAATTAAAAAGAATATGCATTAGCCACACAAATTTTATTTTTAAGTTTACCATCTTTGGCTTAAAACCCAACAATTAAGTTGTACTAAATTGTCCAGGTTTCATTGAGCTTATACCTGAAATGACCTCAAATAATGGCCAACCATGAAGGTCACAATTCCTGATCCATCATGAAACGTGCTTATTACTGCTATGCAAAATACAGCATTGCTAATTAACTTTGTACTTGTATAGCAATAAGTGCTAAACAATATTTTTGAGTTAATTCGAGCACTGATTGCTGCTAGAACAGCTCACCTGAAGTTTAGCCCCTTTTGCAAGACAAGTTTTTTTCCCCTCAAAATGACTTACTTTATTTTTTCTTTCCAATTTCCTTATTTCAAAGTTAAGCAACACCACCATCTCATTTTTGAAAACACCACATTCCAGTTATTGTAACATCTATTGGTTTGACGGAAAACATTTTTTTCGTTTTTCTCCAAAACTTTTTTTCATCAACATCAAGACCATAGTCCTTTTTGCAAGATACGATAGACAGACAGACAGACAGACAGACAGACAGACAGACAGACAGACTCCTTTGAAACTTAAAAGCTTCATACACTATTCCACCATACTGACACTGCTATAAACCGGTAAATAGTAATACAATTTTTAGCACCATAAAGTTGACTGGAGGTGTTATGAGGTAAAGTGCACTAAGTCTAAGGTATAAGCTGCAGGCCACCTCTTCCATTGTACAGGATGAAGAATTAAAAACAAAGAAATCCTGCAAAAAGTGAGTATGATCATGGTTTTCTGACTTAAGACGGACTAGAGAAAATTCTCTAGGTGGGTTAAGTATACTTTACCCTGGGTACTTTCCCTCTTACCACTCTAAACACTTTGAGGACTATACTTTGCCATTTCAAACTCCATCTTGACACAATTTGACTAATGTTCTTGAGTTAGTGTTGTATTTATTAGGTATTTTGTCATATCTCTGGAAACATTTCAACAGAGTTGTGTGTAGTTGTTGGGGTTTTTTTATAACCTCTGTGTTGTAATTTATGCAACAAAGTTTTAACCCTATTGACAAAATCGCTAAAAAGTGTGGTGTTTCTAGCAATACGTATGACTTGTCCGATACAAACTCCATATGCTTGTTTCTCTGGAATGTTTCCTGTCAGATCAGGGTAGGAGATAATATCAAATTTGAACTGGTCAAAGAAGAAAGAAAGAAAGAAAGAAAGAAAGAAAGAAAGAAAGAAAGAAAGAAAGAAAGAAAGAAAGAAAGAAAGAAAGAAAGAAAGAAAGAAAGAAAGAAAAAGAATTCATAGAAAAACAATATGTTTGTGTTGGCACACAGACATAAAGATCATGTATTTGTTCACACACACCTGTGTGACATTACACAAGTCCACGCAATAATTGACCTTGGCCATGTCACATGGCCTTGTTTTGGCACCTGGACGGCGTAACTGAACCGTGAACGGGCGAAGCTGTGCAGAATCTGGACCATGGCCGCATGTACCCTGGACCTCGCGCGTTTTACATTGCAGCTTACAGCTTGATTCCCATATAGGGGTCTGGGTAGGAAATCAGCCGCAGAACTTTGCAATCACAGATCGAGTAAGTCAATGTTATTACGTTGGACCACATTTGTGTGCAGATAATAGATATATAATGACATAATTCTTGGATTCAGCATCCTGGTACTTTAGGCAGTGAGCCAATCAAAAGGTGTGACCAGCATGCATTGATAGTAAGAAGTAGGGTCAAACAAACCCATAGCAACCAATATATTCTATGTAAAACCTACTGGACTCAAAGAGTCAAAAGTACAGTTTCCGAACATCAAATTGTTATTAAACTCCACAGACTGGTAGAGCAGAATATGGTTTATAAGCATCAGTGATTTGCAACTCAAAATCTATGTCCAGCTCTGAGTAATTTGCTTGCAAAAAAGGCCAATTTAATACGGGAGAGAATGGGAATACACACTTGTATCCACCGAGCTGAAATTATAAGGTCAGTGCCTGTGTTGTCATGGTGAATCCAAGAATGACATTATATCTAGACTTTGGGACTCTATCCGTCTTCAGAAGCCTTTTTTGAAAAGGGGCTGATCGCGTTCAATTGTTATTCAGTGCAAACCTTTTACACACTGGAAATATCGATGTTGTTTTCCCAAGTACCATGTTTCAGTTTTACTGGGGTTTTACTGCGAAACCAATACAATAGTAATACAATATCTTTATTGCTTAAGGCCCGCCATCTGGTGGGCATGGCAAATTACACACTTCAGAAACTGGGTGACATCAAGGTCTTCGACCAGTAACCTGGGCCTAATGCATTTACATGTTAAAATAGCGACATTCGCTGGCTAATATCCTCCCATTTGAAACGTAAAACTGCAACTTCCTTGGCATTCTGCTTCAAGTTTATACCGGTAGCAGCAAGTTAAAACCAAGAAAATAGGGGGTCATGTGATTAGATTTTTTTATTTTACAGGTGCATTTGTGTACCTTACCTCCATGATTGACCGTTCCGCGCCAAATATGTCTCCAAAAATACACAAAGTTATCACATGATTTAAAATATTTCTAGAGTAGCAGTGCCTTTCTAAAACTCACAGTTGATAAGTATTTTCCTATCCAAAATGATGATGGGACTTAATTTGGGATGCTCTGCTTCTGTGATATTAACATCCAATAGACACAGCAACAGCCCATGGCGATTGGTACTGGCGTTCCCCAAGGGTCAATTCTTGGCCCCATCTTGTTTATTCTTTATATAAATGATCTAAGTGTCTCCCTCAAAAAATCTAAAGTCAATTTATATGCAGATGACACTCTGTTTTATTATGCTGACAAATCCAAAGATGTTGTCTCCACTGTATTACAGCAAGAGCTGATCCAAGTAGCTGACTAAGCAAAGTAAATTAAGTCTCCACCTTGGAAAAACAACTTGTATGCTCATTTGCAGCAATTACTAGAGAAATTCCATCAACTCAATCCTTGATCTATAACTCAATGATCAAGCTATCTCCCAATCAGAGGCTTGTAAGTACTTGGGTGTAACGCTTGATCAGGAAGTGAAATTTGAAAAGCAGGTTGGTGAGGTTGTTACAAAAATAAAGAGAGCTCTTGGTATTTTTAGCAGAGCTGCAAATTTTCTTTGTGCAGACTCCAAAATTACCCTGTACAACACCTTGGTGTTACCTCATTTTGGTTATTGTAGTACAGTCTGGGGTATCAATCTGAAGAAAGCTCTCATTGGAAGCCTCCAACGACTACAGAACAGGGCAATGAGAATAATATTACAATGTCACCCTAGGACGCACATCCTCGACACGCTGAGGACCCTGAAATGGATGAGTGTCAAACAGAGATCGTTCTACAATATCTGTATTTTTCTTTGGAAAATGGTTAATAACGAAGTCCCACCTTATTTACAAAATATCTTTACTCCAGTGACCGAAGTCCATTCTTATCAAACAAGAGCATCCACTTCCTCAAAATTTTTCCAGGCAAGGTCTTCCCCTAAAACTCTTTCTTTTATTGGTACCAAATTTTGGAATGAACTACCTCAGCATGTCCGGGATTCACGATCTCTGTTTAGTTTTAAAAAAAGTTGTATACAATTCATTTTTGATCACATAAAGCCTTTCTGATCAATGATCTTTTTTATCACTGATTGTTTTATCAGACTTTTTGCTCTCGACTCTTTGTCATGTCTTATAAACTCAATGTAATTGATTTTTAGGGTTCTTGATTTACTATCTTTTAATTCACCTTGTTCACCTCTCATCTACCCATAAGCATCTGGTTTTTACTCTTTAAATGACTTGGTCATATAATTTGAATTGTTATGGCATCCATACCTCAACAGTCATGTACTGATCTTGGATTGCAATAAACTTGTCAACTTGTCAATAGCATTCAGTACTCGATCAAAAGTTGTGGATCAGTTGACCCGACCTTGAGGGGTTACTGGTCCAAGACCCCAAGATGTCTGCAACAGGTCTGGGCTTGGTGTATAAATAAATAAATAAATAAATAAATAAATGAATGAATGAATGAATGAATGAATGAATGAATGAATGAATGAATGAATGAATGAATGAATGAATGAATGAATGAATGAATGAATGAATGAATGAATGAATGAATGAATGAATGAATGAATGAATGAATGAATGAATGAATGAATGAATGAATGAATGAATGAATGAATGAATGAATGAATGAATGAATGAATGAATGAATGAATAAATAAATAAATAAATAAATAAATAAATAAATAAAATAAGATAAATAAGGGGGAAAAAAAGAAAAAAAACCCAAATGGAACACTTACAATACTGAATTCACATTCATATATATATATATATATATATATATATATATATATATATATATATATATATATATATATATATATATATATATATACAATTAACCTCTATGCTGCTGCTGGAGTTCCATGGCGCTATTTACAAACCTCAGCACCTGTTTTGTAGTGTAGGGGTCCACACTGTTACAAGACATAAGTAGTTTAAATTTCTCGTTAGTAGATAATATGTTGAAATTGTGGGGTGCCACTGATGCGAGAAGTGATTCACGTTGTATGGCGTACAATTCGCTTCTAACATGAAATGGAGTGCATCTTCTATTGCATTACAGTTGCAGAAATTACATAGTCTTCTATTGACTGGAGTTTTATTATATCTGCCCCTCTCAATATGGAGGTCATGGGCACTGATTCTTAACTTTGAGAAGTTTTTCCATTTATGCACTGGTAGATTTAGATCGAGATATGTTTCTCTAGTAAAATATGAGTCCTTAAAGGTACAGTAAGGTAAAGTTCGCAGTTTATTTGATTCGCGCCCTTCCCCTTTTATGTAATTGGACCAGAGTCTTGTATTTGTGTCTTTTTGCCCAGAACCACTTCCTAGTAGTCAATATCCTATTCCGCAGTTCGAACTCTTTACTCTCCATAAGCTAACCTGTCCCTGTCTAACCTGTATACATATGGAATTACTATTGTCTATATTGCACACGTTCCTCTGTAAATTTTTGACATAGGCTGTATCAGCCCAAATAAATTAAAGGGTCTTCAGCGGGTAACTACTCAACATGTTTCGGAGCCTTTTACCCGTACATGTCTCTCTGAGTAGCGGCTCCTTGTCTAAGCTAAATATTCAGCAAAGACAACCCACATAATAAAGAATAAATAAGAACGTGGCAAATGATGAATTAGCTAAATACGTGAAGTTTTGCTTATAAATGCAGAGCTTCATTATGAAAGAAGAACCCCTGTCAAACAAACCATAATTACTAAATTTGTATAGTGCAGGTTCAGATGAGAACAATTTGACTTACCCC
The DNA here is from genome assembly GCA_964020975.1 of Hermodice carunculata. NCBI lineage: Eukaryota > Metazoa > Annelida > Polychaeta > Eunicida > Amphinomidae > Hermodice > Hermodice carunculata. The sequence goes on from OZ026613.1 coordinate 102,504,130, forward strand.
TGAACCCATATGTACCCTTTCTGGCTGGACAGCTTATCCTAGTTAAACCACCCGCCAGTGTGTAACTGAAGTGGAAACAAGCTGGGGCCTGATATACAGTCCCATTGATAGTAAAATAAACAGTTGCAACTAGACCACCTGTACAAACCAAGGGAAATCCCAACAAGGACTGCAACAATGGACATCCTGCACCAGAAATGTAAAACAAACTCTGTGATGACACCTACCCCCCAAACAATTAAGCTCTATTTAACTGCCAACTCTGAGTCAATGTATCAACTTAATGTGTCAGGTTTGTGACATTTGAAAAAATACTGTCAATTTTGAGTAAATGTGCATTTAGGCATGTCAGAAAAGAATGAAAGTCATTAGCATTTATGTCAAAAAACATGTTATCAAAACAATTTTTCTTAACAGGATTTTGAGTAAAATTAGGCAAGCTTGTAACTGTCGTCAGTAGCTGCTTGCTACCTATAGGCCCTGGGGGTTTGACCTAACAGAAAACAAGCTAGCCTAAAATATCTGAAAGGTGAACATTAAAACAGAATGATGCCAAAGATAAAGTTAAGTAGCAAAACCGACAAGTCTAAAAACTGTAAATTATTATAGCCAAACTCTCTAATAATCTTTGGATATTAACAGCTAAATTATAGGGCAAGTCAGAAAAGAATGAAAGCCATTTGTATTTAAGTCAAGAGAATGCGATGAAAATACAGTATTTCTTAACCTGATGTCAAGCACAATTAGGCAAGCTTGTAACTGTCGTCAGTAGCTGCTTGCTACCTATAGGCCCTGGGGGTTTGACCTAACAGAAAACAAGCTAGCCTAAAATGTCTGAAAGGTGAAAATTTAAACAGAATGGTGCCAAAAGATAAAATTAAGTAGCAAAACCGACAAGTCTAAAAACTGTAAATTATTGTAGCCAAACTTTCTAATAATCTTTGGATATTAACAGCTAAATTATAGGGCAAGTCAGAAAAGAATGAAAGTTATTATTTGTACTTAAGTCAAGAGAATGCAACGAAAATGTAATATTTGTTAAACAGATATCAAGCACAATTAGGCGAGCTTGTAACTGTCGTCAGTAGCTGCTTGCTACCTATAGCCCCTGGGGGTTTGACCTAACAGAAAACAAGCTGGCCTAAAATTTCTGAAAGGTGCACAATTAAACAGAATGATACCAAAAGATAAAATTAAGTAGCAAAACAGGCAAGTCTAAAATCTCTAAAATTATTGAAGCCAAACTTTCTAACCATCTCGGGATATTTACAGCAAAATTTGTAGAAATATTTGATCAAAAGTACATCTTTGAATCCTCTTGACTCAAGTTTATTATAAATAAATTTGGTTCTAGATGCAAAGTCCTGAAATTTAGAACAAATACGACCAAATCTCAAAATCTGTGACAAAAACGTATTATATCCAATAGTTTCCGAAATATTACTGTCTGGGAAAGGATAATTAACCACTTCAAAGTTAAACTCATCTATTTTTTTTTGATAGACTTTAATACAAAACCTGTCATTAGTGACCTGCATATCCAAGTCCAAAAACACATCTCTGAAACCATCTGAATTGTTACCCTCCAAAGGGATATCTTTTGGGTAAATTTCTTTAGCAATTTCACTGAAATTTTGTACATTTACGCAAGCAATGTCATCAATATATCTTGCGTTGTTTGATAATTTTGTAGCCATTTGAAAGTCCTTTTTCATCAATTTACATAGTGGAACTGATCAGGTATGGAGCCCACACATCAACTGACATACTCAGCACTCAGTTTGTCAGATAGTTGCTAGATAAAGAAGTGAATGTTTAAAGCCCCAGCCTTCTCCCAGTAATTTTGTAGTTCAAATTTGGACAACAGAGTTTTTACATGCATTAACCAACATGGATTGTTGTTTCCTACTTGGGCATAGTTTTCCTGTAGACAGTGAAATATCAGACTATCAGGGTTGCAGTTATGGAGGTGATGCCAATACTTAGAAGCAGAGCACATGCAAGAGATAAGTAGTGGGTAACTTGCCAGTTCGCCTTTTACAGCTGCTATACTTGACTTCCGGTGAACCCCTAGCAAGAAACGACAAAGTTTAACATGCACTTGGTCAATAGATATGCGATCGCATAGCTGCATGAAATTATCGTGGTTTAAGGAACTGATCAGGTATGGAGCCCACACTTCACTAGCATATTATGTAGCTATTGGGACTATCAAACTCTGAAACAGTTTGAATGTAAGGTTAACATCACCATGCGCGTTAAAGTGGCGCAAGCTGAAAAGAACTTTATTCGCTTTTTCTTTTAGTCTTGTAAGTGCAAAGTTGAAGGTTCCTGAAGCATTAAATTCAATAAAAAAAAACCTGAAACACTGCGTAAATGGGGTCCATCTAATTACCGAAAGCAACAGAAAGCGACCAAAACAACCGAAACGAAGTGAAAGCGACCGAATGCAAGCTATTTTTAGATACATATACTTTCGGCAAAAACGCAAGTCATTCCACTTGCCGGTTTTTTTTCCACATGAACCTACAATTCCCTCTGTTGGTATCTCCATAATACTTCCATGGTATCTCCAACTTAAAAAATGCACACGAACCAACTTTTCCCAATTTCAAACACAAGCGTTAATAAAGTTTCATTAACATAAAGTCATAAACTGGTTCATAACGCTGAACTGGAAGTCAGCAACTGCCGTGGTTGCTGAGATCGAGTGTGTGTACTTCGAACTTCAAGCAATCAATAGAAGCAGTCAATAGCTATTGTGGGATAATATGATCGAAGGTTCAATGTAACAATAGAAGGAATCTTAGGTTAATATACGTAAGTATTCATGAACATAATCGCCATTCACTTGCGCACATGGCAGGTATACTTACCCCTTCTGAGGAAAATAGGCCCCCAGTTATATCTCAGCTCAGGCTTCGTAGTAACATAGTTATGATAACACTATATATAATAGTAAGATTGCTTTACATTTCAGAATATCACAGAAAAGTATGATACATGTATTCAGATGAAGGGCAAAAGTTGACATACAATGTACTGAAAGCAAAGTCCTCTAAACTGGATTGAAGCAGAGCTTTCATGTACCCCAGAGATGATCACAGTAGTTGAAGTCTCCCTCCCCAACCACCCTTGGGTCACTGATTCACACTCAAACAAAATAACAGCTTGACCAGTGATGGCTTGCACATCTTACGCAGAACTCCAAATAGGGGCTTTTTAAAAATAAATCCATGCCGGGGGGGGGGGGGGGGAGGAGGGTGTCATTTATTGCTACAGAGATTATAGATTATAAAAGAAAACACTAAATTTTCATACTGGTTTGATGAAACATTTGCCACACTCTATGCATAAACTTCAAACTTTGAGATGTAAAGGCGGTAGACTCCTCGGTCGGGTGGGGGAGGAAATGTGAGAGAGAGAGAGAGAGAGGAGAGAGAGAGAGAGAGAGAGAGAGAGAGAGAGAGAGAAGAGAGAGAGAGAGAGAGAGAGAGAGAGAGAAGAGAGAGAGAGGAGAGAGAGAGGAGAGAGAGTTGAGAGAGAGAGAGAGAGAGAGAGAGAGAGAGAGAGAGAGAGAGAGAAGAGAGAGAGAGAGAGAGAGAGAGAGAGAGAGATGAGGGAGGGAGGGAGAGAGAGAGAGAGAGAGAGAAGAGAGAGAGAGAGAGAGAGAGAGAGAGAGATATTCAGTTTCACCATGTCGGTTTGAAATCACCTGGGAATACTTCTGTTCACCTACTTTTGATCAATCTACACCACGTAGTACTGTAATTTTTTTTACCCCCCCCCCCCCGTGGGTATATAAAAATTTGTTAAAAGGCCAAGCTTCATTGAATTTTTTTGTTTGTTATTTGATCCGATTGTACAGATTTTGAATGCTGTATCTGCACTTTTCCACACCTTACCTCTGCTATGGCGGCAATCACATTATACATACATGAATTTGGGGCCGGGTCAGCATTACTTGGTGGGAGAGGGGTGGGGGCACTTGGATATCCCAATATTGAATAATGTTTTTACAGGATTTAATCACCTTCATATGGGGGAGGGGGGGGGGTTGTGATGGTCTTACCATAAGAAAACTTATACAGATTGTCTATTCAGTGTCTATTTAATTCCCCTATCTACCCACACATGACATAGTGCACAACTGACCTGTTTGCACAGAAAACACTTTGAAGCTTTTACTTGCTATTAATTATTAATAGCCACAATTGATGGACATAATCCTCTATCTGACAGCAGTGTTGCTGATATTGAGGCATAGGGTTGACCCCCAGGGTCAAACCAGTCGTCATTCAGAATGGATACGTCAAACCTTGCAGGATGTGCCATAGCTAATGCATGTCACTCTGACCTGCCAGGACGGCAGTTAGACCGGTAGATCAGTTCAACGCCCAGGCGCTATATTTGTGACGTTGCCTCACGGCCTGTAGCAACGTTGCCTCCTTGCTATATAAGCGAGCGACATAAAAGTGTTTTCAAATGTCCCGTGATGAGTTCACAGAGAACAAAACCGGTCGGGACTCCACTGCTATAGGCATCCCTTGCCACTGGTCTCGCCTGGTTTTTTTATCATTTATTTATTCCTGCAATAATTTTTTCATGTGATGATGTGGCTATGTCAAAAACCTATAAATTGAAGTTGGATAGGCATCTCATCTATTATAGTTTTGAATCTATTCAAAGATTTACCTTTTGTGTATTTACATAAATCAACCGCTACAACTTTGATTCGTGGTTCATTGGTTGCAGCTATCCCACAAATCTATCAATTGAAGCTGGAATGACAACTCTGTCTGTAATAGTTTTCAAGTCATTCCAGATTTAAATTTTGTGAATTCACTTAATTTGCATAAATTAGAATGGTACAACTTGATTCATGTTTCATTGAATAGCAATATATCTCAAACCTATAAATTTAAGTTGGAATGACACCTCTATCTAGAATAGTTGGAAGTTATTCAAAGAATTCAATTTTGTGTGTTTACCTAATTTGCATAAAGCAAAATGCTACAACTTTGTTTCATGATTCATAGGATGCAGCTATACCACAAACCTTTATATTAAAGTTGGGGTGGGTAACTATGTCTATAATAGTTTTGGAGACATTCAACTTTTAAATGTTTCAAGTGCTCCTAATTAGCTTAAAATTAAACTACTAGAGGTTTATTGATTGTCCATTAGATTGGGAGGTGTCACAAACCTATGTCCTACCAAGGAGGCTACACATGTAAGCCTCCTTGGTACTACTTAAGTTTTGTGTCTATCTGTAAAAGGTTGGTAGATATGAAGCCGTCAAAATTTTAATTGCCCCTAATTTGCATAATTTTGAACATCATAACTGTTCCAAACAATATGCTCAATTTCAATACTAGGTCTATAACCATGCCAAGTTTGGTACTTTTCAAAAAAAATAGTGTCTGAGAAAAACTGACCACAAAATTCACACAGAAATAAGTAAATAAACTAGAAAATTTGATTTGTAGCCAGCAAATCAGTCTGCTAGAAAACTTTTTAAGATTGCCTATTAAGTATTCATTTAACTCGTGCAACAATAATTTGCTTAAATAAAACTGCTACAACTTGATTCATGATTCATTGGATGCCGCTATGCCATTATCGATCAATTGAAGATGATATAGAGCTTTTAAAATTTTAATTGCCGCTAATGTGCATAATTTTTAACATCATGACTGTTTCAAACGATATGCCCAACTTCACCTTTAGGTCTATCACCATGCCAACGGAACAATGGTGTGTGAGAAAAACTGACCACAAAATTTACACAAAATAAATAAAGTAAACTAGAAAAGATGATTTGCTGCACAGCAAATCAGTGTGTGTGTCTTCAAAGCATATTGGAATGGCAATGTACAACTAGTCCATAACACAGGAGTAGAAGTTGGAATACCATCTCTATCGATTATAGCTTTGAAGTTATTCAAGATTTAAAATTTCTAATGCTGCTACAACTTTGGTTTTACTTACTAGGTGGCCAATGGTCAACAACCCCTTGGTAGAAGTTGGAATAACATTTCTATCTATTATAATGTTGATGATATTCAAGATTGAAAAATTTCGAATACTGCTAATTAGCATAATTTAAATTACTTCAACTTTTGTTTAAGATTCAATACATGCGCAATGGTCAATACCCCCAGTTCAAGTTGAAATGATAGCTTTATCGATAATAGTTTGAAGATATTCAAGTTTTAAAATTTCAAATGCTGCTAATTAGCATAATTTAAATGGCTACAACTTTTGTTTTATTTCATTACATGCAAATGATCAATAACCCCCTAGTAGAACCTCAAATGACATCTCTGTCTATAATAGCTTTGAAGATATTCAAGATTTTAAATTTCAAATGCTGCTAATTACCATAATTCAATTTGTTTTAAATTCATTAGATGAGCACTGGTCAACAACCCCCTAATAGAAGTTGGTATGACAACTCTATCTATTATACTTTTACAGATATTCAAGATTAAAATTTCAAATGCCCTTAATTGCATAATTTTCAACATCTTCATTTCTCTGCATAAAAAGCCCAACATCTTGTATGGAGGTACAATCATGACAGGTTTGGAGTTTGTATGTATAATAGTGTCAGACAAATTCACTGGTAAAGAGAAAGAAGAAAGAAAGAAAGAAAGAAATAATGAATTTTAGGAAAAACAAAAAGGGTTGTGTTGACACACACACTTTAATAATGAATAAAGTATTGGAGAAAAACAAGTCATCTGTGTTCACTCACAGACTTTATAAATAAATAAATAAATAAATAAATAAATAAATTATTAATTAATTGATTATTTGAGGAAAGTTACAAAGTCTGTGTAGAAACAAATAAACTAGAAAAGAGATTTGCTTCACAGCAAATCTGTCTGGGTGCCTTCAAAATGAAAACAGTTTGAATGCTACATTGTTCAACATTTAATCTAAATTTTGTGTATTAGCCTTATTTTTATAAATTAAAATGCTCAGCTTGGTTCTTGGTTCAAGGGATGTGGCCATGTCCCAAACTAATAAAGTGAAGTTTGAATGAACTACTATCTATAGTAGTTTTGAAGCTATTCAATATTTCAATTTTGTGTATTTGCCTAATTTGCATGAATTATAAGTCTAGAAAAACTTTGGTTATTGTTCATTGGCTGGGGCTATGCCACAAACCCATAAATTGAAGTTGGAATTGTGCCTCTATAATAGTTTTGAAGCTATAAAGATTTACATATGTATATTCACCTAATTTGCATGAATTAAAATCCTACAACTTTGGTTCATGGTTTATTGGATGCGGCTTTGCCACAACATATAGATTGAAGTTGGAATGGCATTTCTATGTACAATAGTTTTGGAGATATTCAAGTTTTAAATTTTTGAGGGGCAAAGAAAGACCCATGTGGTGAAGAAGCTTGTTACATATGGATCATTACATAGATGTTATATCAATCGGAACCATTTAATCAACACAGTTGAAGTACCAATATATCCCCTTAAAACCAGTTACACTAGACAGATTACAAACAGGAAACCCATATGATTTATTTTAATATTCTTTGTGAATCTGACAGAAAATTGTGTTGCTTAATTTTGTTGTCGCAAAGGAGTGACGCTTTCCTGGAAATATCTGTCAAAGATATGGCACTGTTGTATGGTGTACAGTGTTTGCTGTCTTCGAGGGAAATTGCATCAGTTACGCTCATTACACCAACTTTGCCGAATATTGTATCCAGAATTTTGATTCTGTATTTGTAAGGGAATCCTACTTTATCATTGAGTTGATGAAAAAGATTATGGTTCAGATGTCATGTACATGCAAGTCTGTTTGATATTGGAAAGTTGGCTTTCATATTCACCGTGGTCTTTTCGTCATCCGACCCAAAGATGGGGCGCGATGGAGCACTGGCTAATTTCTGCTGCTATCTGGGAAAAGGAGTTATTGTAAGTCATAAAATCAGAATTTCCATGCAGGAATAAGGTCTCTCTCTCTCTCTCTCTCTCTCTCTCTCTCTCTCTCTCTCCTCTCCTCTCTCTCTCTCTCTCTCTCTCTCTCTCTCTCTCTCCTCTCTCTCTCTCTCTCTCTCTCTCCTCTCTCTCTCTCTCTCCTCTCTCTCTCTCTCTCTCTCTCTCTCTCTCTCTTCTCTCTCTCTCTCTCTCTCTGCAGAAAAGCATGAAGAGAGTGTTTTGCTCACTGTAACCAAGGAGAACAGGAGGGCTCTCTCTACCCTCTTTGCTGTAACATCATAACCAATGGTACTGAGGTACCTGCATCCTAGAACTGCTGGTACCAAATTACAGGCAAATCTTGAAATTGGAAACGACATTTGTTTCACTGCATAAAATTAAGTTTCTTGAGATTGAGGTCGACAATATGCTCCAGTTGAATCTGTATTTACAGTGAACGGTGAAGATGATAATCATGTGTTATGGTTTGCGACCATATGTGTTCTCATTTGCTCGTTTTCCACACTTTTGTAATCTAACGCAAACTAATGTCGATCACAATATAAATACGCCTACCAATTGAACACAAACACAGTCAATGGCAAACGATTGTGACTTGAATTTATAAAAACATGCACAAGTTTAGCGTCAAAATGAACACCATATATAAAAGCTGTATTTGCTGTTTTTCGTCAATAAATGTGTCAAACATTGTCATTGACACCGGACCTTTATGTAAGACTGCATGCCGTCGTCTTCAAACGATGTGAAGGCCGTAGGCTTGAACAAACAAGAAACACAGGCACCGATGAGCGTACAAACTCGTCCATTTATCATTGGGTCTTGCGATACGAACATGCATGATTGAAATATGATCAAGCAGAGTTAATGACATGAAAAATTCCATTCTCGTTAACGACCAAAAAAAATAATGGTATTTCACAGTTTCACTCTGTCTCCGCACAGCTCAGCAAGCACATGGAAACTGTATGCAGTTGGGTTTTGCTCTCGCAATATAGCGTATGCCATGTGACCGGCGAGACCCAACTAGTTAAAGTGTGTGTGTGTCAACACACACTTTTTCTTTCTTTCTTTCTT